>VTFQ01000006.1:3104389-3510557 GCA_036281575.1 Ancherythroculter nigrocauda
CCACTGACTCTCCTCACACTGCGGGCGACTCACTCTCCTCACACAGCCACTGACTCTCCTCACACTGCGGGGACTCACTCTTCACACAGCCACTGACTCTTCTCACACTGCGGCGACTCACTCTCCTCACACAGCCACTGACTCTCCTCACACTGCGGGCGACTCACTCTTCTCACACAGCCACTGACTCTCTCACACTGCGGTGACTCTCTCCTCACACAGCCACGACTCTCCTCACACTGCGGGCGACTCACTCTTCTCACACAGCCACTGACTCTCCTCACACTGCGGCGACTCACTCTTCCTCACACAGCCACTGACTCTCCTCACACTGCGGGCGACTCACTCTCCTCACACAGCCACCGACCTCTCTCTCACACGCCACTGACTCTCCTCACACTGCGGCGACTCACTCTCCTCACACAGCCACCGACTCTTCTCACACAGCCACTGACTCTCCTCACACTGCGGGCACTCACCCCTCACACAGCCACCGACTCTTCTCACACAGCCACTGACTCTCCTCACACTGCGGGCGACTCACTCTTCACACAGCCACTGACTCTCCTCACACTGCGGGCGACTCACTCTCCACACAGCCACTGACCTCCTCACACTGCGGGCGACTCACTCTCCTCACACAGCCACTGACTCTCCTCACACTGCGGCGACTCCTCTTCTCACACAGCCACTGACTCTCCTCACACTGCGGTCGACTCACTCTCCTCACACAGCCACCGACTCTTCCACACAGCCACCGATCTCCTCACACGCCACCGACTCTTCTCACAACTGTGGGCGACTCACTCTCCTCACACAGCCACTGACTCTCCTCACACTGCGGGCGACTCACTCTCCTCACACAGCCACCGACTCTTCTCACACTGCGACGACTGACTCTCCTCACACAGCCACTCTTCCTCACACCTGCGGGCGACTCACTCTTCTCACACAGCCACCGACTCTTCTCACACAGCCACCCTCTCTCACACAGCCACCCGACTCTCCTCCACTGCCACCGACTCTCCTCACACTGCGGGCGACTCACTTCTTCTCACACAGCCACTGACTCTCCTCACACTGCGGCGACTCACTCTTCTCACAGCCACTGACTCTCCTCACACTGCGGGCGACTCACTCTCCTCACACAGCCACTGACTCTCTCACACAGCCACTGACTCTCCTCACACTGCGGGACGACTCGCTCTCCTCACACAGCCACTGACTCTCCTCACACTGCGGGCGACTCACTCTTTTCACACAGCCACCGACTCTCCTCACACAGCCACTGACTCTTCTCACACTGCGGGCGACTCACTCTTCTCACACAGCCACCGACTCTCCTCACCACTGCGGGCGACTCACTCTCTCACACAGCCACCGACTCTCCTCACACAGCCACTGACTCTTCCACACTGCGGGCGACTCACTCTTCTCACACAGCCACCGACTCTTCTCACACTGCTGGCGACTCACTCTTCTCACACAGCCACCGATCTCCTCACACAGCCACTGACTCTTCTCACACTGCGGGCGACTCTTCTCACACAGCCACCGACTCTTCTCACACTGCGGGCGACTCACTCTTCTCACACAGCCACCGACTCTCCTCACACTGCGGGCGACTCACTCTTCTCACACAGCCACTGACTCTCCTCACACTGCGGGCGACTCACTCTCCTCACACAGCCACTGACTCTTCTCACACTGCGGGCGACTCACTCTCCTCACACAGCCACTGACTCTCCTCACACTGCGGGCGACTCACTCTCCTCACACAGCCACTGACTCTCCTCACACTGCGGGCGACTCACTCTTCTCACACAGCCACTGACTCTTCTCACACTGCGGGCGACTCACTCTCCTCACACAGCCACTGACTCTCCTCACACTGCGGGCGACTCACTCTTCTCACACAGCCACTGACTCTCCTCACACTGCGGGTGACTCACTCTCCTCACACAGCCACTGACTCTCCTCACACTGCGGGCGACTCTCCTCTCACACATCCACTGACTCTCCTCACACTGCGGGCGACTCACTCTCCTCACACAGCCACTGACTCTCCTCACACTGCGGGCGACTCACTCTCCTCACACAGCCACCGACTCTTCTCACACAGCCACTGACTCTCCTCACACTGCGGGCGACTCACTCTCCTCACACAGCCACCGACTCTCCTCACACTGCGGGCAACTCACTCTCCTCACACAGCCACCGACTCTCCTCACACTGCGGGCGACTCACTCTCCTCACACAGCCACTGACTCTCCTCACACTGCGGGCGACTCACTCTTCTCACACAGCCACTGACTCTCCTCACCTGCGGGCGACTCACTCTCCTCACACAGCCACTGACTCTCCTCACACTGCGGCGACTCACTCTCCTCACACAGCCACCGACTCTTCTCACACAGCCACTGACTCCCTCACACTGCGGGCGACTCACTCTCCTCACACAGCCACCGACTCTCCTCCACTGCGGGCAACTCACTCTCCTCACACAGCCACCGACTCTCCTCACACTGCGGGCGACTCACTCTCCTCACACAGCCACTGACTCTCCTCACACTGCGGGCGACTCACTCTCCTCACACAGCCACTGACTCTCCTCACACTGCGGGCGACTCACTCTTCTCACACAGCCACTGACTCTCCTCACCTGCGGGACTCACTCTTCTCACACAGCCACTGACTCTTCTCCACTGCGGGCGACTCACTCTCCTCACACAGCCACTGACTCTCCTCACACTGCGGGCGACTACCTTCTCACACAGCCACTGACTCTCCTCACACTGCGGGCGACTCACTCTTCTCACACAGCCACGACTCTCCTCACACTGCGGGCGACTCACTCTCCTCACACAGCCACTGACTCTCCTCACACTGCGGGCGACTCACTCTCCTCACACAGCCACCGACTCTTCTCACACAGCCACTGACTCTCCTCACACTGCGGGCGACTCACTCTCCTCACACAGCCACCGACTCTTCTCACACAGCCACTGACTCTCCTCACACTGCGGGCGACTCACTCTCCTCACACAGCCACTGACTCTCCTCACACTGCGGGCGACTCACTCTCCTCACACAGCCACTGACTCCTCCTCACACTGCGGGCGACTCACTCTTCTCACACAGCCACTGACTCTCCTCACACTGCGGCGACTCACTCTCCTCACACAGCCACCGACTCTTCTCACACAGCCACCGACTCTTCTCACCTGCGGCGGCTCACTCTCCTCACACAGCACCGACTCTTCTCACACAGCCACTGACTCTCCTCACACTGCGGGCGACTCACTCTCCTCACACAGCCACCGACTCTCCTCACACAGCCACTGACTCTCTCACACTGCGGGCGTCACTCTCCTCACACAGCCACCGACTCTTCTCACACAGCCACTGACTCTCCTCACACTGCGGGCGACTCACTCTCCTCACACAGCCACCGACTCTTCTCACACAGCCACTGACTCTCCTCACACTGCGGGCGACTCACTCTCCTCACACAGCCACTGACTCTCCTCACACTGCGGGCGACTCACTCTCCTCACACAGCCACTGACTCTCCTCACACTGCGGGCGACTCACTCTCCTCACACAGCCACTGACTCTCCTCACACTGCGGGCGACTCACTCTCCTCACACAGCCACCGACTCTTCTCACACTGCGGACGACTGACTCTCCTCACACAGCCACCGACTCTTCTCACACAGCCACTGACTCTCCTCACACTGCGGGCGACTCACTCTCCTGTGTGAGGAGAGTCAGTCGTCCGCAGTGTGAGGAGAGTCAGTGGCTGTGTGAGGAGAGTCGTCGTCCGCAGTGTGAGGAAAGTGCTTATACAGATCCTCCGCCGGCCTATCAGTGGTAAATCAGTAGCTACTGGCTTTAGTATAATGATTTCTCAAGACAAATCCTCTGCCTTAAATTTGATCCTTCCCATCTGCCATAGGTTACAAGTGTCAGCCTACGGAGCAAAGTAGCTAAAGCTATTGGTAACATTTGCCCATGTATATATGATATATTGTTTTATATATATATATTATATATATATATATATATATACATTTTCATCTAACTCAATATTAGTCCCATTGAATGACTGTTGTTTTTGATGTAATTGTAATTATAATTGTATTTTGTATACATTATGTATAACTTAGAAGAATCTGCATCTAGTCAGTTTCTTACTTTGGTCAATAGCTCATTCTGTCAAAATAAAAAATTAAAAAAGCCTTCCAAATGTGTGTGGATTCCCTTCATATAGAATCATTATGCATTCATATCATTAGTCAATTTTGTGAGATATTGTGTCAGTACTTACCACTTAGTTATCACTTTAGTATCTGGTACTACAGACTGCATAGCTCAGCTTATGGGGATGTTATGAGATGAACAAAACATCAACATTGTGTAAGCTGTTGTGTTGGGATATTTGGCTATTACAGTTATGTCAATGAAAGTGTCAGTGTCATCATGATGAAAAGTCCTGACATCATTGTTTTAATAACAAGATAGTCAAATGGCTTCGTCATGTTTTCATTATGACAGTTTACTCTGTAAATGTTTTCCAATGCAAAAAAAGTAAGATCTTGTTGACACTACCTGAAAATGCTCAAGACAGCACTATATACTATTTGCACAGCCATTCGAAAATACAGTAAAGTTACACATTACTGTATTTAATGAGGTAACTGAGTACAAGACACTGAATATGTGTTTCATATTTTTACTGTATATGCTCTTTGCAATTCTAATTTGTTCACACTGCGGGCTAAAAATGCACCCTTATTTACAACAAGCATAAACTCCCTTTGGGTAGAGCTGTGCACATCTGTAAACAGTATTGCAGTATATTGGAATTGAACATACAACATACATAGTACTGTAATCATTCATGCTCCTCCAGACGTTCCTCTCTGGCCTCATAATTTCATCTACATCACAACTAGTTCAACATTTTTGTATGTAATGACTCAGGCAATGAAATGAGGACTATTAGTTTTACATGGAATAACTATTCAGCATTCACAGTATAGTTAATTTTGACTGACATGACATAAGCAACTGATAATGTTATAAAACAGCAGAGTTGTATGAAAGCAATTGATGCATGTCCAAAAGCATTTGCAATTTGTTGGAAGGAATGAGAAACTGCTACTGTGATGTGCACAATGACTAAATGTTGTGGTGGTTGAACTAACTGTTGTGCAAATGTAATAGTGATGTGAGAAATGCACAAAAGCAACTGAGAAAAACTGTAACATAGATATCAATTTTAAACAAGATTAAAAGATCCAGTAAATTGTCTGAACTTTCTGAAGCTGAAAATGTACAGTATTTGTGATGTGCTAACACAATTCACATATTAAAACATTACAACATGTGAAAATATATTCCACATGTGCTCCACATTATAACCTATAGGCTAGTAACAGTTTTCCATATGTGCCACTTGCTCCATTATGTTCAAACTTTGTTCACATGTGGTGACATGTTGTTCACATGTGGTGACATGTTGTCACATGTGGTGAAATGTTGTTCACATGTGGTGACATGTTGCTCACATGTGATCATATAAGTTCACATGTGATCACATGTGGAAAACATGTGATCACATGTGAAGTTCATGTGTTTTTTTCTGTAAGGGAAGCGCTCAGGGCTCTGTTTTTCACTGAGAGTTGAAGAATGAAGGACTTTGGGTAAAACGCAGCGCTTTAAGTCGTGGTCACACTAGACTTTGAGCATGCAATATTTCTTCAGACACAGCAATGGTCGTGATATGACGTCACGCTCTTTATGAGCATAAATTCAACATATAACAAAATAGAAATGCACTCAAAAAGTAAAAAATGCAAAATATAATTTGCTTAATTCAGACAGGAGGTCACTGAAATGCATTAATTTTAAAAATAGGCTACAGAAACAGTTATTGACAAAAGTAAAGATTCTGAAAACACAATGAGATCCATACTCATTTTATATAGCCTAGCATTATTTACAGTAGTAACAGTAAATATATTTTATTAGGATTGATATCAGATTTGAAAGTGTCATTATAAATATGGTGATTATCTCTAACTAATTATCTCTAACTTGTGCTCCGTTTAAGAATTTTTCTTAAAAGTCTCTGAATACACAGCTCCTGTTCCTCATTTCCTGATCAGTCCCATTGATTGTTTTCAGGAGGACGCTACAAAAGGCTTTACTGTATGTATGTATGTATGTATGTATGTATGTAGCAGACTTCAAATGGTAACCTCCAGACACCACAGAAACACCACACCACACATGGGATGATGGATGCAGATGGATTTTTCCCTTAAACAGAGTAGTGTGAGGCAATATTAGTATACACACATCAGGCCTACTCTCTCATTCCTCTGCTTCTCAGTCTGCATACACCGCGTCTGAGCAAGAACGCTTACAGGGTGTTACATTAGAAATGATATTTAACATGAGAAAACATAGTGCTTAATTATCTCACATAACATGACAACGTAAATAAAAACGTAATAGTCATTAAACATTTGTTAACACTCAAATACACTGTAACTTTATAGTGGTATACTTTTCATGCATTCCTATGAACTCTAAATTGCATCAAAATTTGATTGTTAAATCACTGTGTACAATAAAGTTTTTTTTTTTTTTTTTGCATGAACGCACTGTGTCAACGCATAAAAATGTACCACGAAGCAGTTAGTATAGAAGGTCTAGTATACACTCAAGTATACATGCATTCTAAATCAACTCGCAAATAAATTCAGATTATAAAATAAACATTTAAATTAATGATCAGATTGAAACAACATACCTTAAACAGAGTAGTGTGTGGCAATATTAGTATACACACTCTCATTCCTGCATGGAAAAATACACGTGCAAACTTTTAACACGGTTAAAAGTACTACTTTCACGGAAAATACGTTAATCACACGGATACAAGTTACAACAGAAACTCTTAACAGTGTTTTAACAGCATGCATGTAGCGATTACGTTATAAAAAGACAGTTAATGCAAGATATATAGAGAGAAAGACTACCTCTGCTAGAGAGGGTTATAGGCTACTTTATGTCAAAATGATTGATTTATGGCCCCTCATAAAATATCCCCCCCACCCCCCTCCCTCCGGACTGGACACCTGTTTGGACACCTTTTGGCCACCTGTTTTTGTCCTCCCCCCACTACCCCTCCTTATTACCCCTACTAAGGAATTTATGACAGTGTTTTGGACTTTGTGTGTTTTTGAAGTGAAAATGTTTGAAAACGGTGCTTAAACTTTAAAATGTAAAACAGTGTATCGGGACGACAGACATGTTTTTAAAGGGTTGTTTTTATTAAAGAATGTTTTTTAAAAGACATTAATGAAATGCATAATTTAAAATGTAGTTAGATTTTCTGAAACAAAAGTATAAAACAAATGCATTAACATTAACTATATTAAACAATAGTTGTTAAAAGCAAAATGATTTTACAAGCAAAAACATTTCTAACATTTTGTTAAAGTTTTGTAACAAAAAATACTTCTTACGCTTCTCTATGAAACACATCCTTTCTCATGGCTGGCAAATTCAGAATAAAGTCAAAATGGTCCGTGAAAATGCCCCCCGAGCCCCCGCCCCTAACACACCTCCAAACATCAACGTCATCCAACCTAACAGACCCACCTCAACGCCGAAAGATAGAATGTGTACGTTTAAAAAAGGACATTAATTAATTAACACAAGATTTTTTACAAAAAACTACCAACAAAAGTGTTAACATTAACTATATTAAACATTTGTTGTTAAAGTATTTTAACAAAAATATTTCTTACACCTACCATGAAAGACGTCCGATCTCGCCCGTGACAAATACAGAATGAAATCAGAAGGAGTTGTGAAAATGCTCCCGAGTCTCCTCCCCTAACACGCCTCCAAACATCGACGTCATCCGTCCCTAACACGCCCACCTCAATGCCGAAAGATAGAATGTATATTTAAAAAGCCCAGTTAAATAATTAAACACAAGATTTTAACAAAAAGTATCAAACAAACGCATTAGCATTAAGTATATTAAACAATAGGTGTTAAATGTTTTTTTAAAAAGCAAAAACATTTCTAACACTGCAATTTACTGTTAACGTTTTAGCAATAAATAATTCTTACACTGCACCATGAAAGACATCCTATCTCTTCGTTGACAAATTCAGAATGAAATCAGAACGTCCTGCGAAATCGGTCCCGAGTCTCCGCCCCTAACACACCTCCGACAATGGATGAGAGTGCAGATGCGTATTTAAATGATAATAAAATAACTCTTATAAATAATAATACTTTAATGGACTTAGCTCACTACGAATGTGTACAGGACTAATGCTTTTAACGTATCAGACATTTATCACACACACACACACACACACACACACACGTACGTACGCCCACAGACACACACACACACACACACACACACGCAGATAATTACATATAGATAACTATTTTCCTATTGATGTCCCCGGAATTGTTTTATTGTAGGGGGTCTGTTGAGTTCGCACAGAGGTTAAGGATGGGGTTCAGTGACCCCTGACAAGATGTAAGACGATGCACCTACGCACATACATACCTGTGAAGTCCTGGTGATGTTTGAGCGGGATGCGCCTAGTGTGTTTATGATAGCTACAGATAATAATCGCACCACGCAGCGTTAAGGAGAAGGTTGAAAGGATCGTTTGATCATAAGAGCATACGCTCTAATGTGTAAATGAGCAGCAAGTTTGAGCGGGAGAGGATGCGTTTTTCTCAGGCTCATGTAATTTGATGCATCAATTAATAAATAGTAGTGGTGTAACATATCGTATTATAATATTATCAGAAATGTCACGCTGGGAATGTTGTACTCCTCTACAACATGTAAAGATATAGAATAGAGCTACGCTAAGAGATTTTAAAAAAAAAAGGTTTAAGGTTTTTGACACAGTAGGTGACAACTCAGAAGACAACCCAGAACTTTATAACCGTCAGAAACGCCCCTCAGTCCGGTTAGATTTTTTAAAAAATGTCGGAAAAATACCATTTACAACAAAGATTCGACAGGAGCTACCACGTCGCATTATCCAATCGTCATTGTTAGGATGGCTGCTAACGACATCGGTGAGTAGTCTATTTTATAAGTAGAGCATGTACATACATGTTTTGGTCTATCTTAATTTCAATGTTTTTTTTTTGTTTTTTTTTGTTGTTTTTTTTAATATCATAGATGTGAATGAAGAGGATCTTTATTTCGACGAAGGACTAGATCTTATTCTGGATGAAATAAGTAAGTATCATTTCGCTCTCCATTAAAAAAATCATGATTAATAAATAGTCTATTAAATAATGTGTTTTTTCTTTTCTTTTTTCTCTCAGTTGATGATGCATTTCTTAGGGGTGCTACGGTTCATGATGTGTTGCAAGGTAGTCATATGGACAAACAATTTATTCTTTTCAATGCTATCGAGAGATTTTTCTATTGTTCATAAGCATATGCTTGTAATTTTCTCAACAGAAGAAGTAGTGTCGATTGAATTTCCCGCTGGCGACTATGAACAGCGAATCTCCAGCACAGGTCCTGAAAACAACGCCTCCAACATACCTCCACCTCCTCCCCCCGAAAAAACAGTTGGCGAGAAGCGTTGTGACTCTGTCCCGACGCATTCGCAACAGGGCACCGGCGTGATTGCATCTACCAGGCCTGTGTCAGGACGCGGAGAAAAGCGACTCCGAGAGGTGTACGGAGAACAAGCAGTACCTTTACCTACGCGATATAACGGAGATGGTGACGACGCCATCCCGTCCACATCAGGATGTGGGAGGAAGAGGCTTAGAGAGGCCTACGGAAGCGACCGTCCTCTGCCAAAAGAAGGGTGTTTAAGCGCGTCGGCGGATATAGGTAAGACGATGGACTATATATATATATATATATATATATATTACGTATGATACATTTAATAAATAATCTTTAAATTGTATTTACACAGACCAAGATTACGACGAGAGAGGTCTAACATTATACGTGGAATCCCAGGAGGAGGCTTACAACAATTTCGATTCTGATTCAAGCTCGGATGATTCAAGCTCGGATGAGGACGATACAGGATATCTTTTTACCGAACAACATCTGCCACAACTCAGCTATTCTATGATGAACAAGATCAACCGGAATTTTAAACGAATTTTGAATTTAGCTTGCCTGCCTTTATCATATCAAGAGGTCGAAGAGATTGTACGCTCTTCACAGGCCGATGTGATATCCATCCTACAGAACATAATAGCGTGTCAACAACAGCACACCATTGCCCTAAGCCACGCTGCCGATTTCTGGATGAATGCTCATAATCAGCTTCTGGATGAAAATAGACAACTGCAGGCTACGCTCTCAGAAGTAAGGGGAGAACAACAGCTTTCCGTTGTTGCGTTAAGTCTAATGTCTGAACGCTTAAATATTATTCAAAGGGTGTTGTTGGATTTACAAAATATCATTATGGGGAGGGATAGATGATGATGATGATGATGATGATGATGATGATGATGATAATGATAATGATAATGATGATAATACTTAATTCTTCATGTTGACTGTTTTGTTTTTGTTATGATAATTTTGCATGCATGTGTTTAAGTGTTTGTTTTATAATCTGAAAGTCATTCGCTATTTTTGGTACCGATGGTATGCTATTTACTGATATTATTCATTGTGCCATATATTTTGATATGTATTTTGTAACTTCTAACGTTTTATAATTGTGTGTGGGGAAGGCGGAGCAAGCGTTTGTTTCTAAGAGAGAGAGAGAGAGAGAAAAATAATAAATAAAAAAAAAAAAAAAAGACTTCTAAAAGGTGTCGCGATGATTCACATCATACTGATGACGATGATAATGAACAAATAGTATTAAGACCTAGAACGAACGATGAACAGATACGTACATTAATAAGAGATCAACTACAAATGTTGATGGCCACGAGTGAAAATACACCTGTCAGCCTAGAACGTCTCATAAACGAACAAAATGAATGGTTAGAAATGTCTACGGATGATAATGAAAACGATCAGATAGGACATGGTTCAGTTAGCCGGACAAATGACGATACTTTGGAGCGTAATATGGAGCTGAGTGATGATGAAATTCGTAGGTTGGTAACAGAGGGAGGTAATGTAGAAGACTATATCATAACGCCGCGTCGAAGATTTAATGGCGTAGAAATTCAAAGAACCCTAAATTTCAGGGAGATTACGGCAACTACTGATCTGGCGGCATATAACATCTTGCTACACAATGCGTTAAATGAAATTGTATCGTTATCCAGATCGCTGGCTGGCGAGAGCGGATATATTAATGTGTCTCTATCGGGGGAGAGTCTTTCAGCCCCCATTAACGCTGTTTTAACGCCTGATAATAACCACAATCCGGATTTATTCATAGATCAAATCGAAAATTCTATGCAAAGTAATGAATCTGTGTGCAATGATGATCAACTGACTCTTAAAGTGTCTATCGTAAGAGATAAACAGGGCGGAGGACGTAGGAAATTATCAGATTTGGCTCATAATGAAGTCATAAGAAGGAATAAAATGAACTTATTCTGTCCTGTAAATGTCGAAGACAATATGTGCTTTAGTTACTGTTTAGCACACTTCATGAATCCTAATTCCACTGATCAGGAATTGAGAAAAATAGGGGCCGATATACACAGAGATGCGGGGTACACTCCACAAAGGATGATAGGTTTTAATGATATATCTGTTTTTGAACAGCTCTTGGGTGTGAAAATAGTTGTCTTTCATAGGGATTGGTCTGGAAATTTAGAAGTGCATAAAAACTATGATGCACTACATTCAAAGACTGCTCATCTATATATTCACGAAGACCATTATTATCTTATAAAAAATTTGAAAGCCTTCCTAGGATCCAATTACGTATGCTTATTCTGCTATAAAGGGTTTGATGACCTAAGACTTCATACATGCAGGTACGCGTGCAATGTGTGTAACAGCTCGGATTGTCACTCCTATCCCAAGAGTTATAGACAATGCGCAGAATGTCTCAGATATTGTAAATCTAACTTCTGTTACGACGCGCATAAACAATCACACATATCAGGTGGAAAATCACAGTGTGATGTTATAAAATATTGTGACAAATGCTGTAGATTGTACCGTTTAACAAATAAGAACAAAAAACACAAGTGTGCATCCTCTAAATGCCTACATTGCAGGGAAACTTTGGTGGAAGGCGCCGAGCACATGTGTTTCATTCAGCCTATCAAATTGGATGAACATGATGATAAGTATGTGTATTATGACCTTGAAACTATGCACATAGATGGAAAACACGTACCAAACTACGCATGTGCTATAACGCACAGCGGAGATGAGTTCATAGCAGAAGGCACAAATTGTGTGGAGCTTATGATTAAGCATTTTAGACGACCAAAATATGCTAATTACACGTTTATTGCACACAATGCCTCTGGATTCGACGCTCATATACTGTTGGAATATTTTACCGGTGTAGGTCTAGTACCAAAAATTATAATGCAGGGCTGTAAAATCATTTTCATGTATGACTCTGCTTTTAAACAGCGTTACATAGACAGCTTCAGCTTCCTCCCGATGGGGCTGGCTAAAACTACCTCTGCGTTTGACCTCGACGTAGGTGAAAAAGGGTTCTTTCCCCATCACTTCAACAGACCTGAGAATGTGAATTATGTGGGTCCATATCCTTCTAAACATTTCTACGGATATAACACGATGAGTAACTCCGATCGCGAGAGATTTGATGAGTGGTATAATTCTTTACAAAACAAAATTTTCGATTTCAGACGAGAACTAGGATTTTACTGCCGGAATGACGTAATTATCCTGCGACAGGCGTGTATGAAGTTCAGAGACGAGTTCATGAATTGCGCGCAGATTGATCCTTTCAAATGTACGACACTGGCAGGAACTTGTATGAAAGTCTTTAAGACGAACTACCTATGCAAAGATACTTTGGCATTAACACATAACAAAGCGTACATTAATCAGTTCAAGACGTACTCCAATGCGTCTATACAATGGTTAGAGTACATCAAAGAAAGTCGTGATGTTGAGGTCCGTCACGCACTGAATTATGGTGAAGTTCAGTTTGGTCCATTCCATCTCGATGGATATTATGAAAATAATAACCATAAAGTGGCATTAGAATATTTAGGGTGTTTTTTTCACGCACATTATTGTAAATTTAAACCCGATGATGTCCATCCTCTGCATAAAGTGACATTCGAAAATCTCAGGCGACAGACTGAAAACAGGCTTCAAACACTGCGCGACGTGTATTCCTTGGATGTAGTTTCAATCTGGGAATGTGAATGGGAGCGAGCGAAAAAAGACGATCCGTCAGTTATGAAATTTATGGAAAAATATGAAGCGCCCGAAAGACTGAAACCACGAGACGCATTGTTTGGGGGAAGGACAAACGCATTAAAGGTATATCACAAAATCACAGAGGATCAGAAAATTCATTATTACGATTTTACTTCCTTATACCCCCACGTGCAATCATGTAAAACATACCCCATAGGACACCCTACCATAATTTTTAAAGACTTTGGGCCTATTGATGAATACTTTGGTCTAATTAAGGCGACAGTGCTGCCCCCTAGAGGCCTCTATCATCCTGTGCTCCCTTTCAGAACCCGTCAGAAGCTGATGTTCACTCTGTGTCGTACGTGCGCGGAGGAAGAGAATCAAGCACGATGCAGTCACACAGACGAACAAAGAGCGATAAGTGGATGTTGGGTTTCCGTCGAGCTATCGCGAGCCATCAAACATGGCTATATCGTATTGAAAATAGACGAAGTCTGGCACTTTCAACAGAAGTCGGACACATTATTTACTGACTACGTTAAAACATTCCTCAAACACAAACAAGAGGCGTCGGGGTTTCCAGCACACGTAGTCACAGAGACTGACAAACAGGGTTATATTGATTCGTATCTCTTAAAAGAGGGAATCGAGTTGAACATTGACAAAATTGCTCACAATCAAGCAAAACGAGCCACAAGCAAGCTAATTCTTAATTCTTTGTGGGGGAGTGTGACGAGCAGGGCGGGCGAGAGCCGTGAGGGAACGGCGCGAGGCCGGTGACGCGAGTGATAATGAGCGTCACCTGCGAGGCGTGCCGGCCTCGAGTCTCTCACGGAGGAGCTCCGGAGGCATAAAAGGAGGAGCGACTACAATGAAGGACGAGAGAGGACCAGGCCTGGACTTTATTTTATGTTTTATTATGTTTGTGTGGCCGGCAGACGTCCGCGAGGGTCTGCCGGCATTACTTTCGTTTTGTTCTTTGTTTATTTTATATTAAAGTTTTGTTGAATGTTCGCCGGTTCCCGCCTCCTTCTTCCCATTTACGAACTTCGTTACAGGGAGATTCTGTCTTCATGAGCAATTGCCAATAACAGAGCTGGTGAGTGAACCGGAGGACTTTGCACGGTTTATATTTGGGAACAGTTATGTGATAAAACATTTCTCGTTTGTGTCGGATTCAGTAGCTCTAATACAATGGACATACCCCGACAAGTTGGCTTGCGCTAGTCGTGATGTCAATGTGTTCATAGGAGCCTTCACGACAGCATATGCGCGTTTGGAGCTTTATGATTTATTGGATAAATTAGGCGAACGGGTCATTTATGTGGACACGGACAGTGCAGTTTTTTTGTCTAAAACGAATGACTGGATGCCTGAGACCGGATCTTTTCTGGGCGATCTTACAGATGAACTGGATCCTCACGATCATATAGAAGAATTCGCTTCAGCAGGTCCTAAAAGTTACGGCTTTAGAACTGCGAAAGGGAAAGTATGTCTCAAGGCTAAAGGAATTACACTCAACGCTGAGAACGCACAAATAGTTACGCTGCAAAGTCTGATAGGGCTGATTCAGAATTATGTGAAATCACGTGACACGACGCACCTGCTAGTGCGCAGTGATACCATTGTGCGTAATAAGACAAAGCTGACATTACACAATAGATCAAACGTTAAAACCTTCAGAGTCGTTTACAACAAACGTGTGCTCTTGCCTGATTATACCACATTACCTTATGGATACTAACAATATTGTGAATCATTGTAATATGGATGATGCTGAGGACTTTGATTTTAGATTGCGTCATCCTTTTGGCGCTATTGTATCGGGACCTAGTAATAGTGGTAAAACGTATTTTGTGAAAACTTTGATGTATAATTCACACAAGATGTGTTCTGTAAAATTTGATAGATATGTTTTCATATATGCATGCTGGCAACCGATTTATGATGAATTAATGCATATGTTTGATATTAAATTTATTGATGGTTTACCTGAATCCCTGAATGATGATTCTTTATTTCCTGCCAATAAGAAGACCCTTCTCGTGATTGACGACCTGATGGATCAAGCATCTTCTAATGATGAAATTGCTCGACTCTTTACGCAGTACATACACCACAGATCCATTTCAGCCTTATTTCTAATACAAAACTTGTATTTCCAGGGGAAGAGTACTCGTACTATTAGTCTCAACGCTAGTTATTTAATTATTTTTAAAAACCCACGAGATAAACAACAAATAAGTTTTTTAGGGAGACAGATGTACCCCGGGGAGTCTAAGTTTTTTATAGATGCGTACAAAGATGCTACTGGACGTCCTTATGGATATTTACTAATAGACTATAAAGCGGATACACCTGAGAAATTTCGCCTCAGAACGGATTTACTGTCGGAGTGTCCTGTAGTGTACGTGCAGAAAAGGAAACGGTGAGACGTTATGAGTTCGAGACTATCCAGAAACCTACCTCTGTTAAAAGCTCTATATAAAGCGAGTCCTAAACAGAGGCGTCTTATTTTACAATCAGCTTCTGACGAATTTGTTCTTTCGCTGTGTGAGGTAGCTCTTAATATTCTTCACGGCATAATACCATTAACACCTAGTCAGCACAGAAGATTAAAAAAGAGAAAAAACGAAATTAAATACGTAGCTAATAAAAAAATTGATGTCAAGAGAAAAAGGCGCATGATTAATCAAAGAGGGGGATTTCTTCTACCCCTCTTAAGCGTGGCCATTCCATTTATTTCTAGTTTGATAACATCTAGACAATAAGTATGGACCATGCTGAAAAAATGTATGTAGTGTCTAAGCAGCAGATGGATAAATTGAGGATGGGGCAGCCCCGTGAGTCTATTCACAATGTTGTGGAAGATAGCTTGGATAACACTATACGGGATATATTACAGAGGGACGATCTGGATTCACACGAAAAAGCTAAACTTTATACTAATGCTTTACAGAGGTTTTTAAATTTAGTGAAGCATGGTGACATGGAAAGCAATATCTTAACCCTTAAATTGCCACAGCACGCGCCCTCTGATGAGACAATGCATACTGAGACGGCTGTCAGCCGTAATGACGGTGACGTAGCCGGGGACGAGGTCGTAAATGAAGTATTAAGCAATGTACCGCAAAGGTGTCTAAAAAATATCAAATACATCATGGATAAAATGTCCAAAGCCAAGCAGTTGTCTTCATGGACAGACTCTGGAGAATTTGTTTTTAAAGGAAAAACGATTGAAGGATCGCATATGTTATATCTACTGAAACATATAACACAGTCTCACCATATTCGTGATGATCGCAGGCCAGAGGGGTGGCACGAATTTCTGGAGGCATTTGCAAATTTAAATATTCCTTTCTCGACAATAAGCAATCATCACGTTAGACGAACAATTGAATCTATTAAAAGAGGAACACCTACAAGAGACATGGGTGCCACACCAAAAACGTCCCTGAAGAAACGTCGAATGCAAAAGCGGTCGTATAACCAGCCGTCGAACATTTCAGGCGATAATGTGTTTAATTCACCGGCGCTGGATGCAAGTCAATGGTTGAGTTTTTAGCACCCGTTATAAATGTTTATTTAGATGTATATGTATGCTTATTTAAATGTATGTGAATGGTTATTTAAATATGTGTGTGTGTGTCTGTGTGTGTGTGTGTGCTTATTTAGATGTATATGAATGTTTATTTAAATGTATGTGATTTACGTTAATAAAGGAAGATGAGAAAGATATTTGTTTTACGATTTCTTTTATTTATCATACATTCACATTATGATACATTATTCATTTACACAGACATCGATTAATAAGATTGAAGCATATGTCCAGCCTGTACGCACTGTATACATTTAAAGGTCTTATCATTACAGATAACCGGTTTCAATTTTTTCACAAAGAGAGAAACCATTATGTCATTTTTAAATAAATCGTCATAATACATTTTCATAATATCATCATAATCATATCCTTTTAATATATGATACAGAAAAAACACACAATGTTGTCCACAGGTGACTGCAAAGTCATTCTGCACTTGCTTGTTAGAATGCAGGATTCGGGAAGAATTGTTTTTTAGGAAATCTTGGAAGGCTGGAGGGAAACGAATAGAGTCTGGTCTATTTCCGAAGCTGTCGAAAAAATAGCTTACACGTTCTCTGTCTACGTAAATGGCGATCCAATGCATACCCGGTCTGTGTGATGGATCTGTGTTCGCTATAAAAAATACGGGTAAATCCTTTATCTGTGTTTTGGGGATATGATTGCACGGTAGAACTCCTAAAAAATTAGTGTTACATACCATCTTGTCTATTATTCTCGTCAACTGCACCGTATTCATTTTCAATAATAGTAGTCTGCAAGCACTTGTCTCCGGTTAGAAATTTCAATAACAGAATCATAAATAGCATAAGCTATAATAGTTATGGTATGTCTGAGGGGCTCTCTGAAGCGTGCTTCCAGACGGATGTTCCCCGTTCTGATTAGGGATACGTGATGACCGCATTCTTCATCAGGAGTCAAGTTAAATGCATAAAGCGTGTACCCATGAAGAAAATCCTCTCTGTCTATAGCCAGGGACTGATTTTTAAGATGCTTCCCTGTAGCTAAAGCCAGCTGATAAAATTCTCTTACTGCTGATCCATTGTCGAATTGCGGCTGGAAGGGACGCGATGGAATCTGTACCCCATCCTGACAAAGGGCCAGGAATTCCAGATTAAAATGTTTAAAAGCAAAAGGATTTCTGTCGTATGACCCTGAAAAAGCAGCGTTGTCCGTCATGGCCAGAATGATAGATTTTGGTAATGTACCCAGGAATAGATTCTCATGATTAGAAACGCGCGCACCTGCCGGTATAGACAGATTTTTAACGGACACCCTCTCAATCGCGTATTTCGCAGTTGCAGATAAAAGGGCCTGAGCGTGCCCCAGGCGAACAGGTGGCGAGACGGTGACCTTTTTTACAAAAAGGGACGCTGATACTATATCGAGTTTATAAGCTACGTCATTACCGGCCATCAGACAAAATTCGTCTTTTGCACGGGTCAATTTAAGTCTTACGTCTATTCCCGAAATGATCAACTTAGGCTGAAAAAATATATCAGAATGGATCGGAGCTAATAACTCTACAATATTGCTTGCGTTTGTGAATGCAGCCCTCTTTGTCAACCCGGCGTTCTGGCCTCCCGGGTCTGTGGCGTCCATGGATCCGGCTGTGTCCTTGTAAAAGAGCCCTGCTGTGAAGGTGCTTTCCAGAGTATCTTTACCAAAATTCATAAGAGCTTTGATGATACATCTATAGGGATACGTATTGGAACTCTGTGAGACTAGACGATCTCCTAAAGACACATCAACCTGGCTGAAAATACATGCTCCTGGGTAATTCACGAGTCCGACAGGTGCACCGTCAGGAATATCTGATCCGTCAGGATTTGTTATCTTGATGCGTGTGTATAGGAGCGTATTATTCAGATCAAGATAATCTTCACCTGTCCCTGTTATAAAAAATTCTAATGGTGATGTATCCGTAATAGCTGATAATGGGAGAATTTCAACGTAGTTATGTTTTTCAATTGCAGTTTGTGTTAAAGGCAAAGCGAATAGATCCAACTCCGATTTAACACATTCTTCTGACATACAATGCAATAAAGACATTTTTAAAAAATACTGTTCAGAGATCTTTTAAGTTTAGTAGTTTTTTTCATCCGTTTCACACGACCCCTTTGTGTCCGTCTTGCAAATGAACGTTTTTTACCAGGCCGTCTGGACTTCTTAACACGCTGGCCACTCCCCCTTCTCATCCTGGTCCCTGGGGGATTGAATCTTTTACGCGTCATAACCATTAATCCGTTACCGTTCTGTCCATTGTTGTCAGTATTATACGATTTTGTCAGAGCTGTGGTGACGACGTCACTGACTATATTTTTCGCTGCCGCTTTTAGATGAGGTTTAGCTATACTGAAACCTCTTTTTAAGAATTGCAGAGCCATTCTAAATAG
Source organism: Ancherythroculter nigrocauda (assembly GCA_036281575.1). Classification (NCBI taxonomy): domain Eukaryota; kingdom Metazoa; phylum Chordata; class Actinopteri; order Cypriniformes; family Xenocyprididae; genus Ancherythroculter; species Ancherythroculter nigrocauda. The sequence goes on from VTFQ01000006.1 coordinate 3,123,763, forward strand.
GTTTTTAAAACACCACCAATTCCTGCAAATCCCGATCCGTACATCACATCGCTACCCATAAAACCCGGCAGACCGTTCCCAGCCTGGTTCTGATAGTATGCTATATAACTTTCAGGGTCCATTTTGTACTGAGTGAGGTACGCCATTTAAAACTGATGCTGCTTCACGGGCCTAAAGTGTAGTTTAACCGTAACCTTTCCGTAGGTGAACCGAATGTTCTGGTTTCGGTCGTCTTTTACCTCTATGGTAACTTCTGTGATACTGCTTTTATTTACGCGCACGTAGTGTGGCTTGTCGTACCGAACACTGATGCTCTTGTTAGGCTCACAGTCTAAATGTACCGTGCTTAATAAAGGTACATAAGCATCACCCACTGATTGGTACTCTATTATATCTGTATAAACGAAACAGGTGTAAAAACCTGCTCTTATATCAGCTTGAAATGGAGCGTAGACTACTGTCACGCCTCTGTCTTCTCGATTCTCACGGAGACTCTTCGCAGTCTCTATAGAAACACCTGGTTTGAGGCCGAGAATAATAGCCAACTGACCGTAAAACGTCAATGAGACATTCTGAGGAGCTTTTAGAAATACCTTATTCTTTATATGATCGTAACCAAGATATACACGTGGGGGGAGGGACGCATTTATTTCTCTGAGTAAAAAGGGCACATCCTCGTAATACCCCTCCTTTAAGGTATTGCGTAACACTGGTATGGCTTTAACATTATGATCAATATGTATATTAATGTCTTCTTTAACATTATAATGTTCTTCTTCGCTTTTCAGTAAGCTTTGGTCACAGTTGATAATGAAGGCTGCATCCTCTTGATAGAAAGCGTACCACGAACTAGGGTAGTCAAATTGAACCAGAGCAACCTCCCATAATCCCTTTAAATTAATTGTCCTAGATAGTCTCGTTCTGTAATTAGAGATACTGTTTTCGGGATATACGACCCTCGAGGCGTTGCAAGGTAGCGTAATGTAAAACCCCTCCTCTTCCATGATGATACTGTAGCATAAATGATAAGTGCCATAAGTTATCTACGTCTTTAAAGGTTTCTGTAAGTCCACCACCTGTTTTTCAGGCACCCAGCTGTTAAATTTTGAAGGCCACCCCCACCATTTAACAAGTACAATCATAGACTTTCCGTGGCGTTTTCTGTCTAGAATCTTTTCTATTTTAAATGATTTATCAGCACTTACAATAATTTTTTGTAGTTCCTGCTCATAAAATGTTCCTTGGATTATTTCACCATCGTAATCTTGTATTTTGTATACGGGAGGTTGTCGAGGTATACACGCTGCTATTGTGAAATATTCTTCCGTATAATTCTGCTCATAACCTTTAGAAAATACATTTCTGACTTTAGACACTCTAACCACATCCCCTATTTTAAATTTAAAAACAGGTTTTTCTTTACGCAGACCCCCATATAAGTTGTTAAACACAATTGGCTCATTCTCCTTACACACGTCCAAAGGTCTCATCCGTATAGATTTGTGATAGCTAGAATTGTATCCATCAGTCAGATCCTGTAATATGTCGCAGTAGCGCTTGGAATTGACAGCCGTTAGATACCTCCACATTCGTCCTTTCAATGTTTTATTAAATCGTTCGACCACACTCGCTTTTAAATCGCTGGCTGTAGTAAAGTGATGTATGTTATACTTTTTTGTTAATTGTTTAAAATGTCTATTTAAGAATTCCGTCCCCTTATCGGTTTGAATCTTAAGAGGAATTCTTTTATCTTTTTTGAATATAGACTCAAACGCTTTAGACACCTCCTGACCTGTTTTGTTCTTTAACACTCTAGTCCATGCATATTTGCTAAATACATCTATACACGTCAATAAGAATTTGACGTTATCATTCTCCTTTGAATAAGCGCTCATGTCTACTAGATCTGCCTGAAATTGGTGATCTTTCCCGAACACCACGACTCTGTTGCGTTTGTATTTTATCGGAGCTGTTCTATGCAATGTATACGTATCCTGAGTAGACAACCAATCATCTACATCTTTGTCTTTTAAACGTACACCATATTCATGTAGTACAGCTTGCTTTAATCTGCTTTTGCCGCCCAAAGCACCTGGATTTGTTGGGTCGTAATATATTTTCTTCATGAATTCGCTCATGCTGCCCCGTCTCTTTCCACAAAATAATGACCAAACGTTTACATCAAACAGCGTTTTTATTTTCAAAGTATGTAGGGGAAAAGGGTACATTTCACACAAAAATTACAGGTCGTCCAGAAAACACAGAAATTTCATACACGTTACAGAATTTTTATCCACCATGTATTCAGCCGATGTGTTAATAATTTTACAAACATCAACAGGCTCGTTTCTTGACATTAGTTCAGAACATACGTCGGTTACATAAGTACAGATACATAATATGTTACCTATCTTAAGCGATTCAGCATTTTCAGGCATCATCTCGAGAATATTTTTGATAATAATACATGGATCACAACCAGAAGCAATAGGCATGTTTGTTATATTATTCCATTCGTCCGATAATCTTCTCACTATACACATCTGATTCTTTAATTGCGTTAAACGTTTATCATCTGTATCGTTACATGTTGTGTTATCAATCACTTTGTACAGTAAATTGGATATTTGCCGTTTCATACGTTGTTTAAAGAAGTGTTTAATCAACCATGTAGAACAGCAGCAGAGGTTCCCCATCTCACAGCGACTCGGTCTCAGGTGCAGAAGCAGGTGCGGCAGATTTCCAAGCGTCAACTGCGTCGTAAACAATCTGCTCACAGGTCTCATCCACAAGTTTCTGTCTCAGAGAGGCCAGTTGTTCCTGTATGTACATTTCATCCCTGAGTTCGCACAAAACAGTCTCAGCAGATCCTTGAATTCTCTGTAGATGTGGCGTTAAACCGAACGCTCTCAACGCTCGTGCCAGAATGTTTTTTAATTCAGGTATGAACAGAGTTTTGGTTATTTCGTTAAAAACACTGTAAAAATAATAAGCAGAGGGTTCATACAGACATGAATGTCTTGTCTGAGATGGATGGTCCACAGCGCATCCGTCGCATTCCGTCTTAAGTTTTTTGTCAATCAGATGTTCCAGGAGTACAACAATCACCGCTTTAATAAGTTTAATCCCCTCAATTCCCAAACAACCGTCTGATTCATCAAGGGTTATGTCAGACTCATCAGTGGGGGGAGAGATGTGTCCAGTAGCTCCGTAGTTTGCGAGGAAAGACAGGTTATGATAACCCAGTTCGGTACAGAGCTTGCTTAGCCAGAAGTTGGGTCTCTGATGACATCCGCTCACCGATGCTGGTGACGGGCCAGCCAGGGGGCTAAGAGGTGAAGTAGCAGGTCCGCTCTCTTGAGACATAATGCTTGAATGATGTAGACCCTCCTATCCGTGACTATATTAATGGTTGTAAAATGTAGGCGGAGCTACACTCTGAACACCACGTCTGGTAGGTACGCACCATTCGGGGTGAAACAGTTTTACTTTGATACCATTATACCTTTCAAACGCATCGCACCACTTAAACAATTGGTCTATTTTAGCAAAAATGTCCTCCAACACAGGTATATCTTTCCACTGGAACATGAATTTAAGGTCATAGTATTTCAGGTGATCGGCCTCTGATATAGGCCATGAACATTCAGGCAGTCCCTTTCCAAAATCACTGCAGAGGATATAAACATAATCATCTGCATATTTGTTGACATGATCTCCGAGTAACCTGTATCTTGTCCCCATGGTTACCCCTTTCCATTCGGCGATGAACAACGGTTCGTCGCGTCCTTCTTTCAGATCGCGCCACACTTGTGTGTAAAACAGAATCCAATCCTTTTCTGTGAAAAGCAGATCGGGGTCGTCTGTCGAGTTCGTTGTAAATCTCTCGTCATTATCCACATTGATCAATTTGACCTCGCGGCTAATCTTATTGAAGTCGTACGTACACACGCGGTCGCCCGACAAATGAAAGTCATATCTGACTCGGTCCTCGTTGCTATGCAGGAATTTGGACAAACATGGACCTCTGAAAGGCTTCCTTGGTGCAAGAGACAGATCTCCCATTGCATCATCAATGCTTCTCTCAGGAGTTTTAGGTAGAGATGCTTCAGCCATTGTTGCAGATTAGTATTCTGTTTACGTAAAATCACAAGTCTCGTATCTTGCATTTATGCATACTGCTGAATCATTTTTAAACACCCCTCCGCAAGAAAGACGCATGCGCAATCTATCGCTCTGGTGTTGGGGGTGTGTTAGGGACGGATGACGTCGATGTTTGGAGGTGTGTTAGGGGAGGAGACTCGGGAGCATTTTCACAACTCCTTCTGATTTCATTCTGTATTTGTCACGGGCGAGATCGGACGTCTTTCATGGTAGAGTGTAAGAAATATTTTTGTTAAAATACTTTAACAACAAATGTTTAATATAGTTAATGTTAACACTTTTGTTTGGTAGTTTTTTGTAAAAAATCTTGTGTTTAATTAATTAATGTCCTTTTTTAAACGTACACATTCTATCTTTCGGCGTTGAGGTGGGTCTGTTAGGTTGGATGACGTTGATGTTTGGAGGTGTGTTAGGGGCGGGGGCTCGGGGGGCATTTTCACGGACCATTTTGACTTTATTCTGAATTTGCCAGCCATGAGAAAGGATGTGTTTCATAGAGAAGCGTAAGAAGTATTTTTTGTTACAAAACTTTAACAACAAATGTTAGAAATGTTTTTGCTTGTAAAATCATTTTTGCTTTTAACAACTATTGTTTAATATAGTTAATGTTAATGCATTTGTTTTATACTTTTGTTTCAGAAAATCTAACTACATTTTAAATTATGCATTTCATTAATGTCTTTTTAAAAAACATTCTTTAATAAAAACAACCCTTTAAAAACATGTCTGTCGTCCCGATACACTGTTTTACATTTTAAAGTTTAAGCACCGTTTTCAAACATTTTCACTTCAAAAACACACAAAGTCCAAATCACTGTCATAAATTCCTTAGTAGGGGTAATAAGGAGGGGTAGTGGGGGGAGGACAAAAACAGGTGGCCAAAACAGGTGTCCAAACAGGTGTCCAGTCCGGAGGGAGGGGGTGGGAGGGAGGGGTGGGGGGGATATTTTTATGAGGGGCCATAAATCAATCATTTTTGACATAAAGTAGCCTATAACCCTCTCTTCTGCTTCTCAGTCCGCATACACCGCCCCTGCGTCTCAGGCTGCGTTCCAGTTCGGTTTTTAAATGCCCTTCCCTCGCTAACTTCACTCGGTCTCGTTGACTCGGATGTACGTCATTGCTTACGTTGCACGAGTGCCCACTTCTGGCGGAACCTTTGTATGGGCTGAACTGGAACGTCCTAAGCACTTGATCACTTGGAATCCGCAATGGAGCTGATTTATTATTTATTTTTCCCCCTTACAAAATTGGTTAATACAGCATTCTATATGTATATATGTGTGTTTTAAATGTTTAAAAAATAATTAATATATCATAGAGTTGTTTGTGGTGGGGTAAATTAAACGCGATATGCGGTGACGTCACAATCGTGTTGCATTGTGGGTTATGGAGCCGCCTGAAGTGTACATATGAAGTAGACTCGCTCCCTCGGTCAAAATCGAGGGAGCGAGGGTCTGTCCATATAAACTTCCCTCGTCCACTTCACGAAGTGGAACGCACTTCAAAATGGCGGCAGGGATTCCCCTGAGGGGAAGTGTTTAGGGAAGTTCCGCGAGTGCGTGTCTAAAACCGAACTGGAACGCAGCCTCAAACAGCCCCCTAGCTTCCTAGGTCGTCTTCTTCTTTTAAGTTTAATGGCAGTTGGCAAACCAAACTAAAATGGTGCATTACCGCCACCTACTGGATTGGAGTGTGGATAACGTCATGGTAGTACTGACCTAAATCCTGTTAATTAAATGTGTATCTTTTAAGAAATTAAATACTTCTTCTTATATTTTAAATTGCTTTGGACCATTACCTAATAATGCTTTAATAGAAAAAACTTTCATTTCCATTTCTCTTAATGCTTGAAATAATTTAAATCTTTCTCTATCATATGCCTCACATTTTAATAATACATGTTCTACTGTTTCCATATTTTCTGATCTACATTTGTCACAATATCCAGTCTGGTGTTTCCCAATCCTGACCATACTATGATTTAGTAAACAATGGCCAATGCGCATTCTTGAAATTAACACATCCTTCCGTCTGTTTCCAATACTTTTTCTTTCTGAACCAACTATTCTTTGAATATTGTATAGATGTCGACCCTTATTTCCACTGTCCCACTCCTTCTGCCATTTCGTCCTAATTTCCTTTGCTATTATACTTTTTATCTCAGTCTTACTCAATGCAATTTTAATATCAACTTCTGGAAATTTTATGGCCTGTTTGGCTAACCTATCCACCTCTTCATTTCCTGCCACCCCATATGAGCTGGTATCCAAAGAAAAAGAATCCTGATTCCCAAGAACCTGGTTCTAAAAAGACTTTGCAATATTTCATAAATTAAGTCCTGCCTAGCTGTAGAGATACCACTTGCTAGACTTTCAATTGCAGATAAAGAGTCTGTGCATATAACTGATCTAATTGGCTGAACTTCTTCAACCCACTGTAATGCTAATATAATTGCTATTAGTTCTGATGTAAATACTGAAATGTGATCTGATGTTCTTTTTAAAATGTTGACTTTAAATTGAGGTATAAACACTGCTGCAGATGTTGTACCAGAATCAGGATCCTTTGAACCATCAGTATATATCTGGACGGCACTATAATATACATGATCTATATAATCTTGTACTGTTACACTATCCAGGATACTCTCCTCATTATGCTTGTCTTTGTGTAACTGGGTATCAATAAAAGGCATGGGAAAAAACCAAGGAGGAATTGCTGGCAGAACCACACATGAGGCAATATTAACATCACTAATCCTCATGTCTCTTGCCTCCTCATTAATAAACCATCCGAAACTTGTTATTTTTTTATGGTTATATTCCCAACAGTCACTTAAAACATTCTTAACTGGATGATTTTCCGATTGACCTTTTATGTTTGCCCAGTATCTCATTCTTAACTTACTCCTTCTCATTTCTAGTGGCATTACTCCTGTCTCAACATTAAGTGAGGACACTGGTGATGATCTTATTGCTCCACACACTATCATTAATGCTTGATTCTGAATTGCCTCAATCTTAGCAAGTTGAGTTTTTGATGCAGAACTATATAGCATGCTACCATAATCTATAGTTGCTCCAATTAGTGCCACATAAATATTTTTAAGCGATTGGCGATGTGCTCCCCATTCAGCTCCAGCTAGACATCTCATTAAATTTATCACTTTTTTACATTTATCTATTATTTTCTGTATATGTACTCTGAAATTTAATTTTGAGTCCATCCATATTCCTAAAAACCTAACAACTGATGTCTGCTCCATTGTTTCTCTATACATTTTGATATTTATAGTAGGGTTAGTTTTCTTTTTTGAAAAAACAAATTACTTGTGATTTTGCCATAGAAAGTCTAAAGCCCCATTTATTTGCCCAGTTTTCTATCAAATTGACAGCATTTTGAACCTTTTCCTGTACAAACTTAACATTCCTACCTCTTTTCCATATTGCAGCATCATCAGCATATAAGGATTTCCCTATCCCAGACTCAATCTGAGAAAAAATGTCATTAATCATTAAATTAAACAAAATAGGACTACTGACACTACCTTGAGGAGTTCCATTCTCAACTGAATAACTCGAAGAATACGAACATCCCACTCTGACTTGAATAGTTCTATTTAACAGAAAGTTCATAACCCAGTTATACATTTTACCTTTTATTCCCATCATTTCCAGCTTAATTAAAAGTCCCTCCTTCCACAACATATCATATGTAGCTTTTAAACATGCAATCGTGCAACCCCTCTTAAAAAAGAAAAATCTGGATCATTTGTTTTTATCTAATTTTAGACCCATTTCTAAACTCCCATTTTTATCTAAAGTCTTGGAGAAGGTAGTTTTTAATCAACTGCAATCATTTCTTGATGATTTTTGCATTTATGAAAAGTTCCAGTCTGGTTTTAAACCTCGCCATAGTACTGAAACCGCCCTTCTAAGAGTATATAACGATCTTCTCTTAGCAGTTGATTCAGGAAAATCAGCTGTTTTAGTCCTTTTAGATTTGACTTCTGCCTTCGACACTGTAAACCACTCTATCCTCTTATCCCGACTCGAACAAAGTGTTGGCGTTACGGGTACGGCCCTGAAATGGTTTAAATCATATTTGACAGATAGGAGTTTTGCTGTCCACCTTGGGAATTGCTTTTCATCTGTTGCACCTCTTTCTTGTGGGGTTCCCCAAGGTTCCATTCTGGGACCAATGCTCTTTTCCCTGTACATGCTGCCCTTAGGGTCCATTTTTAAAAAACATAACGTTTCTTTCCACTGTTTTGCAGATGATGTACAAATCTATTTGCCTGTAAAAACCAATGAGAAGAACAATATCCAACCTTTGTTAGACTGTTTGAGTGATCTCAAAATTTGGTTGGATCAGAATTTTTTATGTCTTAATGACAAAAAGACTGAAATTGTTGTGTTTGGTCGTGCGGGACATGTAAGTGATTGTGCAGATGCTCTTGGTACTCTATGTTCCCATATTTGACCTTTTACCAGGAATCTGGGTGTAATTTTTGATAGTGCTTTTAAATTTGATAAACAGATTAGTTCAGTTGTTAAAACTAGCTTCTTCCACTTGAGACTTCTGGCTAAGGTCAAGAAATACATGCTACGTAAAGACTTTGAAAGAGTCATACATGCTTTTATTACGTCGCGATTAGACTACTGTAACTCTTTGTATGCCGGTTTGGATCAGTCATCACTCCGACTGCTACAGTTAGTACAGAACGCAGCAGCTCGACTTCTAACCGGGACCAAAAAACGTGAACATATTACACCGGTATTGGCCTCACTTCACTGGCTTCCTGTTTGTTTTAGAATTAAATTTAAAATTGCATTAATTGTTTTTAAAAGTTTGAGTGGGTTGTCGCCTTCATATTTGACGGAGCTTCTACATGTCCACACACCTGCCAAGGTACTGAGGTCTTCTGACCAGATGCTCCTCGATGTGCCGAGATCTAGGCTAAAAAACAAAGGTGACAGAGCATTTGCAGTGGCTGCTCCAAATATATGGAATAGTCTACCAATTTATGTAAGAAAAGCTCAGACTATTGAAACTTTCAAGTCCTTGCTTAAGACGCATTACTATGCTCTGGCTTTCAATTCTAGTTGAGCTTTGATATCTTGACCTGTTGGTTATTTTGTTTGCACTTTGTGTAAAATTATTGTCTGAATAATCTTCTTTTTTTTTTTTTTTTTTCTGTTGGATCTTGTGAAGCACTTTGGTCAATTACGATTGTTTTTAAATGTGCTATATAAATAAATTGAACATTGAACATTGAACATATGCCTTTTCAACATCCAGAAAGACACCTACCAAAACCTCTTTATTTACCTGAGCCTTTCTTATGTCAGCTTCTAAACATATCACAGAATCCATAGTGTTTCTCCCTTTTCTGAAGCCACTTTGGTAAGGGGAGAAGATATTCCTCCTCTCAATAACATATACCAGCCTACTCATTATCATACGTTCCATAACCTTGCATATATTTGAGGTTAGAGCTATAGGCCTATAATTAATAGGTTGCGTATGATCTTTACCTGGTTTTGCTACTGGGATAATTACTCCATGTTTCCATTCCATTGGAAGCTTTCCTGAATTCCATACCTTATTAAAAAGATTTAAAATTACATTTAATGAAGGATCTGATAAATGCTTGAACATTTCATAGCATATCTCATCCCTCCCAGGAGAAGTCTGTTTGGTCCCAGCTATTGCTCTTTTTTTAACTCATACATAGTTAGCTCATAATCCAGTGGATCTCCAGTTGACTCCTTAACTTCCAATATATGTGGATTCTCCCTCACACTCTGTTCCCTTATCTTCATCAACTCATTTGATATATTTCCATTACTATGGACTTTCACAAAAGTTTGTGCAAGTATCTCTGCCTTCCTGCAATCAGACACAACTACTTCCTCATTATGAATTATCGTCGGAATACTATTATTTCTTTGTTTTCCTCCCATTTTTTTAATCATATTCCAAACCTTATTAATGTTTCCACCAATATTATTACAAAACTCTCTCCAATAATTTCTTTTTGCTGTCCTGATAACCCTCCTCACAATTGCCTGAGCTTTTTTATAAACAATAAAATCATCATAGCTAAAAGATCTTCTTACTTTAAGTGTTTTGTTTCTTTCTTTAATTGCCTTATTGCATTCTTCATTCCACCACGGAACCATTTTCTTCCTACTACATGCCTTCTTTCTACCAAATACTTCTTCTGCTGTGTTCCTAAGAACCTCACTTATTTTTTAATTTAACACATCAATATCTTCTATATCATCATCATTAATTTTAGTCATTTTGTTTTGGCAAATTTCACTATACAACTCCCAATCTCCTGATTTAAAATTCCACCTAGGAATTCTTTCCAGAACTGTTTTTGTTAAGTCAACTCCAATAGTACTATAAACAGGAAAATGATCGCTACCAATAGAGCTTTCATTCAATACTTTCCAATCACATCTTTGAGCTAAATTTTCAGACACTATTGTCAAATCTAACACAGAGTATTTACATTGTGATAAATTAACTCTTGTGTAGCTTCCGTCATTAATGCAAACTAACCCTCCCCAGTCCAGCATATCTTCTATAATCAATCCATTATAATCAGTATTAGAACTCCCCCAAAGAGTACTGTGAGCATTAAAATCACCACACCACACCATTTTATAATCCCCAATTTCTCCAATATTTTCCATCATATCCTTAGTTAGCTTGTCACATGGATTATAAAAATTAATTATCCTAATACTCTGATTTCCTTCCCATACCTCCACTACCACAGCCTCATACTCATTATTGTCTTCAATTTTCCTAAACCCTATACCTTGTTTAATAAAAGTTGCTACTCCACCACCATTTCCTTTCTTCCTATCTTTCCTAATTGCCTCATACCCACTAATCAGAAAATTTAACTGTGGTTTAAGCCACGTTTCCTGAACACAAATAATATCTGGGGACATCTCACAATTTGCTATAAAATGCTTAAATTCTTGCCCATTTGCAATTAAACTTCTTGCATTCCACTGCAAGATTACAAAGACCATTATGAGCCCCCACATGATGTCTGACTGTTTGTTGCTTGTATCAAGAGTCTTTCATTTATCATGTCTACAGATATGTTTGTCAATTCCAAATATTTTTCTGCAGCTCTTATGATTATCTTAATCCTTTCAGATCTACTTTCAGTCTGCGCTGAACAATTGACCACTTCTGCAACAAAAGCTATGATTGCAACTTTGTCTTCAATCAATTCAGTCATTTTTCTTGGTGTTGGTATCTTACTTGGTTTGTGGTTGTTTCCTAACAGGGGCCTCCTCTACTATGCTTACTTTGGGGGTTTGTTTTACTTTTTTAAGTGCTTCAGCATATGATATTCCTTCTTCCATTCTCACGTTTTGAACCTTACTTGCATCTTTCCTTGCTACACAACCTCCATAAGCTGCACTGTGCTCCCCCCCACAATTACAACATTTTGGGGCTTTACCTTGTCCGCATTTACCATACTCATGGTCACCTCCACATCTTGCGCATCTTTGTTTGCCTCTACATACAGCAGCCACATGTCCGTATTTTTGGCATTTGAAACACCTTAATGGAGGAGGAATGTACACTCTGACTCCATAGCTGACAAATCCCAAATATACTCTTTCTGGTAGTTTGACCTCATCAAAGACCAACATAACTGAAAGACTGTCCGTTTTCTCATTGTTTCTGAAACATTTCAAGCGTCTTACTTCCTTAACTGCCGCTCCCCTTATATTACTTTTGATCATCTCATCTGAAACATCCAAAGGAATTCCATATATTACCCCTCTAATCCAGTTTCTCTCTTCTGGAATTGAGCATTCTATTTTATGTCCGATCATTGACTTAATTTTCAATGTTTCTTTTTGTTGCTTAATATCTTTACAAAACAACAACAGTCTTCCATCCTTCAAAGTTTTAATATTCTCTACGGTCCCTACACTTTCTTTGATTGCTTTTGTAAGTTTCAAAGGGTTGATGTTACTCACAGAGTCGGTAGCAAACTTTATCATTACTTTATACTCCTTCTTCCTTTGTGCCAGTTGACTTCCCTTGTCGCTTTCCGTGTCTGACATTAAATCACGACTTTTCTTCCTTTTCTTTGTTTTAACTACATTCCAGCCTAAACTTGAATTCCCTCCACTGTCTTCCTCAAATCTATCATCCTCCATTTCCGGATCACTTCCGGAATCTACGTCAGTTCCTACCATCCGTACACCAGTCACAATCCAGCCGTTTGCCAACCACTCACTGTGTCAATAGGCTTGTTTGAGATGAGCCAGCTTCCTAGGTCGTGTATCAGTATACCATTTAAATGAATGTGGCCGACTCCCTGATCAGTGCCCTGACTAGTGAACTAGGGAGCTGATTGAGACGCACGCCGCGTCTGAGCACGAACGCTTAAAGGAGAAGCGATATATTTCCCTTCGGTGTCTCACTAATTAAGGCCCCACCTACAACAATTGATAGGAACTCCCAATCGGAACCATTGAATATAGAACTTAATAAAAATTAATTTAATACAAGTTTTGATGAAGTTAACTAAATTTACAGAACAATTAAAAAAAATATCATATTAAACAGATGCTTTAGTCAACTGGCTATATATATAATATTATATAATTATATATATTATATAATATATATATACAGTTGCAAGAAAAAGTATGTGAAACACTTGTAGAATCTGTGAAAATGTTAATAATTTTAACAAAATAAAAGTATCTTATGTTGCTTCCGGAGGGCAGTACTAAATGAAAAAAATTATATTCAAGCGAAATAAGAAAAATTTGGACATCAAAAGTTTTCACCCCCAACTCTTAATGCATCGTGTTTCCTTCTGGAGCATCAGTGAATGTTTGAACCTTTTTTAATGGTTGTGTTTGAGTCCCTCAGTTGTCCTCAGTGTGAAAAGATGGATCTCAAAATCATTCAGTCACTGTTGGAAAGGGTTCAAATATGCAAAAATGCTTGAAAACTGATGAATCTGCAGGAGCTGGAGGATTTTTCTGAAGAACAGAGTTCAGTTTAACTGCTCATGACAAACAAGAGACTCATGAACAACCATCACAAAACACAAAAAACAGTCGTGGATCATCAGCATTAAGAATCAATGGTTCACATACTTATGAATGGGGTTATTTTAATAAATTCAGCTTTTTTTTCTTTTCTTTTTTTTGTCTTGTGGATTATATGTAAACATCTTTTATGTAAAATATCTTATTCAGGACAGTACTAAATAAAAAAAATAACATGCATTTTGTATGATCCCTCTTATTTTGTTAAAATTATTCACATTTTCACAGATTCTGCAAGTGGTTTACATACTTTTTCTTGCAATTATATATATATATATATGTAACGGTGTTTAAAAATAATGTATGTTAAATTCAGCTTAAATTGGGAAACTCGCCATTGGCTGTGACGTCACTCGCGTTAGTGCACGTGATATTGCGGGGCGGAGCTCTATAATCAGAATCTCATAGCTCGTCCTGCTGGTAAGTCGCATAAATGTTTGCTCCGTCTTAATAATTACATTTGGATCATTTTCAGGCCCAAGTTTGAATTATAAACCTCACAAAAGTTTACTTGTTTTGTCTGTCAAGTTCTGGTTGTGTAATCGAGTCAAATATGTATTATTTGTGACTATATGATGAAGAGTGTGTTAATTGGCCTGAATGTAATCTTCAAACTACTGTTTATTTCATTTAAGACGTTGTATGCGACATCGATGTGCTATATGCTGTTTGCTGATAAGCCTTTTGGTGCTGTTTTTCCAGTCTTGTCGCAGATACAGTAAAGAAACCCTGAGTGACCATCCACCTGATCTCTGAGTGAATCTATTCCATCTACACACACACACACACACACACACACACACACAGTCACATTATATATATATATATATATATATAAAATGTGTGTGTGGTTCAGCCAAAGCAGTTCATATTTCTTTTTATGAGGCTCTTTATCCTCATCAGCATCATCTCCACATTCATCACAGAACTGCCACAGCTTTCCACACAAACCCAACTGTGTTACTGATCAACATCAAGATAACAATACACTGCAGTTAAATTAACACTAATCACATGGTACACAAACTCACTAAAAATAAACTCAAACATATGACAAATAAAGATAAATGTCAGCTGTATCCAAAGTACAAATTATAAAATACCCAAATAAACCTCAAACACAATATAATGTACAGAAAATATATGCTCTGTCACATTTACAAAACACTCAATAATATTACAAATACGAAACCATCCATCAAAAATAATCACACATAAACATTATATTTCTTTAACTAGCATGTATGGTCAATATGATTAAAGAAATTGAATAGATATCACAGAGAACAGTGAGATCCCTCCTTACCTTCCGCAGGGACACAGAACTGTGACTAAGCAATCTTCTTAATCTTGTTAATGGCCACTGAGTCCTCAGGAGAATTACTGCCATCAGCTGTATATCTTAGATGGGTGATGTTGTAATGCTCCGCCCTCCCTCTGCTAGAGTGTGTTCAGCTTCCTCTCCGACTCCTCATTCTCCAGGATGGGCAGAAGCACCACAATCCCCAAACATCATATCCTGTGCTCTCGTCCTGTTTTCTTTAAAAGGATTAAAACAGCCCTATATGTTTAAGGATCTCTCAAACCCTTTCCCTACAGGTCTGTGACATTTACTGGTCTATCATTTATAATTAAAGGTGCCCTAGAATTGAAAATTGAATTTACCTCGGCATAGTTGAATAACAAGTTCAGTACATGGAAATGACATACAGTGAGTCTCGAACACCATTGATTCCTCCTTCTTATATAAATCTCATTTGTTTAAAAGACCTCTGAAGAACAGGTGAATCTGTTTACAGTCGGGCTCATTAAAGGTGCCCTTGACTCAAAAATTGAATTTACCCTGGCATAGTTGAATAACAAGAGTTCAGTACATGGAAAAGACATACAGTGAGTCTCAAACTCCATTGTTTCCTCCTTCTTATATAAATCTCATTTGTTTAAACGACCTCCGAAGAACAGGCGAATCTCAACATAACACCGACTGTTACGTAACAGTCAGGATCATTAATATGTACGCCCCCAATATTTGCATAATGCCAGCCCACGTTCCCAACAATTATCAAAGGCATTAGACAAGGGCAGCCAGTTAACGTCTGGAGCTGCACACAGCCGAATCATCAGACTAGGTAAGCAAGCAAGAACAACAGCGAAAAATGGCAGATGGAGCAATAATAACTGACATGATCCATGATTACATGATATTTTTAGTGATATTTGTGAATTGTCTTTCGAAATGTTTCGTTAGCATGTTGCTAATGTACTGTTAAATGTGGTTAAATTTACCATTGTATCTTACTGTATTCACGGAGACAAGAGCCGTCGCTATTTTCATTTTTAAACACTTGCAGTCTGTATAATTCATAAACACAACTTCATTCTTTATAAATCTCTCCAACAGTGTGTAATGTTAGCTGTTAGCCACGGAGCACTATCAAACTCATTCAGAATCAAATGTAAACATTCAAATAAACACTGTTCTTACGTGATTATACATGCTGCATGAGAAACACTTTGTAAAGATACATTTTGAGGGTTATATTAGCTGTTTGAACTTTTTTAAAGTTGTTTAAGGCAAGCGCGAGCTCTTGGGGCGTGGAGCACCAGATTTAAAGGGCCACACACCCTGAATCGGCTCGTTTCTAATTATGCCCCAAAATAGGCAGTTAAAAAAAAATCTAGGGTATTTTGAGCTAAAACTTAACAGACACATTCAGGGGACACCTTAGACTTATATTACATCTTTTAAAAAAAAGTTCTAGGGCACCTTTAACAAACACCATGATGTCGTATTTCTACAGCTTCAGTAACCGGAGGCTAATTTTCATAGAGCTGGTGCTGTGTGTGTATTGAAAAGCTTGTGTAGATTTACCTCCAGTTCAGGCAATGTCTTCTTAATTTCACGTTGTAAGCTTTCGTTATCCATATCTGTAGTGATTTAGAAGAAGCATATTTCATGATACAGGGAGACAACATTCAGTCCTGAAGCTTGATATGCTGGAAGAGGACAGTATTCACACAAACTGTCCACATGAACACACGGGAATCTTTCTTCTGAATTTCCCAGGCAATGAAGATCGATCAAAAGCACAACAAAATGCAGCTGTTTTTGACTGAGAAAAATCACTGGTATTTTTCCAGAAATGAAGTCCTGAACAAGCCCGTCTCTGTGTCAGATCAGGTCACGTCAGTTAAAGCTTCACACCGCAGCTGACTGTGACCACGAACACGTCTGCTGTTTCTGCTCAAAACAAACAAACAAACAATATTGTATGATTGTTCACATGTAACAAATTCAGGTGCTTATCCTGAACAGACAGCAATTTAATTTACCCAATTTGAATGTAATTTGTCTCTATACGTTTGCTTTCAATGACGATCAAAGCAGAAATCAAAAGTTTATATACGCTTATGTTGAATTCATTATGTTGTTCAGGACATCTACTTTGTGCTTGACATGAGTCATTTCTTCTTACAGCATTGTTTACAGAAATATTGCTTCAGTTTTAGTTCATTATGGCCCAGTTTCACAGACAGGGTTTAGATTAAGCCAGGATTAGATCTTAGTTCAGTTAGGATATTTAAGTAATTTTTATAAACACACCCTAGAA
Organism: Ancherythroculter nigrocauda; assembly: GCA_036281575.1. Lineage (NCBI taxonomy): Eukaryota > Metazoa > Chordata > Actinopteri > Cypriniformes > Xenocyprididae > Ancherythroculter > Ancherythroculter nigrocauda. The sequence goes on from VTFQ01000006.1 coordinate 3,140,654, forward strand.
AAAACATTACTGGTGTGAATCTTGAGACAAAACAATGACACTGACATATTTTAAGATATGCTTTCAGTTAAATCAGCTCATGTGTTTTAGATTAAACCATAGATTAAACCATTCCAGTTCTAAAGTTTCAGAAGTAAGCAGACAATATGTTAATGTGTAAACAAATTGTGTCAACTATTTAGGAAAATGCCTGAAATTACTATGTGTAACAGGTGTTATATTAAATTAATTTCACTCAGTCTCTCCCTTTGATTTTATCAATTATTTTATATTTATATAATTATTTTATATTCTGGAAATTACTATTAAATTTTCTTTTAATTTAGTCTTTTAATGTTAATATTAATTTCTTTTATTTAAGATGTTTCTGGGTCATTCTACAGAAACGTCCACTTTTGGTATGACAAAATGTCTTAAAATGTATTTTTTTTTTAACATTTAAACTTAGACCACATTATTATATTACACTTTGACTTTATGAATCCATATAAATGCCAGCTTAATGATTTTTTTTTTTTGTAAATTTATTTAAAGACTGCATGTACTGTACCCATGTTTTTGTCACTGGTGTTACCTTACTTCTCTGGCATTTTTAAACATTTTTATGAAATATTATTTCTCATTTTTTTCAGCACATGCAGTCAGAGTTAGAGAATAATAATGATAATGCAAAAAATAAGGAGATTATTTGTTTTTTTTTTATTTTAATCAGGTTAGTTAAAAGTGTGATTGAATGATTTTAATTCAAATTCGCAACCATGTATTTGCTATAAAAATGAACATATTTGAAAAACAGTTAACAAGTAATGATGCAATCCTTTAAATCTTAATTATTGAGTGTTGCAGAATTCAATGGATGTAAAATTATTATCATGTCACATATGACACATTTTATTTAATGTGACAGACAAAAAACAGTAACACTAGTGACACAATGAATCACCAGTGACATATACATAGGACAAAAGAACCTTAACCCTCTGGAGTCTGAGGCTGATTTGGGGCTTGGAGAAGTTTTGACATGCCCTGACATTTGTGCTTTTTTTCAGTTGTTCATAAACATATAAATGACAAAAGTGTCATTACACTGTATTCAGCACAAACTAGGCTACCATAATATGTGAGGAACATGTATGTACATGTTTGTATTTTTGAAGGAATAATGTTTATACGTGGTTATTGAAAAAACAAAAAACTTAAGTCACTGAAATAAGGCCAAAAAATATTAAATCTATGTTTACAAGACTTCTGGGTATTGGAGGTTGTAGACTAGAGTTTTTGCTTCAGAATTATGTTGCCTACTCCTTCATATAAAACAATATATTGATTTAGTTTTTGTAAGACACTTTTTGTCAAGAAACACAGTATGCGTGGAGGCGTGAATCATCATGAATAATGGGTCATTTACATCTGAGAAGACAAAAGAATCACATAATAATGACCTGAAATTACTTGCATATTAATGAGGCCTTTCAGTCAGGTAGGCTGTGAAAAAACCCTCTGTAATAATGTCTCAGCTCATCATAAACAGCAATACTGTGAAATATCATTACAATTTAAAATAACGTTATTCTATTATATTTAAAATATAATGTATTTCTGTGATGCAAAGTGTCTGAACAATTATGTTACCTCTATGGCATTTCATATAGGCTTTTAGCTTAAAAGCATGCACATTTGGAGAAATATTGATGGATTCTTATATATTTATGTCAATTTTCTATACTGAGAAGTAATATTTATTGTCATCACTATGAGTGCTGGATACTGTGTTTTCAATTCATACTTGCAGCCGGAGGGCGCTCTGTACACCTTTAGGCCACAAATTCATATAAAGAAGAAAAGGACTAGAACTAGGAACTAACGGCATGTCTTCTAGAGATCGCTAACCATGGCTTTAACATCCAAATAAACACTTTTCAAGACAATAAATACACGATTGAGACGATGAATGCATGTATTGCCTCTGAATTTGCGTCTGAATAGCGCTGGCTCTGTGGGTGTGGCCGCATTAGCGGGTAATGAGCTGAATCACGGATTTCTGACATGACTCTCTTTTCATACAGATTACATAAACACAGAATGTTTGTTATCGATTTGACTTGCACGATTTAAAACCTGACATTTCAATGTTTCTTTAGACGTAAGTGTCATTTTTTTGTCATTAGTATTCATAAGTTACAGTTCATTTTCTGAGAACTATCAGATTGGACTTCGTTCAGAGGAAGACGAGAGATCATGCATCATGTTAGTTTTCTTTATTTTACAAAAAGCACAACATTGTGTTTTTACTCTGAGTGTACACAAATAAAAGAAGACATTCTATAGTTTCAATTGATATATTACTTATGTCTCTATGACAAGAAATGAAGGAGTATTTTAAGTCTGTTTTGCTGCAATGTGAAAAAAAATCCTGCAAAACGCGCCGGTGTGTTTTCGGACCTCAGGGAGTTAATTTTTCAACTATAATTAAGTAGATTGGACTAATTTTTTACATTTGGTGTACAACAAAAGACTTAACATTGACACTTAGTGAAAGCAGTCAGAAAAAGATCATAAACAACATTTTAAAACTGTCTGTAAAGTCACTGCACTGAATTTAGCAAAATACCCTTAATTTAGCCATATCTGCCCAAAGGAGGATTAACAATGAGAAAGAAAAGTTAGAATCATGTAATCTTAGTGCTATTTTATGCAAAATAACTAAATGAACAGCTTTAAATAAAGTTTATCTATAAACGGGTAACACCAGTGACATTTTTAATGAAAAATGTATTTTACAAAATGGCTGCTGCAAGGTGTCAATCCACATGTTGTCAATCATGGTATATTCACTAAATCAAGTAGTTTAATCCATTTGTATTCTAGTTTTTTTATAATTCCCTAACAATAAAGTAGGTCACACCAGTGACTTCAACTAAAAGCTTCATATGAAATTATGATTTTCTAATTAAAATTTCTGATAACTGAAAAGAGATAGAGGACTTTTCATTGGCCTTTCTTCATTGATCTTCAGGAAATAGGAAGAAGGAAGTCAAGTGATGTCATCAGTGTGATTATTTATTTCAAAATAAGAGATTTTTGTTAAAGGTAACACCAGTGACCCAACACCAGGGGACAACTACATTCATTATATATTTTATAATATTTATTTGGCATTTGGTTTGTTTATGTCATTTACATTATATATTTGATAGTTATGCATACATTATTGTAATTAATATGGTAGAAAAACCTGTTTGTGAGCTCAAAATAAAGCACTTTCCCTCTGTACATGACTGTGGGGACGAGCTCTTCTGTGGTGTTTGGAATTTTTATAATTAATTAAAAAACAAATATTGCCACATTGATGGCTCAAGAAGGTTTAATTGTTCAAATAATATATTGTTTCATATTAAAATAGTGTAATCATAAAGTGTTTTTAAAGTGTAATATTTCTGTAAAGTCTAGGGACAGAAAAGTGGACGTTTCTGTAGAATGACCCTTCTATAGTTAGCCTATGTTTTTGGACTACTTGCACTGAGCCTCGTGACGCACATCCGGTTTGAAATATTACGGCTCAGTTGTTTACGGTTATATATATTTTCAATGCGCCGTTATCACATAGATAACTAAACCCCTCTTAAAACGAGAGTCCTCGAGATGATTTTAAATTCCAGACATATTCAGAGACAAGAGAAGAGATTCTTATGATTACCGTGTACAGACCTTTCCAAACTCAACGGAACTTTAAGTTTTAATCCAACATTTGCTGTGATTCTTTCACCACAGGGTGTCAGCGCTCTACTAGTGATTGCGACGCTGCAGTGTGAGACGTGATAAATAAGATCAGAATGAACATAATATTTTAGTCTCTATTCTGTGCCATTTTTTTCTGACAACTATTTATGTAATTCACACATTTATGCCAAAAATCCTAATATTCAAGGTAGTTGCACTGTCATTGCGTTATTCTTTAAGATTAATTAATAACACCGTTAAAGCAGTTATCACATTCATTCAACTATTTCAAACACTGGAATAAAAGAGCAGTTTTAACTTTTTTTTTTGTTTGTCTTGCCATCGTGATAATGCGTTGTCACCCATCGTTACTACACTTACCATAGTAAAACAATGCACTTCCTGTGTTTATCAGTCAAATTCATTTAAATGTAAATTTAACAGGTATGAAATATGATGACTAAGAGAAAAACACTGCTAATGAGAAGACGAGCACTTGACGGCGGAAGGTTAGTGGGGAAATATATTTATTTATTATTCAGAATGCACATTTGGAAGGGAAATATATTAATAAACATTTCAGCAGGTTGAAGATAATGTTAATGCAGAGAATATGACTAATTGTTTAAAAAACATTTCGCAGCCCTAAAATGCAGTAATAATCTGCGTTTTCACAAGAAGCTCTCTGTATATAAGTGCGCTGAACGCTGATCGGAAACGCTCGAGCCGTAATAAGTAGAAAGCGGAAATAGCTGTGCAAGTAGTCCATTTTTCAGTGGCTGGATGCTAAATATGGTGCGTGGCTCCTTTAAGAGTTCCGGTTCCGGTCGCTCTGCTTCAATTCGCGGGAAGCGCGAGAGAAGAGAGGTGAGTTATGCTGAAGCTCTGTCTAAAAACTTTGATATGAGGTTTGTTTACAGTAATAAAACAGAATTTTGTTTTAAAATGCACTTTAATCTTACTCAGACATTTAAGTCTGTGTGAATAATATGACATGTATTATTGGAGAGATTTTCAGCATGAGTGTGTAAAGAAAGATCCGTGGATAAAATAATCCATTTCACTGACAGGCTGATGTTAGAGAGAGAGAGAAGGCCACAGATTCAAACTTGTTTTGATTCATGCAGAATAAATTGTAAAGGTCTCGTTCATTTATCCACACAACACACTGAATGCAGAGCTGAATGAGGACCCCTTACACATGCTCATATAAACAACAGTACACTAGTATAAAAATGACCAAAAGCATTATAATGCAGGACGTCTTCTGGAGATGAATGCTGTAGCAGAACAGTTTCCTTTTAGAACACTTGAAAAAATATTAACCTTTTAAATATTCATGTAGATATCTTTCTAATGCAATTTGTGCATCTTGAACTACGGGGGAAAAACATTAGTCTGACATTATTAGAAATGATGCTGAATGTAAAACATTAAGCTTTGTAAACCTTTTTAGCAGAAGCAATTGTGAACAAAGTTTACAAAGAAATTGCATTTGTTTTATCTGTCCCTATATGCTGGAAGTACACACACACACACTTCATACAGTTCATCAAGCTCCAAAGGCCAACTTTAACATGCGCCATATATTTAATATAGTAACAGAACACTAGCTGAATTTATATGTTTACAGAAATTATGTGCACTCTTTATATTTTCCACCCATCTCTCATTTATTTTTTTGTTTGGCAGATTTTTTTTTATTTCCTGCTTTTGTCCGCAGTGTTTGCAGGTTTTATAAGCAACAGAAATGTGGACATTGCATGAACTACATTTTATTAATGTGGATCCAGGGATCATAAAATAAATACTTCTGTTCTGAAAAATCAGAATGGAAAAATAAAGACAACTGTAAAATATAATCATGTAATTTCACAAATCCTTCCTCAGTGTCGTTGTCTTGCTCAGACTAAATTAGAAGGAAAACACCTGTACCTACCTGAGGATCCAAATATACACATATTCAAAAGGTATCCTTGAACGCTTTCTATTGCCTTGACTGCTCTTTAACTATCTTCCCAGCCCACTTTATTTGAAGATGTCAGCTCATTGGTTAATGCATAGGAAAGCATGTGTAATTTCCAGTGTTGAAGCGTCCCACCTGCCATACAAACGTGTACACAAAGCAGAGAGAACATAAGACAAATGTCCCAAAAACAGATTAATAACTGAATGGTCTACATAAAAGCACTAACTATCATTTGCCTTGCTTCATTGGATTGTAAAATCTCTGCATTTTCAAGCACATCAGTATTGTGCAGTGGGACTGAGGGTGCTTTCACACCTGCCTTATTTAGTTCGGTTGAATCGTACTAGAGTTCGTTTCCCCCTTTAGTGTGGTTCGTTTGGGCAGGTGTGAAAGCAGCAATGGAGCAGTTCACTTGAGATGTGAAAGCAATCCGATCCAGTTAACGGCCCAACGAACCAAATGATATCATAATTCATAACGGGAAATGTGATATAAAAAGCGGTAGTGTCTGTTCTGTGAGTGAGCATGTTATTTACCATAGCTGAAGCCTTGATTCCCGCTCTGCTTTATTATAAAATTCATATGGTCTCTCTCGACACACTGACAACAGGTCGCCTACTAGACAGCGCTGGGAAATCCAGAGACTGAGAGAGAAAGAGAAAGAGCGCACGTTTGAATTTGCCGCAGCATTAATTTGAATGTAGTATATAATTTAACAGCGGGAAAGACGGCTTCATTTATCATGGTTAAATTTTCATGTTGTGATTAATTGCTGAAGCTTTTATCACGGTATACAGTATTATCACGATACTGAAATAATTTGCAAAAAAAAGTATTGTCATAGTATAACAGGTTTAAGAAATCTTTTTGCAATAACAAAAAGAACTCTGAATGTGTAAATACAATAATACAATACACAAAAAATATAAAGTAAAATTTTCAGTTTGGTAATAATGAATTAACATGTTAACTAATGAAGTCGTATATCTCAAAGTTTTACTGAACAATAACAAATAATAGAACATTTCTAATAATTATGACATGTAGTGCATAATAAAATATAAAAATGGTTGCACTTGGTGAGCTACTGACACTTTCCTATTACTATTTTTACCGCAACACAACTCAGAATATGTGATGCCACAATGTGCAGCAGTGTTGTGCATTTTATACGGTTGAAAGTATTTGTAAATGCATAATAAAAATGTTAATAATTGGTAATAAATTATTATTTATGGTATTTTGAAGTGCCCACGATAACAATACCGTGCATATTCATTATCATGATATGATATATGTGACCAGTCACGGAAAGTAGGGACACAAGTCGGTTCTGGGGCATTTTGAGTTATTCACAGATTCTGAAAGTGTAGTCTCCAAGCTTTCCAACGATGTGTAACACATGGAAATCTGATAATATTTGGAGAAGTTGTGGCCATTTGAAGGTAGGCAAGAAAGAAAGCTCTATAGGGAGAAAAACGCCTCTAAAGTTGCAGTTCTCACCTGTTCTCACCTGCTGGGAGTGACAATAGGGCTCATTTAGATAAGCCATACCCCCTGTAAAGCTGCATGGACCGCATACCGCATGAGAAAACAAAAGAATCACATAATAATGACCTGAAATGACTTGCATAATAATGAGGCCTTTCAGTCAGGTAGGCTGTGAAAACAACTCTCTGTGATGGTGTATATCAAACATACAGAAAAAACAGCAATACTGTGAAATATTATTACAATTTAAAATAATGGTATTATATACTTTAAAATATAGCCTAATGTATTTCTGTGATGCAAAGTGTCTGAACAATGTTACCACTATGGCATTTCATATAGGCTTTTAGCTTAACAGCTTGTACATTTGGAGAAATATTGATGGATTCTCATATGTTTATGTCAGTTTTCTATACAGAGGAGTAATATTTCTTCAATATTTTTGTCATCACTATGAGCGCTGGTGTTTTAAATTCATAGGCTACTTGCAGCCGGAGGGCGCTCTGTACAGCTTTAGTCCACAAATGCCTGCTAAAGAAGAATAGGCAATCTAGGAAATAACCGAACTAACAGAGGCCAGAGATCGCTAACTATGGCTATTCAAAACACTTTTCAAGACAATAAATACACGATTGAGACGATGAATGCATGTATTGACTGAATTTGCGTCTGAATAGCGCTGGCTCCATGGGCGTGGCCGCATTAGCGGATAATGAGCTGAATCACGGACTTCTGACATGGCTCTATTTTCATACAGATTACATAAACACAGAATGTTTGTTTTCGATTTGACTTCGTTCAGAGGGAGACGAGAGATCACGCATCATGTTAGTTTTCTTTATTTTTCAAAAAGCACAACATTGTGTTTTTACTCTGAGTGTATACAAATAAAAGAAGACATTCTATAGTTTCAATTGATATATTACTTATGTCTCTATGACAAAAAATGACGGAGTATTTTAAGTCTGTTTTGCTGCAATGTGAAAAAAACCCTGCAAAATGCGCCGGCGCGTTACCCGACTCCAGAGAGGTAATGTCTTATTATGCCGCTTTCATCGTCACTCAGATCGTCTTCAAAATCAGTGAGCGCTTGTTCATAAGCATTCGGCTTGTCGAAGAAGTACTTCAAAACATTTTCGGTGTAACGGCCACGGTTCTTCATTGAATTTTGATATCAGCTAGAGCCGGCCAGAGCGCTGCATAGTAAGTAGCCACGCTTCCCAGAATGGAAATACACACAGACAATGACACGCCCCTACTGCGTGCTAGAATCTACGAAAAACAAGCCGATTTCGACCTCAAAATGTACGCTTTTAAATATACCAATACTGCTATCTCAAACACGGAAAGGCTTCTTCATGATCTCAACTAACAGATTCTGCAAAAAAACGAAAATCACCAATTTTGAAAAAAAATGCTTCTTTCTCATTTTGCTCGAGAGTTGTGCTGCCGACTTGTGTCCCTGGTTTCCGTGACGGGTCACATATATTACCGAATGTCGGCACGTCTACTTTCCTTAGAATCCCACAAAAGTTCATTCTTATCTGTCAATGCGTTGCAGTGTTTCACTAAGGTCTCCTATGACATTGCTTGTACAAATTTCTTGTGTATTTAAAAACAAGAATGCTTTAGAGGATGCAAAAATTACACTTCACTGTTTTCTTTTTTGATAAACCTTTTTGAATAATTACATAATTAGTTTGTTAAACCTATTAATATATAGTGTGCGTCAAACATGCTTAAAATGGAGAATGGACTTACTAGACTGATGACAGCACAATGTGACACTTACCGGTAATCATCTGCAGCCTGTGGAAAGGTGTTTTCCCACTGATGCCAGGCCAGTTTAGCTGTTTGGCAAGGGAGTTGGTAAAGCATTGCTTCATGACCCGCCAAACGCTATCCTTAATGTCAACTCCTCCGATGACGCTCAATGCAGTTATCTGAAAAAGATCATTTAAAAGTCACGGATACATGTTTTATATCAACATTACTCACAGTAACAGAATCCGAATTAAAAAAAAAAATGTCCTTAGTTGCATTTATTACATGTGTTTGTAAAGCAAGGAGGTGCACTCATGCCTGTCCATCAATTACAGGAGTTATATTAGGCTGCAAGATGTCGAGAAAGTTGGTCTGTCCCTGGACGTGGACAAACTGCACCTCCTAAAACTGGGCATACTCTTCTAAAAGAATGAAGTGTTATAAATGCAAGTCTGAAGTTTATTTTAATATGCACTGCCTGAGCGATTAAACAAAAAGGCTTCTTGAAGGTAAGGCTGTTGGGCAGTTAGCAACTGTTATGTTCATACCCTGATTCACCAGAGACTGGTAGAGCCTTCCAGTACCTCCGGCCTCCTCTGAAAGACACAATCACACTCATGCATGCACACGTTACACAATGTTACACAGTTGGACAATTGTGGCTCTCCCGTCTAGTTGATAGCCAGTGTACAGGCTGCAAACAGTCATTTTGGTAAGGTGTCATAACCTATTGGTTGATGGGCACATTAGATAAATAATTTATTAATTTGATAATAATGCCATGGATTCATGAAGGTATATTAGGTTATCAAGATAAGCAGTTTCTTTACATCAGTCTTAAATGTATTTGAACATATGCTTACTATATTTTTGGTTGAACAGATCTTGCACTTTTCCTACCAGCACACTGATTTGATCTTTGGTACTGGGTGTAGCGGCTGAGGAGCTGGCTACAGATGTAACAACAGACAACAATTAATTTCATAAAACTGTATTAAGTATATTTGCACTATTACAGGCTTCAGTCCATTTCTGTGGATTTTCATATAACCAATACCTTTGAAATGCAGTGCAAAGTTGTTCACTGTGTCTGTTGAGTCAAGGAAATCAGTGGCTCCTTTGCTGCTCAGTTCATACACCTCTAAGCTGGACTTTTGGCTGTCAAATGACAAAATGGCTGTTTCCATACCCAAATCCTCAAGCTTGGACACCTTTACAATATTTAGTTAAACAAGACAACCACAAAAATAGTAAATAATTGATTATACACAAAATAGACAAAACCTACTTTTAAAAATCTAACACACACTGAAGAAACAACTCATAACAGGGCTCAGCAATATATGAAAAAGTGTTGTCACACGTGTCAAATAAGTGGTCAGGGACTACCAGCCAGCAGCCTGACTCTCTGTGGTCAATAAAAATTCCAGGATGTCCTTCGAAAAGAGTAGGGGTGTGACCCGGCATCCCGGCCAAATTTGCCCATTGGCCTCTGTCCATCATGGCCTCCTAATCATCCCCATACACTGATTGGCTTCATCACTCTGTCTCCTCTCCACCAATAAGCTGGTGTGTTGGGCGTTCTGGTGCAATATGGCTGCCGTCGCATCATCCAGGTGGATGCTGCACATTGGTGGTGGTTGAGGAGATTCCCCCTTCCATATGTAAAGTACTTTGAGTACCCAGAAAAGTGCTATATAAATGTAACAAATTATTACATTAACTATAAATTAGCTGTGTTTACATAGTCCAATATCCAACTAATAATTTGACAGCCATTTGTGACTATTAATGCTTCAATCGACCACCTTGATCTGAATAGACTAGCCCAACCAGAAGGAATTTAGATTGAGAGGGTGGTATGAGAACTTTGACAATTTCTTCAATGTGAGAAAATTTGATGTTGATAGCCTTGTAAACAAAAATCAGCTGGAATATTTATTTGGGATGAATTCATATGAAATGAAGAAAAAAACCAACAGATAAACAATCCAGTTGTCTGTCACAATGTTCTGCTCACATCACAACTGCTGTCAATTATCCTTGCATCTAATACTATAATAATACCACTAATGCCTAGCAAATGAAGCCTCTTTCCAAACCTTCAGCTCCTTTAGGAGCATTTTAATACGGGAATCCCTCATCCCAGGGCTAAGGTCCTGTGCCTGCCCATGTGCCCTCAGTGCTGCTGCCTCTTGAAAGTATTTCTGCTTTTCATCTTCCCCCAGTGTGGCCTGAATACCTGCCCTTGATATCATTCATTGTGCCTGAGGGAAAAAAACAGATGCACAGAAAACTTAAGACTTTAGAGTCAGCATCTCTTTTTAAATATTGCAATCCATTAAATATTGTCTCTCACCTTTGTTTCTGAGTATGTCCCTACAAAAAAGATTTTAAGGCGACAGCTCTTTTAACTTTGGCCTTTGATGGCCGGGGCTCAGGTGAAGCTTTTGTAATTACCGATCTAGTTCTGAAAAAGAAAAACAAAAAAATAACTAAAGAGTATTACACCAATTAAAATAAATGTTAACAAAACACTTCATTTATACAGTACAAGCAGTACAGCACTAAAGTAAACCTTACTTCTATGACACTGGTGTCCAGACCCGTAGCTGATGCCGCTCTTGGTATTAATTCTGACCCAGCTTGGGTCATGCTATCTTTAAAAAAGGGTTTCCTATTGATTCTCATTAATGTGAGTTCTCTCTTGTTGAATAACAACAAAGAAAGAAAAAGCTAGTCAGTAATAAATCAGTAATAAAAATAGACAGTGTTACAGATCATACCATCGTTCTCAGACACCCTTGCCTAATACTTCTAGATTAGCAATTGTAAGGCTTACCTCTCTGGGCCATCTTCAACCTAAAACATAAACAGAGAGAAACTTGCACAAGACAGATTTGTGAACGGGCTCTCTCTCTAAACAGCCCAAAACCATATTTTGGATTGTTCAACATAGACACAGAGCATGGAAGTAATAAAACAAACTTACCACAGAACCCGCTGGAAATTGATGCTGTAAAGGAAGACAAAAAAGTTAGATAAAGAGAGATTAATGTTACACAGGCAGGCATACAGATAGATAAACAGATGGCAGACCTATGCCTTTGGGTTTTATTTTTCAAGTTCAATGTTGAGGACAGCAATAAATGTGACACAGAGACACCACAGTCTATTTACTTCTAATAGATTGCCAGTGTTTGTCATTTGCATGAATGTAATTGTAAGCTTCCTCATGTGGGATCAAATACAGCCAAGTTTTGTTCAAAGCCACAGAACTTTATTTTACATTCTAGTCTAGTCTTATTTGCCAGGTGCTCTTGTGTTGTCTTGTTCTTTGAAGCACACGCAGTCTGTGAGTCTGTGGTTCTTGTTATGTGTTGTGTGAACATGCAGCTTATGAGTTTCTCATAGTTGTGTGTACGTGTCTTGTTTTGTGTGAGTGTAACGAGTTAAAGTAAATACAATTTGAATGTTACACATTGCTTTTCACTAAAATCCTTCAAATGTATTTTATATTTATTTATTCCCGTTTTCTTTGAGTAATATGTTGATTCTACTGTTCACTATTTAGAGTCTTTTATTTTGACATTTTCTTCTGCCGCTTTGCTGACGCCATTTTCGAGTGACTGCGCGCCTCTCGCCAGTTCACATTGGTTATGCTGGGGAGAGGTAAGCGTTTTTCTGAGCTCTGCATTTTACGAGCGAAATATGTTGACAAAGTTTATAAATCGACTAAATATCTTATTGTAAATAGTACTGAGACTGTTTGCAGTGTTCTGTTGTATGTCTTTTTACTCTTTTGTACTGTGTTAATACTGTAATGTTTCAATGTTAATGTTTATTTTTTCTATTGTAACACAAAATGAGTTCACATTGGTTATGCTGGGGAGAGGTTTGTCTTATGAAACACCCACAAGAGAGAGATATGAACTTTATTCATATGAATCAACAGATGGAGTGAAGTTAATGCTGGCTCTGGCTGATATTAAATCCCTTTTTTGGTGAACGACATCAGAAGTGTCCTGAGTCTTCTTGCACACAACGCAGATAGTGGTAACGGCGGTCAGCAGAGGACCGGTTACATTGGTGCCGTGACCCGGATTTGAAGATTTTCTTCCAGATCCACGTCAGTTGGGTCGCCGAGGGACGCTGCATTGAGGTTTACTGTTTTTCTAGCAAAGAACTGAGAAAACAAACGGACATTTGGTATTTCTGGTACTGATTTTTGCAGTTTTTTCATACAAGTGACTATTTTTCTCACATTTTCTGATATTATTCAAGAGTTTATTCTGTTTATAAATTTATATTCAATTGTAATATTTTTATTGTGAAATTGAACATGGCCTTCAGTCTAAAAGTAGACGAATTTGATGAGACAATGACAGGATTAGGTCTTGGGAGGGGAAAGTTTTTTGGTGAAACTCCAGTTAGAACATCCCCAGAACAACTCCAGAAAAGAACATCCCCTGTATTATGCTCCACATAATCACGATCCCAATCCAGTAGCTGACACTGTGCCATTAGCTGTTCCAGACATAACAGATCCAAATTGGCAAGGTTTGATAGCACACATTGCTCAACAAGTGGGGCAGACCATGTTAGCATCTCAAAAGGAAGCTAGTTATAGTAAAGAAGAGAATAGAGGTGCACAAACATCAAGGTTAAGTACCAGCAAGACATTCTCAGAAATACCATCACTTAACTTGACTGGAGTGAGGTTGGTCATGCAGAGTGAAGCAATGACGGTGATACATCAGACAAACTTAGTGTGCGTGAATGGGAGGAGCTAATGGACACGTATCTCAGAAAAAGAGGAATACCATTAGCAGAACAGCATCAAGAGATCTTAAGCAGACTGATGGGTAAAGCTAAAGATGTCGTCAGAGTCACTCTCCGTTGTAATTCAGCTCTAAACCCAGTTGAGAACCCAAAAGTGATCATGGACATTCTGAAACAGCATTTTGGTGATGTTAATTATTCTTGTATGCCTTTGGCTGACTTCTATGGCACTGTTCCAGTAGCAGGAGAAGATCCCGTTGAATACTGTGTGCGGCTGAATAAGGCAGTGGATCTCGCAGAGGAAGCTTTAAAGAGGCTCGGACGACGAATGGAGGATCCATGTCAAGAAGCGGCCATGATGTTTGTGAAGTACTGCCCCGACTCCACTCTTGCTGCAGTATTCCGCTTCAAAGCTCCAGAAAAATGGACCGCACAGGAGATCCAAGAGCAGCTTGATCGTTTCCAGACAGAGTTAAAAGAGCAGATGTCAACCAAGCCAAAACGTCATACTGCTACAAGACATGTCACCGCTCATGTGCAGACGTCCCACGAAGAGGATGAAGTGGATGTTGGCTCTCCAGTAGAGCCAGGTGAGTGTAGCAGAGTCAGCACTGCACACACCACACAGAGTAGTGATGACAATTGCATGAGAACTTTAATTAGCCTTCTCGATCGTGCACTGTCTCAAAATGTCCAAATGCCGTCTCGCCAGCCTCAAAGCAAGTTCTGTAGAGTATGCAGATCCCACGATCACTCTACTGTGGCACACTGTCGTCGAGAACGTCTGTGTTTTGCATGCCTTCAGACTGGGCATAGCAAGAGGGAATGTACAAGTGACAGGTCCAGGCCTGGCCCAGCACCATTCCGGGGCCCACCAAATTTAAACTAGATGGCTCACGTTTGGAAGGGGGAGGGCGTGAGCATAAGTGAAGAACCCCTAGAGAATAATGATCTTCACCAGCTTTACGAGAACGCATGTGCGCAGGCCCCCACGGGGACCAAAGTGATAGCGCAAAATGTCCAAGCAATTGAGGCATTCGACGATTTGTTCTATGCACCAGTCAGTGTAAATAATGTGTTTTCGATGAAGGGAATGCTTGATACAGGTTCCATGGCCTGCACTTTTAGTGATAAAGCAGAGAAGAGGATGTTAAGTGAGAATGTACTGCCCTCACCCACACCACTTCGAGAAGAAGTCATCTTAGTAGGATGTGGTGGCAAGGTTACAAGACCAAAATGTATGTATGAGGTCGAGTTGAAAGTTTATGGAGAGAGCTGCCTAGTGCCCATTCTTGTTGTACCCGGCCAGCGGGATGATCTGATCATTGGCACAAATGTGATCAAATTCCTTGCTCATCGCATGAAAGGTAGCAGTGATTACTGGAGACTTGTTTCTAATCACAGTGTGGAACCGATGGCAGGATGTGAGCAGTTCCTAGATGTTATGGCCAACACTTGTCGGTGGAAGGGTTCAGAGCTGCCAGACAAGGTGGGAACCGTCAAGCTACAGCAGAGTGTTACCCTCTTGGCAAAGCAGGAACATCTTGTCTGGGGAAAGTTGCCGAAAAATGTTCCCATGTCCCCAGGGAGTACAGTTGTGGTGGAACCGACAACTTCAAGGTCTGTGACATGAGACATCATGGTCGGGCGGGTTGTCACGCCATTATGGGGTGATCGCTGGGTCCCTGTAAAAGTCACCAACTTCTCTGACAAGCCAATCACTCTAAAGAGAAACCGCAAAATAGCAGATGTGTTTCCCTGTGTTGCAGTGGAAGATTTCGAACTTTTCCAAGGGCTGAGTCGAGCTGAAGTGTTTACAGAGGAGAATCAGCGTTCACCTAATTCATCATCTGATTTCAGATGTAGATTGGAAACTGTTGGTCTCGCTGATCTTGACATCCAGTCTTGCTCTATCAGCCATGAGTCAAAAGAGAAGTTAGTGCAGTTACTGGAGAGATACAACGATGTGTTTTCTAAGCATGCGTTGGACTGTGGCGAAGTAAAAGGGTTTGTTCACCGCATTCGACTAATGGATGAGCGTCCGTTCAGACTCCCTTATCACAGAGTGCCGCCAGCGCACTACCAAAAGTTGCGGCAAGTTTTGTCCCAGATGGAAGAACAAGGGATAATAAGGAAGTCCGTAAGCGAGTATGCTTCCCCGTTAGTCCTAGTGTGGAAAAAGGATGGCAGTCTCAGGATATGCACAGACTTCAGATGGTTAAATGCTCGAACGATAAAGGATGCACACCCACCTCCACACCAGTCTGACTGCTTAGCTGCTCTGGGCGGGAACACACTCTTCAGCACCATGGACCTGACTTCAGGATTCTATAACATACCCATAGCTGAAGAGGACAAGAAATACACTGCGTTCACAACTCCTGTAGGGCTGCACGAGTATAATAGGATGCCGCAAGGGCTATGCAACAGCCCAGCCTCCTTTATGCGGATGATGGTAAGCATCTTTGGAGACTTAAACTTCAGCAGCTTATTATGTTATCTTGACGACCTGTTGGTGTTCGCTCCAAATGAGCAGGAAGCCTTAGAAAGGTTAGAGGTCGTGTTCAGTCGTTTGAGGAAGTACAATCTTTAGCTGAGCCCTAAGAAATGCCACCTACTGAGAACCTCTGTAAAGTTTCTGGGTCACATTATTGATAGAGATGGAGTTTCTGTAGATCCTGCTAAAGTTGAAGTTATCTCGAAGCTGTCCAAGTTTGATTTGATGGAAGATGACAGATGTACTCCGTCAGTGCAGAGAATTAAATCAGTCCTTGGTATGATCTTATATTACCAACATTTCATTCCTGGATGTTCTGCTTTGGCGAAGCCACTTTTTGCTCTTACAGCTGGGCAGAGAAGGAAGAGAGGAAGCAAGGGAGAAACTAAAGCAGGAATTTACAGGAAGCTCAAGCCCACAGATTGGACTGAGGAATGTGATCATGCATTATGTAACCTCAAGGAGAGCCTGCTTAAGAGTGTGGTTTTAGCACACCCTGACTTCACTCGACCTCTAATTCTTGCAATTGACGCTTCACTGGACGGTTTGGGAGCCGTATTATCCCAAGTGCCTGCAGGCGAAGACCGAGCTCGCACAATCGCATTCGCTAGTAGGACTCTGAGTAAATCACAGAGGAACTACCCAGTACATAAGCTCGAGTTTCTGGCACTCAAATGGAGCGTATGCGAGAAATTTAGCCATTGGTTAAAAGGTCAAACATTCACAGTCTGGACAGACAACAGTCCGCTCACGTATGTTATGTCCAAGGCGAAACTCAGCGCTTGTGAACAACGTTGGGTGTCCAAACTGGCAGCTTACACCTTTGAGCTGAAGCATACAGTATAGCAGGGACCAAAAACATAGTGGCAGATGCTCTGAGTAGAGACCCTTTTGTTAAAACTGTGAGCAGCAGGCTAATGAAGGAGCCATATCATGATTTACTTGTGGAGGCTGAAGAGGTTGATGGAGATGGAGTTCGAGACGCTTTTCGTCAAGGAGCTCAGAACTTACAGATTTGCTCTCAGTCCTGTCTTTCCTTTCCTTCTGACAGCACCACTGTCAAAGCCTGTTTAAGTTTACATGATCAGTGGGAAGAAACATTTCAAGCTAGAGCGGTGCAATTAATTCAGTCTTACCAAGATCTAGTTCCAGCTGGTGCTGATACCCTTCCAACGATCCCTGCAGATGAAATTTGTGAATTGCAAGAAGCCGATTCAGTCATTTCAAGAGTGACATTCTTTTTGAACCTAAAGCGTCAACCATCAAGGCGAGAAAAGGCCAACATGAGTTCCAGAGCCATAACTCTCCTCAGACAATGGGACAAATTAAAGATTAAGGATGGAATACTCTACCGAGTCACACAAGATCCACACAGTAAACAAAAGCGGTATCAATTGATCTTACCCTCTAGCCTCAAAGACCAAGCTTTGAAGGGTGTGCACGATTTAGCGGGTCATCAAGGCCAAGCGAGAACCATTCATCTAGCCCGCCAACGCTTCTTCTGGCCGGGAATGGGGAAGGATGTTTGTGAATACATCAAGTGCTGTCAAAGATGCATCCTGGCCAAGGCTCCCGAACCATCTGCACGAGCCCCGCTTGAAAGTATTAAGACCTATATGCCTATGGAGTTGGTATGTCTGGATTTCTGGACTGCGGAGGATGCGAGGAAACGCTCAGTTGATGTGCTCGTTATGACAGACCATTTCACGAAGTTGGCTCATGCCTTCCCTTGTGCGAATCAGTCCGCAAAACAAGTCGCAAGGAAGCTTTGGGACCGTGTATTCTGTGTGTACGGATTCCCGAGTCGCATTCACACGGACCAGGGAGCCAACTTCGAAAGTGCCCTTCTAGCGGAGTTGTTAAAACTATCAGGGGTCGCCAAGTCTCACACCACCGCCTACCACCCAATGGGAAATGGAGGCGTAGAGAGGTTTAATTGTACTTTGGGGAGTATGCTCCGAACCCTGCCTCTGAAAGAAAAGCACAAATGGCCAGAGCAAATACAAACACTGACCTTCGCCTACAACGCTACGGTCCATGAGACGACAGGGTATGCGCCATTTCAGCTTATGTTTGGACGTGTACCGAGATTGCCGGTGGATGTTATGTTCAGACAGGTGCTACATGACCCCGTAGTTGTAGATCATGGTACTTACCTGAAGTCGTTGATGTCATACCTCCATGAAGCAGCTGAGATCGCGCAGCGACACTCTGAAAAAGAGCAGAGGAAACAGGCAAAAGGTTACAACAAGAAAGCCAGAGGTACATGTCTAAATATTGGGGACCGTGTGCTGGTGGCGAATAGAGGAGAAAGAGGAAAGAGGAAGCTAGCAGATAAGTGGGACCCTGTAGTGTACACTGTAGTGGACAGAAACCTGCAGACGCACACTTACAAGCTGAAAAATGAAAAAGGAAGTGTGAGGATAGTGCACAGAAACCTGCTGTTGGATATTAGTTTCTTACCTGTTGAGTCATCTGAGGATGAGAGAAGCATTCTACCTTCTGCAGAGTGTGAAACACATAGCATCAGGAGTGAGTTCTGCGAGGAAGACTTCGATCCGATGGATGTGGAGGAAAGAACCATGAGATGGGTTAATGAAGACACTGAAAGTTTGGTAGCTCAAGAGTCTGAAAGCCCTGGAGTTCAAGACTCTGCTGTTGAGGAAGCTTTGGGAACAGACCACCTCAGTTCAGATGGAAAAGAGTCCAGTGATGAGTTGCAGACTCAAGAGATCAGTAGCAGAGAACTTCCTCAGAGTGAAATTGAAGCCAGTCCAACATCTCTTGACGTAAACTTTGACTGTGACACAGATACACATACACCAGTTCTGACTGACACTCATACTGACACCCAAGTTCCAGTTCCTGATATTCAGGGTGTTAGAACACGAGCAGGTAGAGTTGTTAAGAAAGTGAACAGATTAATTGAGTCGATGGTTCAGAAACCCTTTTACATCCAAGGTGTAGGAAGTAATCTGAAAAAGAGAACTGGGTCATTTCTTTCTCTGTTCTAAAGAGTTTTCTTATGTATTCTGTTTTTGTATGATGTGAAGAGACATTTTGAATCCAAATATGAAATATATAAGGGTCAGGTCATATTATGGTGTACAAGGCATCGTAATGTTCCAAGATGATCTTAGGCTTGATCACCCTGAGGTTTTTCTTGACCTATTAGTGGGTAACTTACAAGTTGAACTAATGAAAGTTTCATTGTAGACCTGTACCAGTTATTTTGTTTGGATCCAGTACGGATTTTAGTGAAATCCGGAAGGGGTGTATGTAACGAGTTAAAGTAAATACAATTTGAATGTTACACATTGCTTTTCACTAAAATCCTTCAAATGTATTTTATATTTATTTATTCCCGTTTTCTTTGAGGAATATGTTGATTGTACTGTTCACTATTTAGAGACTTTTATTTTGACATTTTCTTCTGGCGCTTTGCTGACGCCATTTTTAAGTGACTGCGCGCCTCTCGCCAGTTCACATTGGTTATGCTGGGGAGAGGTAAGCGTTTTTCTGAGCTCTGCATTTTACGAGCGAAATATGTTGACAAAGTTTATAAATCGACTAAATATCTTATTGTAAATAGTACTGAGACTGTTTGCAGTGTTCTGTTGTATGTTTTATACGTGAGTGGATTGAGAATATAAAGTTATATCGTGTGGGCCGTATGATATCTATTTGCATGGTTTAGAGTTATCAATCAGCTAACAAATGTTATATCATACAGGTTTGTCTTATGAAACACCCACAAGAGAGAGATATGAACTTTATTCATATTAACAGGTATTTCACTCTTTATCGTCTTTTGATGTCCTTTTACTCTTTTGTACTGTGTTAATACTGTAATGTTTCAATGTTAATGTTTATTTTTTCTATTGTAACACAAAATGAGTTCACATTGGTTATGCTGGGGAGAGGTTTGTCTTATGAAACACCCACAAGAGAGAGATATGAAATTTATTCATATTAATCAACAGATGGAGTGAAGTTAATGCTGGCTCTGGCTGATATTAAATCCCTTTTTTGGTGAACGACATCAGAAGTGTCCTGAGTCTTCTTGCACACAACGCATATAGTGGTAACGGCGGTCAGCAGAGGACCGGTTACATGAGCACGTCTTGTGATTTGTCTTCATTGGCCATGTGCTTGTGTTTTTGTCATGTTTGGTGTGAGCACATGGCTTGTCGTGTTTCTTTGTGCCACATGCTCTCCTGTCGATTGTCTTGACCCCACCCATCTTGTTACCTGATTATTGGTTCATTTGCCTCACCTGTCCTCCCTCTTTACCTGCCTTGTTTGCTCTCCTAATTATTCTCCTTGGGCATATTCTTCGTACGTCGCTAACTCAGTTAGCTGGATTTGATTGATGACGATTTGGCATGATCTTGGATTGTTCGGTTCTTCAACGCTCATCCTGGACTTGCTGTCATAGCAACAGGTCCGTAAGCTCAAACATGCTCGGGAGCAGGCTTATTTCATGTAAACAGGATCTTTTTAAGCGGAGGTGATGCTTAAAGTCTGTCCCAGCCACTGCTACTTTCCCACAAGAGTACCCTAATGTAAACCTGGGACAATAATAATGATTTAAAAATAAATTTGCAAATAATACTATAATGCCGTGTAACGTTAGTATCATAATATAGACACCGACAGTTTTACTCTTTGAGAGATTCATTCGTGAGGGAATAATTACGTAATAATTTTTATTGGAGTCTTGCACACATGATGTACAGATGTCTATGCCGTACATGCATTTGTGCATTTGAACCGCGACAGATATTATGGGAGTGGTTTGATGAAGCGCAGGAGACGCAGATAACTTGATCTTGACCCTTAAGAAACTTTAATTAATACTGTCAAATATGCTTCAAAGGTAAATTAGTTGCTAATTACAACATTGAAATAAAAAGTTGCCTGTACAAATACTATAAATTGTGAATATAGCCTAAATAATTGGGTAATCATGTAAAAAAAAAAAAAAGTGCACATTTCATTTATCTATTATAACATTTATGTCGTTCTTCTGTCATTTATTCACATTTCCTTATAAATGTCTAGAAATTCGTCAAGTTTTTCGTCAGGTGTCTTTTCTCATTCTATGATGTCATTACGTTGCCGTCTTGACTCCAGCCAATCGCTGCATTGCTGATCGTGGTTTCGTGTATCGATACATCTGCCCTTTTCATGGAACATGAGAACATGCAGTAATCTTAGACAACTTAATCCAGATATTTTAATCCAATCTGCAAATTCGTTTGAAGAACCAAATTAGCCAGAGTTCAGTTATCACGATTAGAAGATCTGGCATCTGTCAAATCATCTCAGATGTATTAAGCGAGGTACGAAGAATATGCCCCTTATGTTTCCAGTGCTGGATCATTGTCATACGTGCTTCATGTTTACAAGGGGCTCATTGTTCGTACATCGCTTACTCAGTTAGCTGGATTTGATTGTTGATGATTTTGCTTGATCTTGATTATTTGGTTCTTCGAAGGTCATCCTGGACTTGCTGTCATAGCAACAGGTCTGTAAGCTTAAACCTGCTCAGGAGCAAGCTTATTTCATGTAAAGAAGATTAGATTGTGCCTTTATAAGCGGAGGTGATATGGGAAGCCTGTCACTACCATGTCCTGCCCGTTTTTGCGAGTGTAACCTGTAGCGGAAGGTGCGAGGATAATTTGCAGAGCTTTTAGAAGTAATCACGTTACGGGATAGGCATAGCGCGACAGTATACTTTTGGTGGAGAGATATTGTTTTTCTTGTGAGGGTGTAATTTACCTTATTAATTTGTTGTAACCCCACATTAAAAGCTTGACTCGTCAGAGTCGAGCTTTAACCACAGCATAAACTGTATGCATTGCGTTGCGATCATAGACTGTAAAAAAATATGGACGTAGTGTCCGTGACGTCACCCATAAAGTTCTGAAGAGCAGTTTGAAGCGAAAATGAGGCCGCTGCCATCTTAGCAGCGCGTCACCGCACGTCACTCCCGGATAAGTGAAAATGGGCGAAGAGGCGGGATGTGGTAGTTGCCCATGTGACTGGTTGCTGAAACCACGCCCACCTAGCTCGACGTGACCATGTTAGCAGGAGCTATCTATCTTACTATCTAAAATATTAATAAAGATAACAAGCTATATCATTAGAAAGTTATAAAGGTTTACTGTCAATCTACGGTGTTTTTATTTATTTATTTATTTTTAATCCAACACCAGTAATTAATTTGTGTGGGGTGTGCAAATAAAAATGAAAACGAAAAATCAAACGGAACTTCTACCTTTATAATGAAATAGGAGATGAATCCAATCCGTGGCACTTGGGTAAAATGTCCATTGCAAAACAAAAAACAGTACTTTTTGTCCACGAAAGCGTTAAATCCATGATTGATATATTATCCATTGTTTGCATCACATTTCTTCTGAATGATCTGCTCTCCATCATCGTTCTTCAAGAAACGGGGGGCGGCTTCCCTAATTGGTGATTGGTAATTGGTGCCATAGACTGCACAGACATTCCCATCAAGGCCCTCCCAGGCCCTAATGAAGGGGATTTTGTAAACCAAAAGGGGGTTCACAGTATGAATGTGCAGGTGAGTTACTAATATGATCCTTAATGTTTTAGATATTGTAATATATAATAAAAGAATTGTATTGAAGTATAATAATAAAATGTGAAATGTGACTCTCTGTACCATATCACCAAAGTGGAAGCCAAATGTCTATGAAACCTATATTATTTTACGGACACCACTTAGACAGCCAGCCAGTGAGTGATGATAATCTTCTAACTATCTCATCACTCCAACGAACAGGAAGGGGACCAGAGCAAATTACTTCTCCTGACATTGTATTTGCGAGTTCACACACCTCTTTAATCTTAATTTTAGTGATCTCCGACTGGCGAAGTCGAACATCATTTGTGCCGACGTGAATAATAATTTTAGAGTATTTACGATTAGCATTAAACAGCACTTTTAAATTTGCTTTGATGTCAGGTGCTCTGGCTCCCAGCAAACATGTGACTATGTTGGCTGGTGTCTCTATTTTCACGTTCTGTGTAATAGAATCGCCAATAACTAGGGCACTTTCAGCAGGATTCTCAGTGGGTGCATCACTGAGTGCGGAGAACCTGTTTGATGTTCTAATCCGAACGGAAGAGTGGTGTTTAGTTCCTGGATTTGAGACCTCCTGGGAAAACTAGGTTGCTGTTGGAAGAGGTGTTAGTGAGGCCAGCAGGGGGTGCTCACCCTGTGGTCTGTGTGGGTCCTAATGCCCCAGTATAGGGATGGGGACACTGTACTGTAACAAGCACTAAATAAAATATTAATAAAGATAACAAGCTATATCATTAGAAAGTTATAAAGGTTTACTGTCAATCTACGGTGTTTTTATTTATTTATTTATTTTTAATAAGATATAGATGCTCCAACACCAGTAATTAATTTGTGTGGGGTGTGCAAATAAAAATGAAAACGAAAAATCAAACGGAACTTCTACCTTTATAATGAAATAGGAGATGAATCCAATCCGTGGCACTTGGGTAAAATGTCCATTGCAAAACAAAAAACAGTACTTTTTGTCCACGAAAGCGTTAAATCCATGATTGATATATTATCCATTGTTTGCATCACATTTCTTCTGAATGATCTGCTCTCCATCATCGTTCTTCAAGAAACGGGGGGCGGCTTCCCTAATTGGTGATTGGTAATTGGTGCCATAGACTGCACAGACATTCCCATCAAGGCCCTCCCAGGCCCAAATGAAGGGGATTTTGTAAACCAAAAGGGGGTTCACAGTATGAATGTGCAGGTGAGTTACTAATATGATCCTTAATGTTTTAGATATTGTAATATATAATAAAAGAATTGTATTGAAGTATAATAATAAAATGTGAAATGTGACTCTCTGTACCATATCACCAAAGTGGAAGCCAAATGGCCAGGTGAATGACTCGAGACTTTTTAGAGTCACTTATATGCACATTATTTGTACATGGTAAGGAAAATTATAGATGTCCAGCTCACTGTGTTACATACTAACAGAATTAGTATTCCATTATACAGGTGATTACGACAGGATCCTGTTTGGAGATGGGCTATACCTGCAGGCATTACTTTATGACACCATTCCCTGACCCAAACCTTGGATGTCAAACACGTTACAATGCAACTCTAGCCAGGACAAGGGCACGCATTGAAATGACCTTTGAGCAACTAAAGGAAATATTTGTGTCTGAGGAGTCTGAGGGTTGCACCGGACAGGGCATGTGACATTATTGTCACATGTGCTGTATTACACAACATTGCCACCATTAGAAAGGAGAGGACACCTGTGGTGGAGATGCAGCCTGATGATGATCTCCAGCCAGTGGACTTGGATCAGCCTAGTGGCAGAGCTGCACCGGACAAAATAGTAGTACACAATTTTTCATAAGTATTTATAAAAAATAAAAAAAAATCACACAACAAATATGGTTTCCATGAGTTTTATTTTGTTGACTTTGAAAAAATAATACAAATAAAGTTACGTTTTGCCTGCCAAAAAAAAAGGAATAAAAGAGATATTTATGCAAGGTCAACAATTGTGTGAAAATGTGTTAAAGTGAATTTGTTCTTACTCTGAAATTCCTTTTGAAGCAACTCTAGTGGAACCTTTTTCTTCATTAGGGCTTGAAGTTCTATTTGTCCCCTCAATTTTTGCTTTTTTTTTAACTCGCAGTATTCAACCTTATGTTGTAGGCTTCTTTTATAGTGGGAACGGATGTCACCCTGTGCCATTTGCACAGAAGACAGAACTGTCAATACATGCCTCATACGACAAAAATAAAGAGGAAAATACAATACTGCCCACCTCTGTATCCCACCTCTCTACAGGTGTGGATTCCTGCAACTCATACTGCAGTCAGAATAGATATAAATATATTATATTATATTATCAACAAGTCCACTTACTGCACATGCTTCAGCCACCACTTGCATGGGAACAAGTAAAAGTGTTGGTGTACTGTGTGAAACAGCAGAATAGGACAGAAACAATGTCATTATAATGAAGTACACTGTTAAAAAAAAAATCATGGCAACACTTCCAACTGAAATAGGTTTAGCAGTTCATTTGATATTAATGCAATTCATTAATACTCAACATTTAACGTAGTTGAAACAGACATTTTGATTTCACAACATAAGGTAGCAACCAATTATTGTACAGTGTACAAAGACAAGTTAAACTAATTTACCAGTAATGCTGTTGCTGGTCCCCGGCTGTGCATCTAAGGAAGAGCTGCCCCCAGGGATGCCCTGAATAATGTGCCAGCTGACATTCAACCCAAGGGCCAGCTCTTCTGCCACAGTGTAACATGGGGGTGCAGGACCACCACCTTTTTTGTTGTTGTTGTTGTTGTTGTTTTTTCTGCCTTTTTCTTGGTGGCTGTTATAACCAGACAAGACATTATTTCAATAGTCTCTTTTTGAAAGAGACCAAAAACAGTAGTAAAGATTACCATTTTGTAGAATGTTTTTGTATTTTACTTCTACTTGTTCCCATGTTCTAATGGGTCCTGTGGTGGCTCTAATATCAGAGATGATAAAGTAGTTATACAATTTATAATTTTTCAATTTTTTAAAATGTAATATACTTTAATAAGTGATAAAAACATGTAATATGCTAAATACTTGCGCATTTAATTTGTCTACTACTTTTTGCCTGCCCTCCCTCCTGGCTTTTGCAGCTTTTGATGTGTTCCCTGACTTTTTAATTATGGTCTGGAATTCTGCAAAAATCTCTTGCTCTGCTGCAGAGAAAAACTGTGCGTGTTCTTAGGCCATGTCAGCAGCCAATAGCAGTGTTCCTGATCGGTTACTCTGCTATCGATACATAGCCCCTTTTAACCCAACCCATGAATGCACAGTTATATGCCATATTACTGGAGAGATGAATACCATCTCTTTTCAACAGGTCAGGTCTGCCCCTAAAACTTTTCCAATTGTCTATGAAACCTATATTATTTTACGGACACCACTTAGACAGCCAGCCAGTGAGTGATGATAATCTTCTAACTATCTCATCACTCCAACGAACAGGAAGGGGACCAGAGCAAATTACTTCTCCTGACATTGTATTTGCGAGTTCACACACCTCTTTAATCTTAATTTTAGTGATCTCCGACTGGCGAAGTCGAACATCATTTGTGCCGACGTGAATAATAATTTTAGAGTATTTACGATTAGCATTAAACAGCACTTTTAAATTTGCTTTGATGTCAGGTGCTCTGGCTCCCAGCAAACATGTGACTATGTTGGCTGGTGTCTCTATTTTCACGTTCTGTGTAATAGAATCGCCAATAACTAGGGCACTTTCAGCAGGATTCTCAGTGGGTGCATCACTGAGTGCGGAGAACCTGTTTGATGTTCTAATCCGAACGGAAGAGTGGTGTTTAGTTCCTGGATTTGAGACCTCCTGGGAAAACTAGGTTGCTGTTGGAAGAGGTGTTAGTGAGGCCAGCAGGGGGTGCTCACCCTGTGGTCTGTGTGGGTCCTAATGCCCCAGTATAGGGATGGGGACACTGTACTATAACAAGCACCGTCCTTTGGAAGAGAAGATAAACCGAGGTCCTGACTCTCTGTGGTCATTAAAAATCCCATTGCACTTCTCGTAAAGAGTAGAGGTATAACCCCAGTGTCCTGGCCAAATTCCCTTCATAGGCCCTTACCAATCATGGCCTCCTAATAATCCCCATCCATTGAATTGGCTCTTTCACTCTCTCTCCTCTCCTCTCCTCTCCTCTCCTCTCCTCTCCTCTCCTCTCCTCTCCTCTCCTCTCCTCTCCTCTCCTCTCCAAGTGGATGCTACACACTGGTGATGGATGAGGAGAGACCCCTGATATGATTGTAAAGCACTTTGGGTGTACAATGGTACATATAAAAGCGTTATATAAATGCCTCATTGTTTTGTGTTGTTGACATGCACTATACGAAGAGATTTTTCTCACCTCTTGAAAATGAAAATCAGTTTTCTTTGAATCACATTTATTTCTCGAATCAGCTTCCAGCAAACTAGCACACTGTACATATATATCACATAAAACAACCTTCAATAAGGATATCTCGAGTAAATCAGATGAGCTATTGCACAAACTCTCTTCATCTGTTTCTGAAGTATTTACTCTTCTTAGTGGTGACGACAGAGGTTTGACTTGGGGAAGAAGTGAGAGAAGCAAGCATTTCAGTGTCAACTAAATCTGATTAAACCTTCATCATAATACAGTTTCTGCGGCCTCAGGCATTCATTGTCTTGCTAATTATACGAGTGAATCAGTCTAAACACATCCTGAAAGAGATTTATAAGAAAAGTGTAAGGAATGGAGTCACGCATTCATCTGAGAGAGAAACCTTACGAGATCCTGCAGGGAAACATCACACAGATACAGGCCACAGACACTCTTCATTCTGTCATCCTGATTGGCTGATCAGGATTTTGCGAGAGAAATCAGAGCTGTGATTGGTCAGAATATCTGGCAGAATAACTGACACATTTGGAGTGTTTCAGAACTGCAGCATCTGTAAATCTCTACGATATGTTCCCTTGACATACAGCAATTTTCATCCCAATCATATCAAATCCAATGCAAATCAAATATTACTGAAAAGGTTTTGTTTGTTTCCCACAATTGGAGGTAGTCAGTACTTGAATATAATATTATCAAAATCTACACAATGAAACACACACACACTGTTATATGTGAATCTTCACAATATTGAACCGTCTGTCTTTAAGGCTCAGCAAGACTAAAGGGAAATATTTCTAGTTCTCTCCTGTATTATAATGCAAGCAATACAGATGTGTGTATTCAAATATCTACTGTGTGTGAGGGTTCATTTACAACCTATGAGCTGTTTTCTTACTAAACAGACAAACATGCAACAGTGAGATACGTGAGACAGGATACATGATGTGACTCTGCATGAACGATAGGGATATTCCATACAATATAAGACAGTGCAGAGCCAAGAAGTCTAGGAATTAAAGTTCTGGAGGAGATGGCGAAGGCTGAACGGCTGCATGCAGACAACTGGAATATCTGGAGAAAGTGGGACAAAAGGAGATTTTACAGAATACACTGATGAAATCATTCGTTTCTTAGCTATTTATGTGTGTGTTTGTGTTTGCTTACATTAAATGATTAACTGGCGGCAGTCTCCTGTTGCATGATGTAGATTCGTGAAGCATCGTCTACCATGCTGCCACAGTGAACATCATTCCTGAAACACAGACGCAGTCCGTGTAAAGCTCAAACATTTCAACATAACAACATAAACAAGCTAATTGGAACTAATCCCATCACTTACCTGTTATCATTAATGTCTGTGCTATTTCCTGAAAAGCATGAAGGAACAGAATAAAAGGTTACAACTGTTATTAGCTAAAACATACGGTGTCTATGAAAAGCTACTTCTGGTCTTTTAAACCTGCTTGTCTGTAACATCAGAAGCCTGAGGTGAAGATTTTACAATAACAGGATCTCTGGGTAAACTGACACAAAACAAATCTACACTCTACAGATACACTTTATTTCAATGGTCCACTTTAGACATTCTACTAACTATAAGTAACATGTCAACTAGCAGTCAGAGTATTAGTAGACTGTCTGCTTCATATCTGTGTAACAAGGTTTGTTGATACGAGAAGGAGGAGGCAGGAACCGGCAAATGTTAATCATAACTTTAATAATAAAATAAACAAAGAACAAAACAAAATTAAAGCGGCAGCTCCTCACGGACGACTGCCACATAAACTAAAACAAAACCACAACATAAAGTCCCAGGCCTGGTTCTCTCTCGTCCTTCACTGTCGTCACTCCTCCTGTTATCCTTCCAGAGCTCTTCCGTGGGGCTCGAGGCCAGTGTGGCGCAGGAGATACTCCTCAATCTTCGCTCCACCGGCCTCGCTCCGCTCCCACAGCTCTCGGCCCCGCCCTGCTTGCCTGCTTTTGATGCTCCCCAACAGACATAAGACTATAAGTAACTTTGCAACTACATGTTAACTTTTAATTACATGTTAACTACTAACCTGAACCCTAACAGTCTACTAACAGTCTACTAATGACTACTAGTTGACATGTAGTTGCAAAGTTACTTATAGTCAGTAGAATGTCTAAAGTGGACTATCAAAATAAAGTGTAACCCACTCTTAAAAATAAAGGTTCTTTATTGGCATCGATGGTTCCATGAAGAACTATTTAGGGGGACATATAATAAAAATCTGGCTTTTTCTATGTTTAAGTGCTATAATCGGGTCCCTGGAACACCTACCAACCCAGAAAACATGAAAAACGACACCCCAGTAACTCAGATATTTCACTCCCCTTGTGACGTAGGAAGGGGATTTTATTATAACATTACCGCCCCTTAATCTGCATATTTTAACCCACTGTGCGGCCATTTTGTTTTTTGCAAACGACAACGGTGTACCAGTTCTAACGCCATGGCCAAAGTTGGAACAAAGCATGCTAACTGCTCTGTCGTTGGCTGCACAGACGAGCACTGAACACTATTTAAAGTCTCATTAGAGCCTGCAAGCTGACCCTGGAAAGCTCGATTGCTAAAAAAGGAGAGTTTCAGTTTGAGCAATATTTTTGGAAAAAAAATGAGACCATTTACAGCATTTGATAGCGATCATAAACGTTAGCCTGGTGTGTATGGCTCTGTTTAGCAAACAGGTACGCTGTGTGTAGTGGGCGTCCATACGGGTTTTGCACAAAAGATTTGAATCAACTCCACAGCAACTACATTAATTTATCCACTAACCATTCAGAAACGTCCAGTTTCATTCTAAAAGTTGTAACTTCTTCCCGAGTCTCTCCATCAGTGTCGACTCCGGTTTGAACAATGTAAGGCTGAACACCGTTACTGACAATCCTCATTTTGGCTGCGTGAGATTCTCCAGCTTTGTTGTTGTTGAGCTGTTAAAGCTCCGCCCTCTTCTGGAAAGGGGGCAGGAGCAGCAGCTCATTTGCATTTAAAGGGACACACACAAAAACTGTGTGTTTTTTCTCACACCCAAATAGGGGCAAATTTGACAAGCTATAATAAATGATCTGTGGGGTATTTTGAGCTGAAACTTCACAGACACATTCTGGGGACACCAGAGACTTATATTACATCTGGTAAAAGGGGCATAATTTCCATTGCATGATTTTTTTCTTTATAGTGGAAAAAAGTTCTTTAGACTATGTAAATGTTCTTCACTCTAAGGAAACAATTGTTCTTTTAGGAACTGTTCAATGAAAGATTCTTAAAACAGTTCTTCTATGGCAGGAAACCACCTTAAGGAACCTTTATTTTCAAGAGTGTAGATCTCTCCCATGATATGGGAACTATGGCACTGTCACATGAGAAATAGAGAGAGAAAGAGAGATGGACGTATTTTATTTCGATCAGGGTTCCTCGTTTCTGGAGAGTCGCTTTCCTGCAGAGTTCAGCTCCAGTCGTTCTCCAAGAGAAAAGAAGCTGTTGCTATCAATGTTGGAGATTTTCAACTGGAGCAAATTAAAAACGGCACTTCATGACAAAAGGTTGCCGATCCCTGGTCTACACCTACACACGCATTTAGTTGACAGACACCTGTTCCATCTGTAACTTTATTTTCCCAGTTCATCTAGAATAAAATAAGTTTATTTCCAAATGTCAAATTGATACTTGTGAATTACAAGTACGAGCACCAACAACATTTCCAGTGGAAAACTGTTGTTTTTGGTGCCGTCAAAGCACTCACACTTACCGTTCTCCACGTCGAGCGGACAGGAGCTCGGTATGTCTGTGGATCTCACAGTGCTGT
Organism: Ancherythroculter nigrocauda; assembly: GCA_036281575.1. Taxonomy (NCBI): domain Eukaryota; kingdom Metazoa; phylum Chordata; class Actinopteri; order Cypriniformes; family Xenocyprididae; genus Ancherythroculter; species Ancherythroculter nigrocauda. The sequence goes on from VTFQ01000006.1 coordinate 3,171,714, forward strand.
ATCCAACACTGAAATGAACAAAGGGCAGATGAGAGGAGGAGAAGACGAGAGACAGACAGGACCAGGACAGCGAGGTCTGACACTCACGTGTTGGTTTTCTGAAGCGCAGTTTTCTCCTCCTGCAGGAAGAGGGCATTGCTGTAGGATGTGGCAGGTTTGCTGGCGCGTGTGGAGAAGCTGGTGGGGGATGTGGCTGCAACATGGTGTCCAGGTCTCACTGGCTTAGCTGTCAGAGGTTAAAACAAACACATCATGAACTAAAACATGAGAAGCACCTTTTTATTTTTTAAAATGTTTTACATGTAAATGCACTGTGCACATCATATTGAGACGCAGCAGTACCGATCTGAGCAGCGTTGGGACGCCGCAAAGGATAGCGCAGGCGCATGGCGTCACGGATGCGCTCCACCTCCTGTTGGTAGCGTCGGCGGTCGTTCATGGCACCCTGCTTAGCGTCCTTCAGTGCTGTCTCCAGCGCCCGAACCCGCTCAGCCGTAGAACGAAGACGCTTCTCCAGCTTCGGAAGCTCACACCGCAGATCTGCATTATCACGTACCAGCTGCACAAACATTTTCATCAGTAATTAGTATTATCATAAATTATACATAAAGGGACACAACATTATGAAATGCAGGAGCTTGTACTCTGTTCCTGGTCAAAGCTGAAAAACAGTGTAAATCTGTGTATGTTGTGAACAATCATTTCTCTTCAGAAAACTTGGATTAAACCAATCAATTCATACGGATTACTTTTACAACCTCTTTAGGAGCTTTTTGAAACTTGGAACATATCATTTTTGTCCATCCATTGAAACTTCACGCACTCAAAATATTACAATAATCTTCATTTATGTTCTGAATATGAATGAAAGTCTAATGGGTTTGGAAAGTCTTATGAGTAACTGATGACAGGATTTTTAATTTTCGGGTGAACTAACCCTTTTAATTTCATGGTTTGTTGGGTATGCACTATTTGTACACATTATTTGTTATATTTAGAGTAACAAATATATATGTATCTTTTTATTTTAGAATTTAAGCCTGGAAATATCAAACAATACATGAATCACATCTGGAAAGCTGTAGCTGTTAATGTTTTAATACTAAGATTCAAACAAATACAACAGTTCTCATTCATGAAACACAAAAAGGAAAAAAGGTAAATCGATTCTTATGAAAACTGTCACTTTTAACTGAATGCAACAATTTATGTTAAGGCCCTGATATACTTAAAGCGAAATCGTTTAAATAAACATGACGTGGCTGGAGAGCTGAATTGACCCTTCGCAGGGAGTTTGATTGACAAGCGATCTAACCAATCAGAACGCCGAATCCGCCATTTTGTCAGACAAAGCAGTCAGGAGTTAGAAGATTAACCTCGGTGGACTTAAACTTGAAAAACGGTGTGTACTGATGTCCGCGGGTCTTTGCGAAGGGTCAATTGCAGAGCAGGTGCAAACATCCACATTACTATGATCAGATGCTTTCTGAACTGCTGTTTTCTACACAACAGATGGATTTACATATTCATCTAAATGTGGGTGGTGTCGAGATGTTTGCTAACAGTATAATCACTGCAGCGGTATTTCAAACTTCTTTTTACCCCTAAGTGAATAACAAAAAAGAATTTGCCGGGAGAATATCGGGGCCTTAAGAATTCATTTACAGAAATATATTCTGAAAGTGCATCCTGACCTGTTTATGAACCTTTGTAAGCTGATCCAGGTTGTTTTCAAGAAAGGAAATCTTCTGTTTCTGAGTGTTAGACCCCCCACTATCATCAGGTCCAATTTCTGTACTCTGAGTAAGGAAAACATGTCAGAAAGTCACACAACAGTGGATCATTTGTGAAGCAAAATATCCATGTTCACATGTGGAACTGACTTTTTTAACCCGAGTCGTGAGGTCTTGAACGAACAGCTTGCGCAGGTTGTGGAGGGTCTGGAGTTCCCGAGCCTGAGACAGAGAGAGAAGCAGCTACATGAGACCACAAACAACTAGATGAAAGTGAAATATCTGTTTTGGTTATTAACACATTCGTTTTCAGGACATGGTCCTAAAGATGATTGACTTCTGAAGAAGATGAGATGATTTCTGAGTATCGCCACACATGTTAACATGTATAAAGTTTATAAAGTCATATTAAACTGTAAGTAGCTGTTATTTATCATTATTTTAAATAAAACGAGGACATGTATTTATTCAGTGCATATTGTGATCACAGGACTGCACTAAACAACTCCAGTAGAGCTCTCAGTCCAAAAGTGTGCACATTTAGAAAAATATTCATGCATTCTCATATGTTTCTGTCACATTTCTTAAGAAAAAATTATTATTTCTATTAATTTTTCACTAAATTATGTGATCTGAGGAGGTGTGAGTGTTTCACTGTTACTGTTATCCTTTCAGCCAGAGCAGCAGAGGGAGCTCATGGCCAGAAAACCACAGTTATGATGTCATTTATGACATATGTGGATGTAGTGCCAAATATGGAAGTCTGGTATCAACAGGAACACAGTGAAGAGACAGACGTGTTGACAGATGAAATATGAAACTAAAAAGATACTTCATTATGACAATAAGTGATTTGGCTGTTCTCCAATTGTTATTTTAGTAATGTGTATTTATGGTTGCATGTGTAGACTCATGTATAAATCTATAAATAATATACAGTACAGTCCAAAAGTTTGGAACCACTAAGATTTTTAATGTTTTTACAAGAAGTTTCGTCTGCTCACCAAGGCTACATTTATTTAATTAAAAATACAGTAAAAAAAAAACAGTAATATTGTGAAATATTATTACAATTTAAAATAATCTGTGTACTATTTGAATATATTTCACAAAGTAATTTATTCCTGTGATCAAAGCTGAATTTTCAGCATCATTAGTCCAGTCGTCAGTGTCACATGATCCTTCAGAAATCATTCTAATATGCTGATCTGCTGCTCAAGAAACATTTAATGTGTACAATTGTACAAAATATTTGTGTACAATATTTTTTTTCAGGATTATTTGATGAATAGAAAGTTCAAAAGAACAGTGTTTATCTGAAATCTAATCTTTTGTAACATTATAAATGTCTTTACTGCCACTTTTGATTGATTTAATGCATCCTTGCTGAATAAAAGTATTCATTTCTTTAATTTCTTTTCAAAAAAATAAAAATAAAAATTCTTACTGACCCCAAACTTTTGAACGGTAGTGTATAATGCTACAGAAGCTTTGTATTTCAGATAAATGCTGTTCTTTTGAACTTTCTATTCATCAAGGAATCCTGAAAAAAAAGTACACAACTGTTTTCAACATTGAAAATAATCATAAATGTTTCTTGAGCAGCAGATCAGCATATTAGAATGATTTCTGAAGGATCATGTGACACTGAAGACTGGAGTAACGATGCTGAAAATTCAGCTTTGATCACAGGAATAAATTACTTTGTCAAATATATTTAAATAGTACACAGTTATTTTAAATTGTAATAATATTTCACAATATTACTGTTTTTTTTACTGTATTTTTAATTAAATAAATGTAGCCTTGGTGAGCAGACGAAACCTCTTTTAAAAACATTAAAAATCTTAGTGGTTCCAAACTTTTGGACTGTACTGTATTTCTGCCTGTGATACTGTGATCAGCTTTCAGTAAACACTCTAAAATTACATCATCATGGTGCACAAATTCAGATGAGAATGATGTAAAACAAAAAAGGAGTTTGTATGAGAAACGTACAACAGTCTCCTCAAGGCCCTTGAGATCCTGTTTGGACTGCTCGTGTCTCTCCTGCTGAAACCTGATGAGAAAACTCACAAACTTTAACAACCATTAAATATTCATTGCACACTGTAGCATCCCTTAAAGAGGACCTATTATGCCCTTTTACATAGTCTTGATGTTGTTTTTGTGCTCTACTAGAACAGGTTTTCCTGCTCGAATGTTCATAGTTTTCCTCATATTCTCCATTGTTGCAGCTCCTCTCTTCCCAGTCTGTCAGTAATGCTCTGTTTAGTTCCTGTCTCTGTGAAGCTCCTCCTTCTGAAAAGCACAATGTGCTCTGATTGGTCGGCTGGAGCAGTGTGTTGTGATTGGTGTTTGGGAACCCTTACCGTCCCTTACCATAACCGCCAGTTTCAACACACTACTAACTAACTCAACCAGGCCCCGCCCCTTTATTCTGCGTATGAATTATTCAAATGCGGAACATTGTGAAGAAAACTCAAGATGGAGGTGTTTCAGGGAGTTCAGAAACACTGACACTGATATAGAGAAGAACTCCCGCTGGAAGGACTTTGGAACTTTTCACAATAGGTCCTCTTTAACACTCACAACATGATCAAACAAACAGATGCTTTACAATCAATGTATTTGTGCAATAGCAGAAAAACATACGACAGCTGCTCCAGACAGGCGCTCTTGGTGTCGTCCTGCATTTTCAGGTTACTGAAACTGGACCGCACATGAGCCAGCTCCAGCTCTAGAGCCTGATTCTTACTGTAAGACACATTGTGACACCATCAGCACCTCATGTACAACATTCAGTGATTATAATACAGTGTGTAATGCTATCAGAAGGCACTCATGCTCATCTATACAGGAATAGTGTTATAGAACAGAGACTGACTCGGTAAGGTCGTCAATGAGTCGCTGTTTCTCATTAATCTCATCCCGCAGATGGCTGAGCTGCTTCTGACGAGACTCTGCATGGAGAACTGGACGACCAGCGGACTTCTACAAAAACACACACAAATAAACACAACTCATGTGACAAGAGTCCAATACTATTTCACACACCTTCCTAGTGTCCATGTGCTTGAATGCTGCTAGTGACTTATTTTGAATAATAACCACATCATGTACATCTCTCTTATCATAACATGTATGTGTTCCTTGCACTAGTCACAGGACTGTTTATGTATTAAATACTAGACCCATGTATGTCCGACTTACTTTCCCATCAGCCTCCCTGTCAGCCTTCTCTCCTCCATCCAGATCTGCCACATGACTCTCTGATATAAACATATATATAGAACCATTAATGTAGCAGTACAGTGAACAGCAGCAGTACAGAAGTGAGCTGAATCTGAAACGAATCCTTTTGGGCATGATTTATATTCTCAGTTTATGTTCCGTCAGTGACAGTCTATCAGATTTTTAGCAACTTCGAAGTTCCGATAGAGGAAACCCGTAAGAACAATCATTTAGAAAAGATATATCATGCTAAGTAAGCACAGACCTTCAGACAGTTCTGAATTTGGTAGATGTAGATTACAGTGGAATTTGCCAAAAGCTTAGAAGAAGAATAAAAGAGCCCCTTTCACACAGTGCGTTGATCCCAGAAAATTGCCAGAGTGCCTTCTATGTGAACGCAAACACATCCCGGGATTGATTCCAGGATCGATCCCGGGATGGGGACCTAGTAATGTTGCCAGGATCAGTCCTGGAAGCGTCCTGTGTGAACAAAAGCCAGGACAAATCCCAGGACACATTATCCATGTATTTTCTCCGTGTGAAAGCAGTCTGAAAGTTTTAAAAGCTTTAATTTTTTTTACCACTTTCACAATCAGCCAGAAAAATGGACAGAACGACCATAAGACCAAACATCCTTGTTTCCTGGGAAAGTCTCCTTTTTTGGTAGTCCATTCCTGGCTGGAGTTCCTGTTTTTTTACAGCAAAGTGAAATAATACCTAATGTGGGAAATTAAAACGAGCCCCAATCGTGTGCTTTTTGTTTTGACCAACAGATGGCGCTGGTCCCTGCAGCAGCGTAGAGGTGTGTTATCATTTATCATCTACTAATTACTTTTTCTTTGAAAAATGGATAAGAATAAACAACCACAAATGAATCATGTAATTGTTATCATCTTTAGTAGGTGCCATCTATTGCACATTTCACCGGTTCCCTAATTGCTTCCTTGCAGGTGGTAAGCCCAAAAGGGGAAGGCCCCACATTATTCTTTGAGATTGGACCATATCCTGGTCACCACGTTCATCTGAGAGCTCCTCTCCCAGGCCTGGATCCAGGAGAGGGCCTATGGTTTCTATCTTCCAGGCAGGATAGGGGATGTATTGGGTCACACTTTGTCTGGCTTCTCATCTGGGACCAATTTGCCTAGGTAGAACTTACCAGTAGTTAAAGGTCCAGCAAATGGTCACTGGGACACTCAAACCCCTCCAGCATGTTTAGGTGATTCAGGTAGAGAGTAAGTTGCTGCCCCAAGTGGAGGAGAACAAATATCTTGTGTTTGTTCACGAGTGGGTGCCGGTCGGGTCATGAGATTGACAGGTTGATCGGTGCTGTGAACACAGCAATGCAGTCGTTGTATTGGACTGTTGTGGTGAAGCAGGAGCAGTGCCCACAGGTGAAGCTCTCGATTTACCAGATGATCTATGTTCTGACCTTCACCTATGGTCAGAACATGGTTATTTTTCTCCCGAGACAGCTCTGATATCCGGAAGAGACCTGGATTAGAGCCGCTGTTCCTCTATACCGAGAGGTGGCAGTTGAGGTGGTTCATGCATCTGGTCAGGATGCCTCCCGGAGGAGGTGTTCCGGACATGTCCAACTGAGATCTAACATATTGCACCAGAATGCCCACCACACACCAGCTTATTGGTGGAGAGGAGGCAGATGAAGTCAATCTGTATATTGGGATGATTAGAAGGCCAATGGGCAAATTTGGCCAAGATCCCAGGGTTAGACCCCTATACTTTTTCGAAGGACATCCTGGGATTTTTAATGACCACAGAGATTTAGGACCTAGAGTTTATGTCCCATCCAATGGATGGTGCTTTTTTGACAGTATAGTTTCCCCATCACTTAGGACCAACACAGACCACAGGGTGAGCACCCCCTGCTGGCCTCACTAACACCTCTTCCAGCAGCTATCTAGTTTTCCCAGGAGGTCTCCCATCCAGGTACTAACCAGGCTTAGCTTCAGTGGGCAACCAGTCTTGGGCTACAGGGTGATAGCTGTCGGCACGTATGCCTTAGGATCCCCCAGGAGGAGCTGCGGTAAGTTGCAGATGAAAAGTACGTATGGGCGGCCCTACCCACCAGGACATGGTCCCGGACAAGCACCAGGATAATGAATGGATAAAAGATTTGTGGAACACTAATGAATACAGAAATTTTGATTTATTAGCAACGACAAGTGTACTTTGTGCATTATATTGCATTGAGCCCCTCTCGGGTGAAATCAAAATGTAATTTAGAGTAGTATGATTTACTATGTTACTGGATTATATATTAGCTGTTTGGCTCCAGCATTCCTGCGACCCTACAGAGGACATGTCGTTTGGAGAATGAATGGATAGATGGATATTGGCCACTGGAATACAAAAGACTCCTTATGTAGTCTTGTCAGCCCTGGTGTTGTAATTCTAAGCATTGCCACTGGTTTGTCTTCTTGTGTCTTCCTATTTGGATTCTCTATTAGCCTGTAGTTAGGTTGTTTATTGCTTCTCTGATTCTCCGTGAACGACTCCTGCCTATCTTCTGGACTTCCTCAGGCTTTACATTTAATAAAGAGATCTGCACATGGATCCTGAATCCTGTCTCACACTACACAGGGTGATGTATCTTGACAACTCTTGGAGTTCTTACAGTCAGATGTTTTGAAGTTGGGAAATCTATGAAAATATTGGCCGATTTGGAAATCCGTCATAGAGTCTGAAGGTCTGTGCAGAGTTTGGAGCTTAGGAAGAGTTAGAGTTGAAAAATGCCTCTCATAATAATAATAATTTTACAGTGTTACAATTGGGGTTTATATCACTTCTGTATAAAAAAAAAACATTGTGTCTATGAGATGTCCCTCTAATATAAGATGTGTATTTGTGTATTTGTGTCTTACCTGAGTTCTGCAACATGTACAGTTCTTCACTGAGAGCATCATAGTTGTCCTCCAGCTGTCTCTTCTTTTGCTCCACGTTCTGCATGTACTCTGTGAGAGAGCGAATCTTGGCCTCATGCTGCTCACACACATGCACAAAGACATAAATTTACTGACACAAACCACACATCATCTACTAGCATCAGAAAGACTCATGTCATATATTGGTGTGCAAATTGACGGCCTGATGAAAATGAAGCCACACCTGTGAGATGAGCAGCTGGCAGGAGGACAACTCTCGGCTGGTTTCCTCCATCTTGCGATGGCACTCCAGCTGCATGTTCTCCAGCTGCCTGCAGCGCTTCACCATCGACTTCACCTCAGACTTGATCTTGCTGATGTACAGCCGTGCCACGGTGAACTCCTCCTCGATCGCACCGCTGATCTCCACCGGCTACACACACACAGACACAGAGATTACAGAGACACACAACTGCAACTAAAGGAAAGTGAATTACTATAATGCAGTGGTTCCTAAACTTTTTCTGCCGGCCCCCCGTTTGTATGATACAGAAAAATATTTTCAAGCCTTGGAGAAAATAGGGCATCAATTTGCTGTCAGGGATTTGTCGTGTCACATTTTAAAGGTTCTGTTTGCTTTTGTCGTATCATGGCTCCCTGTAATACTCAATTCTGATTCTTCAATCGCGCCATCTAGTGACTCAAGCGGATAGTGCTGCGAGTCATCTTGAGGTAATAAAATGTCAAATTAATATTTTGTTTACTCATGTGGCAAGTAGCCGCATTATAAGTGGGATAATTATGCAGTGGGGTCTGAAGAGGTTTCTTTTGCAAAATGAAAATGGAAAACACAGAATTTGGGAAAAATAAAACGGATTTCATAAGGCACTAAAACCTTTGATAAATTATTGTTACATTTCATGATTTTAATTAATTAAGCATGCTTTTTGATTACTAAAATTTTATTTAACCATTAAAATGGAATTCAGAAACATTTTAACTAAAAGGAATTTTACAAAATTACCTATAATAATCCCTACAAGTAATCTGAGAGGACTTACGAGCTTGATTTCTCCATTGCCGACGATGGTGCTGAACTCGCTGAGGTCCTTCATCAGCCCGTTCAACACGTCAGCGATGCGCTTCCTCTGCTGCGAGCTCACTTCCTGCATTTGAGCAAGCTCTGCCTCCAGCTCCATCAGGTTCGCCTAGAAAGCAAAGGAATCAGTGAACACGCGTCATTCATTCACTGCCTCTATGTGAGAATAAGGCAGCGGGCGTCACCATCTTGTGGCTGAGCTGCTCGGCCAGCTGTTTGTTGTGGAGGCTCTTCTCCTCCACCTCCTGACTCTTCTGGTCGTAGTTGACCGCCAGCTCCTCTAGCGCCTGCAGCACCTCCCGCACCTCAGCTTTGGCGCTCTCGCTCTCCGTCTGCAGACGGCCCAGCTCCGTCTGCACCTTATCACTGTCGCCACGCGTGGACGCCAGCAACTGCAACACGCACAATAACAGCCATTAATATGAGCTAGAAAAAGTGCAAATATCCCTCACAAATCCTCATATCCCAGACTAAAACCGGATTGGGCAACAAACCATGTTTTGGGTCTTTATAAAATAGCGAATCTGCCATCATGCCACATGATGCTCAATCGTGGTAAAATGAATGTATTTTGTGGCTCATCATAGCTTTTAACTACTAAGTGTTTGTGAGTTCAGTGAAATGTTTGCTTATTTGCAGTGAGGCTCTCAAATGAAAATCCTAACTTTGAAAATTTGCTGAATTCAAGACACCTGAATGCAAAAACTGTGCATTCAAATTTAAGACGAGTAGCATGCCAATTAGCGCCAATTTGAATGAAAACACACTTTTGAAAAAATGACAAGCAATATATTAAATTAAACAATGTTTTTTTTTTAAGAAAAAAAGTCTGGAAAGAACAGATCCAGATCAAATAATCCAATCATAGTCGGTCGTATTGATCCTCGTGAGCAGACGCTGAACAGTAAGTTATTTTTTTCTTAATGCACTGGAGGGCTATTCATTTGTCAAGCATGTACACTAAATGGATTTTAATAACATTAACGTACTTGAAATGTGCACCTCGTACTAGGAAAATACAAGTTATTGATCGAGCAACATTAGATCCTCAATTTTAAATGATTCGGGGACCAAAACATCCAGTGCATTTTGGTTTGGGTTTATTCGTCACACCCTCTTTTGATTGCTGCTTTAAAAATCTGGTGTTCACTAGTATTTTTCCCAAAAAAATACTTGAATATAATTAGAATTTTAAAAATATTTAAATTAAAATTTCGAGTTTAGTTTTTCAGCCCTGCTGACAGCCCTAATTTACAGCTTATGCAAATTGAATGTGTGCATCTACTAATCTTTCGTTTTATTGTTCTGGTGAAATGTCACAAGGTTCTATTTTCGGTGAGATCACTAAATTATTTGGGAGCATTACATCAGTGTGCTGACTTATCCTGTATGTTTTCTATATGTTTTTGTTTGTTTAGCACCTGTATTTAAACTCTTTTTGGGATGTGCATGCCTTTCACTATTTTTGAGTAATTCATATATTAACACTTATAAATGTATCAGTTGAACTGGACAGCCATTACAGCATGGTCCAAATGTGACCTCTGACCTCATCCTGATCCAGAATCTGCTCCTTCAGCTTCTCCACCAGCTGACACTGGAGATTGATCTCATCATCCTAGAAAACACACACACACAGTGAAGGATGTGAGGGCAAATAAAACACTGACAGCGATACAATCCTGTCTTGTTTTGCACATATATTCTGTAATCTGATAGATGATATAGTGCAGTGAGTCTTTATTTGCTGTCAGTGATAATGTGATTAGTGAGTGTTCACCTTATCGTCCAGCTGTCGGTAGAGTTTGCGGATCTCTTCCTCGTATTTCTGCCGCTCTTCCTCAGAAATCCGCACCACAATAGAGGAGGAGTCAGAGTCTCTCTCCCTCTCCCGCTGGCGCTCCGATGATCTCTCATTATCCAGAGACACCTCATCACTGCCGTCAAGCTTCACCACATCAGCATCTGCCTGCTCCGTCTCAGGAACCTTCTCTCCTGTGGAAAAACACATCAGGATAAGATCAGCAAACAACCTTAGGCTGGTTTAGGTTTGTTTTTTAGCAGGGACTTTATAATTGATATTTAAGCAAGGAGAGCAGCAAGTCAAATATATAAATCAAATATGCAAAGCATCCCCTCAGACCTTACGTAACACCTTACAGACAGTGTATTGACGAATTCAGGAAAGGCCCTGTCCCAAGTGGCACACTTGATGTGGACTTGTGAAACTCTTTGGTGTCCCATTTGTCATTTTATCATTAGGATATGTTATGAGGGTTGCATAAGGGTTAGTTCACCCAAAAATGAAAATTCTGTCATTACTCTCCCTCATGTCGTTCCACACCCGTAAGACCTTCATTCATCTTCAGAACACAAATTAAGATATTTTTGATGAAATCCACAAAATGAGAGCAAAGCCATTCAAACTCTGAAGATCCATAAAGGTACTAAAACATATTTAAATCAGTTCATGTGAGTACAGTGGTTCAATATTAATATTATAAAGTGACAAGAATACTGTTTGTGCACCAAAAATAAATAAATAAATAAATAAAGACTTTCCAACAATATCTATATGGATGATTTCAAAACACTGCTTCATGAAGCTTCTGAACTTTATGAATCTTTTGTTTCGAGTTAGTGATTCAGATCTCCTATTGAATGGCTAAACTGCTGAAATCACGTGACTTTTCCGATTCACTGATTCGATTCGTAAAGCACTGAAGCAGTTTTGAAATCGGCTCATAAATATTGTTTTTTGGCACACAAAAAGTACTCTTGTCACTTTATAATATTAATATTGAACCACTGTACTCACATGAACTGATTCAAATATGTTTTTAGTACATTAATGGATCTTGAGAGAGGAAATGTCATTGCTCCCTATGCAGGCCTCACTGAGCCATTGGATTTCATCAAAAATATCTTAATTTGTGTTCTGAAGATGAATGAAGGTCTTACGGGTGTGGAACGACATGAGGGTGAATAATTAATGACATTACTCTCATTTTGGGGTGAACTAACCCTATAAGTTAATCTTTTAAGTAGGACTAAGATAATTTGTCAGAATTTGTCTTTTATATCATAAATAGTTCTATGTTCACTTCTGCAGAGAAATGAAATGCTATCAGAGAAAACATTCAGGCACAATTTAGACCATATAACTGCACTGAAACTGCACTCATCAGAGTTACAAATGACTTGCTCCTATCGTCCAATCGTGGCTCTGTTATTGGACTTTAGTGCTGCTTTTGACACTATTGACCATGATTTTCTTGCATAGGCTTGAAAATTATACTGTATCAGTGATCTAGCATTAGCGTGGTTTATATCTTTATATATCTTGATCGTTATTACTGTTTTGGAAAATGAGGTAATGCCATATCAATCAGAAGTTAGGTATGGAGTGCCACAAGGCTCAGTACTAAGTCCTTTGCTTTTCACCTTGTACATGCTTCCCTTGGGTGACCTAGCTTTCATTGTTACACCACTTTATTTCACAGATACTCAGATTTATATGCAGGCTTCATAAACAAACTACAGCTGGTCCAAAACACAGCAGCTAGAGTTCTTACTAGAACCAGGAAGTATGACCATATTAGCCCAGTTCTGTCAACACTGCATTGGCTTCCTGTTAAACATCGTATAGATTTAAAATCTAAAAGCACTAAATGGTTTAGCTCCCCAGTACCTGAGCGAGCTCTTAATGCATTATAGTCCTTCACGTTTATTGCGATCTCAGAATTCAGGCCAGCTGATAATACCTAGAATATCAAAATCAACCGCAGGCGGGAGATCCTTCTCCTATTTGGCACCTAAACTCTGGAACAATCTTCCTAGCATTGTTCAGGAGTGTAAATCCCTTTTCAGTCCTGGTTATAGGAACCAACATTTTGTATGTCTCTCTTATCTGACACACTCAGTTCAGTTCATTCTCTGCTCTAATGAGCTGACGATCTGAATCAGGTGTGTTCATTAAGGTGTATCCCCAGGGCCAGGACTGAAAACCACTGCCTTAGCTGATTGTTATGCTGTATTAGTTATGTTCACCAGAACTGAAAACACATCACAAAACAACAGAGAATGGTGTTTTCACTGTCTCATCCCCAGGATCATCCCAGTGTTAGCAGGGTCAGTCTGATCCGGTCTGTATCCAGCTCTGACCACAACACAAAGACTGTAGCACAAACCCCAACAAGACCCCGGTCAAACTTCCATCAATTTCTGTATATTGACTTGCAGTGAAATTTGGAATCAACTAATACACACATAGTTCACACATTGTAAAATTAGTTTAAAGAGCTGTATAAATCAAACTGACTTGACTCATGCGAGCAGTTCAAAGGCTCACCGCTGCGCCAGCGCCGCAGCTCCAGCTCCAGCCTCTGGATGGTGTCCCTCAAGCTCTTGCTCTTCTCCTTCTCTTTCTCGTACTTCCTCTTCCACTGCTCAGCTGTCAGCTCCAGGTTAATGGAGGCCGTGTTCTTGATGGTCTTAGCACTACAACACACACACACACACACACACACCAGTCTCAGTCTCATAAATCAGCACTGCATTGCAGCTCCTTTTCTTCCCCACCACAATTTTCCACAATTAATTCAACTTAAAATCTGCCTCTGATTTACACCAACAGAATGTTCAACACTCAAAATGTAACCAAAAACAATAAACGCTTTCACACAGCAGCTCTGGGGTCAGTGGATATTAGGGGCTTTAGCCCAGACTGGATAATTGGCCTTTTTATTTAAGGGAATTAATTAAAGGGTTAGTTCACCCAAAAATGGAATTTCTGTCATTAATTACTCCCTCTTATGTTGTCCCAAACCCGTAAGACCTTCGCTTGTCCTCAGAACACAAATTAAGATCTTTTTGTTGAAATCCGAGACTATATGATCAACACATAAGCAGCAATGACACTGCATCTTTTGAGGTATTAAAGACATCGATAAAACAGTCAACGTGACTACAGTGGTTAAATCTTAATCTTATGAAGTGACGAGAATACTTTTTGTGTGTAAAAGCAAAACAAAATACCAAATTTTTCAACAATATCTAGTGATGGCGATTTCAAAACACTGCTTCATGAAGCTTCAAAGCTTTTGTTTCGAAACAGTTGTTCGGACCGTGTATCAAACTTCCAAAGTCACATGAACAACTGAAATTTCAAAAGACTTATGACGTAACGATGCCTCATTTACTGAAATCATGTGACTTTGGTGCTCCGATCCACTGAAACAAAAGATTTGTAAAGCTTCGAAGCTTCATGAAGCAGTGTTTTGAAATCACCCATCACTAGATATTGTTGAAAAATTCTGTATTTTGTTTTGCTTTTACATACAAAAAGTATTCTCGTCACTTCATAAGATTAAGATTTAACCACTGTAGTCACGTTGACTGTTTTATCGATGTCTTTAATACCTCAAAAGATGCAGTGTCATTGCTGCTTATGTGTGGATCAGATACCCTCAGATTTCATCAAAAGATCTTAATTAGTATTCTGAGGAAAAACAAAGGTCATGCGGGTTTGGGACAACATAAGGGTGAGTAATTAATGACAGAAATTTCATTTTTCGGGTGAACTCACCCTTTATTTAAAGGATTTAAAGTGATTTAAGGCATTAAAGAAAAAGAAAGGTCTTCGTAGTTGTAAAGTAATCAATTTAAACCATTTGCAAATAATATTTACAATATGCACACATTCAAAAATGCAAAACGTTTCTTGTCTCGTCACATTCAGTTCACATTCAGTTATGAATTACATGAAACATGTAAAAAAAATAGCAATTTTTCATTTTAAAATGGTGAAATTTGATAAACAGAGAAAAAGTTGAGTTTGCATCACAGGATATCACTGTTGGTCTGTGAACATTTCTACTGTGAAACAGTTGTCAAATAATAAATGTTTAGCTTCTTCTTACCATGCACTTTTTCACCATTAACACTAAAGTGTTACGTTGGAAATAACGCTTTAATATGTACTTTTTTCACAATTAGGTAGGCACAGTGACTGTAATTGTATGCACAATTATTTTTCTGATTGATTGTTCACCTCCATGAGAAAGACGAGGGAACAGATTATTTTGGGGCTTCAGTCCCGTTAGCTCACCCCTGGATACGACTGAAATAATTTGTGGTCACTATATGTTTTTCCTGCATATCATGTGTATATGTGTTTCTGTGCGGGACGTACCGCTGTCCAAACATCAGCGTGGATTTAGTCTCAGCGTCGTTGTAGCTGGAGGGAGAGCAGCAGATGAACATGGTGGTCCGGCAGTTTCCTCCCAGAGAATCCTGCAGGATCCTGGTCATCTTACTGTCACGGTACGGCACGTGAGTCTTCTGCTCACACACAGGAGGGACATCAGTGTAACCAAACACAAATATATATGTGTGTGTGTGTGTGTTTGCATGAGTGCACTTACAGTTCCTTCAGCGAGAGCAGAGATGACGTTTCCGAGAGAAGACAGAGACTTATTGATGTTTTTAGCTTCATCCAGAACGGCTCCAGCCGCACCCGTCTTGCTGACCTGCATGTGAAAATACGCCACAAACAATCTTAACCCGTCTGCTTGATTCTTCTTCATTTCTGACGGATCTTTCCAAGCATCTATCATATCATTATGCATATCATATGAAAGAGTCATGATTGCCACAACATGGCATGATATCATGCATCAGAGAAGGGTGAATTTAACTTTCTATGTTGAGGTCAACACTGGTTTTGAACACACGCTGTATACTCCTCAGCAGCTAGATAAGGCTTTATTCCTGTTTTTCTGCCTGTATCCACCTTCATTTTGAAATGCGAGCAGGCGCAGGCATTTGTAGCTTGAAAGCAGTCTGTTATACTGCCTGATACTGCAAACCGGTATTTGTTATACTATTTTATACAACAGTTCTTTCTGGTTCTCAAATCTGATTGGCTGAGAGCCATGTGATATTTCCCCAGTATCAGCACTGGAACCGTTTCACCATTTGCATCACTCCGCTTGCGGCGACTGTCAGGGCGGCCGAGGAAATCCATTTTTACAAATTCTACTGTTGTTGTGTCACTGAATGTAGTTTTAAGAGTTTTTAGGTGAGAATGTAGTTATTTAGACCTCAGAACGTATTCTGCAATTTGTTTAGACGCTTTCGCAACTGCGAGCTCCAGGCCGTCAGCGGTGCTCGAGTACCCGCTGAGAACAGCTTCATCTCGGCCAGCTCTTCTGGAATTTTCCACTGGCTCATATGTAGATAGTGTTTAAACATTAGATATAATTAATCTGGGGTATATAATCATTTTGGGTTAAGGGGAAAATTAAGTTTCTTAACTTTATATTTAGGTTATATTTAACTTAAATCCTGTACTAGAGCGCTGCTTTTGTACATTTGACTGAATTGTTTGCTATTTCCTATTGACTTTTATAATGGCTATTTTTGTAATTTAAATATTATTGTTCAATAAATATTATTTTTTATAAATAACATGCTGTATTTGGTATTGAGAAAGGGTTCATTAGTGTTGGTGATATGGACTTCAGTGAAAGTTACATTATTACTATCTATGTGAGTGGAACGGGATGGTTGTAAACAAGGAAGTTGTTTTAGTGCTTTTAAAAGGACAAAGACAAATATATCGCTTTCCTCATCACACATTTAAACAGATTTTTATAATAGATATCAGTCGTACTGATATACAGCCATATTGCAAGGCTACGAGTGATATTGTTCATTTAATTAATGTCACAATCATAAACACACTGGTTTGTAGCACAAATAGTTTTACAGTTCACTGCACACTGACATTCAAGGTTTTTTCTCTTTTCAAAGAAAATAGCTTCCTTCCGCATCACAAAATAAGGTGGATAACCTTCTGTCATCAGTGGAACACAACAGAAAACATGTCTCCTGTGTTTGGTGTCCATACAATTAAAGTTAAAGGATTAGTTCATTTTCAAATAAACTTTTCCTGATAATTTACTCACCTCCATGTCATCCAAGATGTTCATGTCTTTCTTTCTTCAGTCGAAAAGAAATGAAGGTTTTTGATGAAAACATTCCAGGATTATTCTCCTTATAGTGGACTTCAATGGAGCCCAAACGGTTGAAGGTCCAAATTACAGTTTCAGTGCAGCTTCAAAGAGCTTTAAACGATACCAGACGAGGAACAAGAGTCTTATCTAGAGAAACAATCAGCCATTTTCGAAAAAAATACAACTGTATATGCTTTATAAACACAAATTATCACCTTCCAAGTGGTTCCGCCAAAAAAAACCAACTTCCGTATCCTTCAAAAAGCTTACGCTGTACTTCCTATGCCTTCCCTATTCTACTTCCGGAAAAATTTAACTGACGCCGCATTCATTCCGGAAGTAGAATAGGGAAGGCATAGGAAGTACAGCGTAAGCTTTTTGAAGAATACGAAAGTGCAGTTTTGGCGGAACCACTTAAAAGGCGATCATTTGTTTATATAAAGCATATACATTTACATTGTTTTCGAAAATGACAGATCGTTTCGCAAGATAAGACCCTTATTCCTCGTCTGGTATCGTTTAAAGCCCTTTGAAGCTGCACTGAAACTGTAATTTTGACCTTCAATTGTCTGGAGTTCAGTCAAGTCCTGGAATGTTTTTATCAAAAACCTTCATTTTTTTTCAACTGAAGAAAGAAAGACATGAACATCTTGGATGACATGAGGGTGAGTAAATTATCAGGAAAAGTTGAATTGAAAGTGAACTAATCCTCTAATAGGGTCCAGTGTTGTGAGTAACCCAACATTAATAAGAAATATATTGTGTTCCACAAAAGAAAGAAAGTCATACAGGTGTAAAGCAACATGAGGGTGAAGTATTTGTGCAAAAGACCTTCTCACTGCCGGCCAGATCCACCAGGTAGAGTTTCCCACAGAGTTTCTGCTCCGTCTCCACATGCTCCTGCTTGATGTTGATCAGGAAGATGCTGTGACTGCGAGAGCTGTGCTCATTCATATCTGACAACAGAACAACATCACATTAAACGTCACTCTCAAATCCTCGTCATATGAATATGAAAATATCCAGATGTGTTTCTAGAGATGATTTTAAGCTCGAGACAGAAGCACTCACTGGTGACGGCGACGTGCCGATTGGACTTTCCCTCGTCGATGACGTCCATGACCTCTTCCGGACTGGACACGAAGCGTTCGGTGCAGCCCTGACAGCACACACGTCATTAGGATTGATAGAAAGCTTAATCACAGTCTCACTAAACATAGGGTTGTGATAAATCACCTTCACGTAAGGGACGCGGTTCTTGTCCTCATGCACAGCCAGATTGGTCTTTGTGACTAAAGAGGAAAGAAACACAACGAGGAGTATAAACACCACTGCACTGAACTTGTAACACTGCACTATTACTGCTTCCTACAAACCGTCCAGAAGATCCCGGATCTTCTCCATATAGATCTCGAAGTAGGACACCTGAGGAAAGCAAACACTGATTTTGAGAGGGACACACACTGGTAGAGCAGGAGCGGTCGGGTTTATCAGGAGCTCTGTGTACCTTGATGTGGAACTCCAGGTTTTCATCCATGGAGAAGATGTGGTTGAAGATGTCCTCTGCGATGCGGGGAATGATGCCCATCTGCTGCGGGTCGTGGAGGTTTCCCTGAAGAAAACAACACAAATTCATCCTGGTCTGATCGAGCTTCTAAACAAGTCAAGTCATCTTTATTTATAAAGCATTTTATACAATACAGATTGTTTCAAAGCAGCTTTACTGTGATCAACAGAAAAATAATGAATCGATGCAAACAGAATTTAGTAAAGGAAATAATGTCATGGTTCAGCTGAAGTCTTTCAATGTTGATTCGCTTCCAATTAATACATTTTGATGCTCCCCTTTAGACATTCTGCTGACTATCAGTAAAGCTGCATATGCATGTGGACTAACTCTCATTAGAGTATTAGCAGACTGTAGGTCAGGGTTCGGGTCAGTACAATAAGTTGAAGCAAAGATACTTGTAGTCAAAATCAAGTGTAACCCAATTCGCTCTGTAGAAAACAGCTCTGTCATGGTCCAGCTCAGTTCTCGTCCAATAGAGTCAGTGCAGTCAGATCAATGGCATTGTGTATTATTAATTAGATACTTTAAGAAAAACATGTTTTATTGTTGTCAATTCATGGTAGACGGAAGCCAAATTGCTTAGATAGTCATGTTACATCCATAAACTGATCCAGACGATGACACTGAATAACTGCACACATGACCTCTGCTGACCAATGACATTTACAAAACAAAACTGTCATTTTTAGTAGTAATGTTTAACGCATGTTATTCTAAATATTTGCCATTTTGATAGTAAGGTCATTTTTGTAAATACTGTAAATAATTTTGCTATTTTTATAATGTAAAATCAGGTAAAAACAGTCCAAAATGAACTCTCTGAACACTTGCCAATGGAGGTGCACCTAAAGTCGTGTAATAATGTACAAATGTTAAAAGTGTCATTCATATTTTATCTGAAATATGATTGTACCTCCATGGTATGGGTCTTCCCTGAAGAGGTTTGTCCATAGGCAAAGATGGTGCCGTTGTAACCTCCCAGCACATCTACACACACACACACACACACATATTATCTTTAACACTTCACATCAGTGCTGCTACAGTCCGATAGCTTCACCCAGAGCTCCACACACTGACCTTTGACGATCTGCTTCGCACAGGTGTTGTACACCTGCTCCTGAGTGGTGTTGGTGGGAAACACGCGGTCGAACGCATACGATTTTCCCTGCGGACACATAAACAGACACAGAGGAAGAGGAGAGTCAAGCAGGAAACGTCATTGTTTGGACTCAGTTATTGATTATAACACTAATCACGTCACATCCAGACGGCGGAGAGATGTACTGTATAACGTCAGCTTTATCCTTTATAATCCTTCACATTCAGCTACTTTCACTATAGATTTACTTTATATTTCAGCTTAGTTCATTTCACCCTTCCCAATAACATTATACACAAATCATCAGCCACTCCCTGCATTCATTCAAACTCTCAAACTCTCTCTCTCATATATATATATATATATATATATATATATATATATATATATATATATATATATATATATATATGAGGTAATAAGATAATAAGACAGAGAGAACGATATTTTTGTCATATTTCAGCTACTCTTGGATGAGGCCTTCATCCTCTATATGTGCTGACGTCATACTGACACATCATGAGCATCATGGGATCATTCATCTCATCATTTAATCTAAAGATCTCTATATCTGTGTTGAATCTGCAGTAAAGGAGGTGAATGTTCATCATACCCCGATGATGACGGTGTCGTCCCCTTGAAAGGTTGGCAGGAATTTGTCCCCGCGCAGGATCTCGGCCTGATTGAGAGGCCGGAAGCGGCAGAGCACTTTGATGTTACACTCAGCTGCGGCGTCCGTCATGATTCTGCTCGATAACGCGAGTTTATATTAAAACGGGATGTGTTATATCTGTATGGGAACAGAAGACGGTAGCGTGACGGCCTGAACTCGAGCAAATGGCGTCTGCGTGTCAAATCAGGCGAAGCTCCAGATGTCTGCTTTAAATGCTGCTGCTAAAGCCCTTCGCTGTAGTGCTGTTAAATGCTGTGTTTGTTGTCCTCGATGCTCGGGAGGTTGTGCTGCTGGAGTCAGGCGCAGTGATGTGATGGCGGAGGATGCTGCTGTTGTCATGAGGGATGCGGAGGCAGGGCGTGTCTGCTGGACCACTCGCGCGAATGGGCGGGACTCCGCGGCCCTTCATCATCATTCTCCAATTTTTCTCTTCACTGATTAATTTCACTTATATGTCAGGCTTTTCGATGTCATTATTCATATCATATTTTAATCATAAATAAGTATAATATCTGCTCTGCTGAAGCAGAACCCGCTGTCACGTGGTGCCCGAGACTTTCCTCAGCGCTGCTCAGAATGGACCAATCACAGCTGGTTTCTGGATTATTTTGTCATTTCATAGGCAGATTTCGTCGGATTTAATGACAGAGCAGTTTTCTATTTATATTTTAAACAGCCAAACTTGAAACGATTATAATTTCCAGTGTAAATGTCTCCACTGATATTATATTATATATGTGCAATGGGAAGTGTGTGTGTTGTTTTGGCTATACTTGTGAGGTCCCACTAGAGAGACATTGACTGGTCCTCACTAGTTTTGAATCAGCCAAAATATGTTTTTATTTAAATCTAGTGATGTTACATGTTTCTGTGATGGGTAGGTTTAGGAGGAAGGGTTGGATTAGATGACCTGATATAAATCAATGGAAGTCTATGCAATGTCCTCACCGATTTCCTAACAAAACAAACCTGTGTGTGTGTGTGTGTGTGTCTTGCCAGAGGAGAATGGGCCCCACAGCTTACATATCTGTCAAAAACTCTACAGAAATGAATGTGAGCCCCATACATTTTATTGTGGTAAAGATTTATCCAACAAATGATATAGGGGTTTCATACATATATATATATATATATATTCTATTTACAATTTTAGACCTATACCATTACATAAACTAACAACAATCAGATATATTTTAAATATAAATTAAAATCTGGTGTTAAATATTTCCATTTTTTTAAAAAGAATTGTAAATGTATTTTTTGCTATTTTAAAGAATATTTTCACAGGTAAATCAATAACAGCTGCAATTTTAACAATATTTCAAGTGTAATTTATGAGATGGTTGTATTTTGAATCCAATCTTTCTTTGTAAAAGTCATAAAGTCTATCAAACTGATTTCAAAGTGAAACATAAATCATAGTTGATCATTTAATATACTTTATTTTTAAACAAAACATCCCATGTTTCGGTCATGACTGCATATGTTCAGCAGTGACAGTAATGTGTTGGTAGTGACCACATCACATGACAAAATTTAACTCACACACTAAAACATATTAAAATTTTATTTCCCCCAAAATAAAGGATTATGTGTTCCCTTTTGCCTTTTGTCACTACCAAAACTTATTCCTCACCCTCATGTCGTTCCACACCCGTAAGACCTTCGTTCATCTTCAGAACACAAATTAAGACATTTTTGATGAAATCCGATGGCTCAGTGAGGCCTTCATTGACAGAAAGATAATTAACACTTTCAGATGCCCAGAAAGCCCCTAAAGACATGTTTAAAACAGATCATGTGACTACAGTGGTTCAACCTTAATGTTATGAAGCGACAAGAATACTTTTTGTGCACAAAAAAAAAAACATCTTTATGACAATATCTAGTGATGGGCGATTTCAAAACACTGCTTAATGAAGCTTCAAAGCTTTACGAATCTTTTGTTTCGATCAGTGATTCGGAGCGTGTATCAAACTGCCAAAGTCATGTGATTTCAGTAAACAAGACTTTGTTACATCATAAATGTTTTGAAATTTCAATGGTTCACCACAGGGGGGCGTGACTTTGGCAGTTTGATTCAAAACAAAAGATTCGTAAAGCTTCATGAAGCAGTGTTTTGAAATCGCCCATCACTAGATATTGTTGAATAAAGTCACTATTTTTTTTTTTTTTGGCGCACAAAAAGTATTCTCGTCGCTTCATAACATTAAGGTTGGACCACTGTAGTCACGTGATCTGTTTTAAATATGTTTTTAGTAACTTTCTGGGTGTTTGAAAGTGTTAATTGTCTTGCTGGCAATGCAGGCCTCAGTAATGGCTGACTGAATGCAGGTGAGTGAGTGAGGAGGATTGTGGGAAATTTAGTGCTGAGCTAGTGGCTGACATTAAATGCTTTTTAAATGTGTTTTTGGTTGTGGGACAACAGTTCGCACCAATTCTGTACAAAGGCCCATACAGGAAAGGACAAAGGTAAGAACAGCCTTACCTCGACAAGAACCTCTGACGTTTGCTGATGGCTCGGATGTCTCTGTAGTGGTTAATCATGAGGTATAATTTGTTTTGGGTGTATCTAATCTTTGGGCTCATGAATGTATTTTTTGTTCTCAGGCCAAATGAAACAAGGATTTACACAAGGAAATTATTTGAACTGGCTATCCTGTTTGGCAGCGGTTCACTACATGAGCATCTGCCTGCTGTTGGGTCCTCTTTCTCAGAACATGACAAACTGGTCTTTACCAACCGTTTCCTTGGACTGGGCAAACATACCATGCTTACATTTCTTAAGGGCTTTTTCATCTACAGCATGTTAATGGAAGATTCCAAGAAGATTAAATGTATCCAATATCTTTGATACCCATATATCCAAATCTCCTGATGCTCCACCCAAATTTCAAATTATAAATAGGAAGTTTGTCAGATAATCATCACAGGTAGACACACTTTTGACTTGAAAGTAGGAAAAAGTGCTTCATAGAGCATCACTGCAGAACTACTGAAATTTTGACGGCACATTCTGAAATAAACATGTAAGTATTTAGCACATTCCTACATTTCAGTACAAACTGTTTTCAGACAGTGTATATGTTGTTTTGTATTTACACTTGTTTATAGCATAAACCTATTTAATATTTAATGCAGCTCATTTTAACTTTATATAAGCTATTTTTTATTATCAATATACAGATTGTGTATTTATTTCAAATAGCGTTGTGCTTGTTTGGTATATTTGACATTTTCTTATAATGCACAGTCATAAATTACCTTTTCGGTGTATTCATTCCCAGGTTTGCCATGGAAAAGCTGACACTTCTGCTTCTTTTCACCATATTCTCTCAGGGGGATGCAGCAGGTCACTATTGCAATATTGTTATTACAGTGAAAGCAAAGAATACATTTTATATTCTTGCAAAAAGTTATGTACTTATTTGAATTATTTAAACAGTTCATGATATTTACCCAACAACTACCTTTTTATAGTTCACATGATGTTGTTGGGTTATTAAGCATAGTCGGTGTGATTGTGTATGTAAATATACTCACTGTTTCTATTCTGTTATTAAACAGCTGATGGCTGCCCCCCTGGATGGTCAGCATTTGGACTGAAATGTGCCAAATTCTTCCCACAAACACTCGACTGGTTGTCAGCAGAGGTAATGTACATACAGCACTATTATTGTTATACAACATATTTTTATTCATGATATTTTTGTGCACTGAAATGATCTTTTTTTCAAAAAATAATAATAGTAATAATAAAAGTAATATAACTTAAATAAGCACAAATCTGCAAATCTTATGAGAAACGACCAAACTTGCAACAGTAACCACACTAACATCCACCTGGCTCATGCTCTTTTCCAGGGTTTTTGAAGAAATGTTTGGTTGAATGAAATAGGTTATTTTATACATAAACCAGAAATTGTAATGTGTTAGCATGTTAAAAAAAAAAAAAAAAAAAAAAAAAGCACATGAAAAGTTTCCTGCACATGTGACAGTCTGTATAGTTTTATTTTTGTAAAGGTCCCTTTTGGGACTCTGTAAAATACTGATCAGTATCAAATTTTACAGATCACATTTGGAAAAACACATTTACCATTATTAATGTTACAAAATACTAAAGCAATTAGTTTTGATTGATACTATTAAAAACAATCTGCCTTTTCAGAAGTACTGTCAAAACTTTGGTGGAAATCTTGCATCGGTGCACAGTAAATCTGAAAACGATCTTCTGCTGAACCTGGTGCCTGGTTCAACACAAACTTTTATCGGTGGTCATGATGCTGTAAAAGTAAGTGGTTATGCAGATAATAAAACATTTGTTTTATTTAAGCAATTCATTTTTTGTGGCAACAACTTAACAGACAGGCAGCTATCACCAGTGCCGCATTAAGCCTTTGCGGGGTCCTGGGCTAACAAACGCAAAGCCCAGGTGTGAATTTAGGCACAAATATTTTATAAAATGGAAAAAAGTTAATCAATTGCAGTTATAAGTGATTGTGTAAAGAATGAATGAACTTCTGAAATGAGTTTCAGAACAGAAGACTTTCTAAGCAATCCATTAACTCTTTAGGAAGGACAGTGGATGTGGAGTGATGGCTCTGCCTTTGATTACAACAACTGGTGCAGTGGACAACCTGACAATTATTTAAATGCTGAGAACGTTCTGGAAATAAACGCAGGTATGGATTTAACACATTTCTTAAAACTATAAATAAATATAAAGTTCATTACGTTAATAAAAGTGTCTTTGATTCAGAAAAATAATTATTGTTTGTCTTATCCTAGGTAACCACTGCTGGAATGACAATGACAAACAATCCAAACTTGCTTTTATTTGTGCTAGAAGTCTTTATTAAAAGTCATTCTGCTCACAATTTCATTGATTGAACATGCATTAAAACATGCATTAAAACATTTCCTGAATTTCTATACTACATAAATCTTATTTTTAAAAGGGAACCTACTTGATTGATGAAAATTGAAGTGTAATAGGAACATACAGCATGTCCATTATGTAAATCTGAATTTCAACCTCTTTTTATCTTTAATTTCTCCAATCAATAAAAGCATTGAAAAAGGATTTGTTTTTTATTTGATTTGTAGTATTGGCTCAAACAAATGACAGTCAAGGGTAAAAACAGTCAAATAAGAGTAAATATAAAGTAAAATTTGTTTCATATGTATGGTGTACTGCATCAGAATGATGACGCTGGGGCTGGGATGATTCACCTATCTCCAGATTCAATACTATCACGATACTCGGGTACCGATACGATATGTATTGCGATTTTTCAGTTTTTTTTTTTTTTTTTACACTAGAGCATGGGAAAAAGTTTAATCATACACTTATACAGACTGTACATGATGTATGAGCCATATTTACAAAAACAATTCATCACATATGAGAGTTTTATTTTTAGAAGCATCATACAGTACAGTAGTAGGCTACGACATTCTCTTGAATAAATGATTCAATGACAAACACATTTTTTAACAGTCAACGATACAGTCTTTATTTGAAGCGCCATTTTCAAAAGGTGATCGCTAACGTAGACAGCAGTGTTTATATTTGAACTATAAACTTTTATTCAAGCACTTCTATGATAATTTGAACTATTGTATCACAGATATAACAATACTATGAGGTAGAAATAACGACAACTGCTCTCGGATCAGCGGCAGCACCACCACATTTAGGAATAAGATCGCATTTCATGTTTGATTCAATATCACAATCTTTTAAAGATTAATCGTGCAGCTCTACTGTCTAACACTCTTACATCTCTCTCAACACTGATGCAAACTGTAGCATATATGAGTAGTGTGAGGGCTTTCCAGTGTATTCATTACTATGTCAATATTCATGAAGTGAGAAAGTGCTTATCCTACACATCCCACCAGAACTGTTTTTTGGAACAGTTTAAATCTATTTGAGGCGGCACAAATAATCAATGTATGGGAAACACTGCAATTGACTTTGTGATGTATTTTGCTTTCTTTGAAGCACTGGGTAGTCTCACAACACTTTCTCTCGTCTGCTTGAAAGGCATATTACATCACTTGACACACACATATAACGACTCTGTTGGAAAAAAGTAGGTTTTGTCCACCTCTGCTATAAGCAAGTACTAAAAGAAATTTAATTTGAATTAATATCAATTCTGGAAAAAAAAAAATCTATTTTTAAATCGTAAACAAAAAAATTGTGATAGTTAGGTGAATAGATTTTTTCTCCCAGCCCTAGTTGACACTATGGGAATAGTTCTGCTTGATTGCATCTGAAGCACATGTAGCATCACTCCAATCTCATTGGTACAACGTTACCCCATGATGCATGGTAGCGTTTCATTGTCAGCTTCTGTGCCTTCAGCAAACATTCTGTTACTCTGTCTCCTTGCCAACGCTCACAGGAGTAATAAAAAACACTGAAGGGGAGGAGCTGAAAACGGAGACATGAAGTCGGACACTTTCTGCTTCCCGTAGTGACGCTCGCGCTGTGTTTGCATACTTTATCACAGCTGAAGTGAAATAAATGCAATTTTTGACTAATACACTGATGTTTCAGAGACATTTTCATTCAATACTTTATGTTCTGCTTACAGAGTCTGTTTTTACAAGAATAAAGTTCAATATAAGCATATATTATTTAAATGCCAATGTAGTGGGGTCTTTGTTTTTTATCCGTTTTATTTTGATAAACATGACACAACCTCGCGACTACATGAAAAGAGCTTTAACTGTTATAAAAACACAGATTTTTGAGCATTACTGGAACTGAAGGCGTGACAATAAACACGAAACACACGTGATCGTTGTCATACGGTGAATCCGGCCAATCATGAAACAGCTGTGTCGTCATCAGCGCTCGTGCAGCTCCTCTTGAAAAACTGCGCTGGCTGCCTCAGGCAGCTGATCTTGAATCGCTCTCGTGGTACTTTGAAGCCATACGTCACAGTCACATGGCGTCGGCGCTGTCTCAAGTCGGACAAAATTTCTTACCGGCATGCACTGCTTCAAGTCAGCCACCGATCGGTCTGTGCGGCGCTGCATGAGCTCGAACACACCTAATGAGAACATGACACATAAGACAAGGGGAGCACAAGACATGATCACATGAGGGCAAGGAAGTCACATGACAGGAACATGAAAAATAGCTAAGGCAAACTACAAATTAAAGTCATTAAAACAAATAAAACCCAAACCCAATGTTACATATTCCACCCTCAAAAAAAAGTGACACTCGGCGCCCTATCGAACCACCCAACAAAAACAATCCAAAACAACAAAAAGTCCAGAAGTGTGGAGGAGTAGCGGTGGGATAGTGGGCCAGGCCCATGAAGAGGAAGAGGGCTGGGATCGTGGTCTGGACTGTGCAGCGGTAGCAGACTTGGACCGTGGTGCAGTGGCGGACCTGGGCCGTGGAGCAGAGGGTCGTGGTTCAAAGGGCGGGCCTTAGCCATGGAGCAGTGGACCATGGAGCGTTGGTGGACCTGGACCATGGAGCAGAGGGTCGTGGAACAATGGTGGGCCAGGACCATGGAACAGTGGCAGACCTGGGCTGTGGAGCATTGGAAGGCCTATAACTGGCATGGCAGGTATGACGAGAACAGACTCTGGTTTGGCAGGCATGATGTGAAAAGGCTCTACAGTCCCCACAGTAAAAGAAGATCCACTGAACAGAAGGGCATGATCTATGTATTCTACCAGGGACCAGTGTATCTTACCCCCAGAAAGCCGTGAACAAATTAGTTCATTTAATAAAAATGTCCTTTTATGCAATGGCATGCACAGACCTCTGTGGGGACAAGGACAAAATCGCTTTCCTAATGCTAGAAATTGGTTATTTTCAACTATGTAAAAGTCTCAGCCAAGCATTACTTTTTTGTATTCATTACATTTCACTGTGGATTATTTGGTAAATCAGTCACAATCAGTGCATGGCTTTTACTGCAAGATATGACAGCCATGACATGTAAGTAACAGTGTTCATTCTAATGCCTGAACTGTGATCAGTGATTTCTGATGTGTAATGATTCAAGTCAAATGTTTTTTGTCTCAAAATAATGGACCCTTCGCTAAGCCCCGCCCTCCTTAGTTACTGTTGCTACGCCTGTCAAGCTTTCGTGCCTGGCAAGTCATTTACATTATGTATGCACCGGTGTCAGACATTTTCAAGGAGCTAATTAGTCATTTTTGGTGAACAGGTGAAATATCTGAGAGAGCAAGACAAAAGGGACTGCAGTATGCATTCGAGGGATATGTCCACGACATAATATGCAACCGATTAGAAAATAATTTGATCAAAATTGAAGCTAAAGCCTGTAGGTCCCAGCGCAAGCAGCAGCCGCTTTATACGCTGACCATTCAAATGGGAAACACACAAATTGAAGAACAGCTTTGTTCATCCACAGCAAGTTAAGTGAAATTTGTGAAAATAGCCTAATAATTATAAATCAAACAGCTTATCCATAAGTATTGTGGAATAAACACAAGACATTAGCCTGACCACTTTGCAATGATAACATTCTCCCGGTTATTTTTTTTAGTGCACCAGGCTACTCCGTCTTGCCTTTAATCATCTTATTTTACGTTCAAATATATGCATATGAACAAATAACCGTCATTATTTCCAAGCAATGATGTGCTGAGTTAGCTAGTGCGCACATCAATATTACATCATTGTTGTCATGATAAATAACACAAAATTACTGTATTTGTATTATTGTAAGGGTAGGTTTAGGGTTGGGGTAGGTGTAGACATTAATAAAGCCATAAACCACGTTAGGTAACGTTAGCATTTTTCGCTGTCAGATTTTGCTACCTACTGTTTCAATGGGAGGTAGCAAAATCTGACAGGGTAGCACAAATTGTCAGAACACCGGCATTTCTCCCCTTGGGTTTTAGGTTTCGGGAAGGGAAAAAATTCCACCACCCCGTCCAAATTTAAACCCGCTTATGTATCAGTAAATCAAGCCAGTGACTAAACAATCTTCTTCAGATTGTTTCTTTTAGTAGCATGAAAATAATCTATTATTTAAAATGTGATTAAATCACATACAGAAATTGATCAAAGCTTGTTAAAGCTGTCAATCGAACAGTGGTTCCACATGTAAGACTTATTTCATATGCAAACATGTCAGCCAATCACAGCAGTGGGTGTTTACACTGAAGTCTTACAGCAGACACACCTCTTCAAACTTTAAGGGTAGAAAGGGTAGAAAAATAGATTTTTATTTCTCAATTATGGCAATTTTTGATATAAAAATCATAGTTATATAAGTTCACCTCTGGAAACACTATGAAATAATAAAAAAAAATGCAGTTGAAGACCCCTTTGAGCTACAGTAGCACCCATGACTCTTACGCTGGTTAAGTAGTTGTCCTTTCCTGCACCTTTTTTTGGTAGGTACTAATCACTGTATACCAGAAACACCCAACAAGACTTGCTGCTTTGGAGTTGTCAGCCACTCAGATCTTTTCACTTTTCCATTTTTCCAGGTTCCAACACATGAAACAACACATGAAATTCAAGAACTGACCTCACTTGCTGCCTAATATATCCCACCCCTTGACAGGTAGCATTGTAACAATATAATCAATGTTATTCAATTCACCTGACAGTGGTTTCACTGTTGTGGCTGATCAGTGTATATAATGTTGCTTCTTAAAGATCCCGAAAGCCAGTGTCAAGACCTTAAATTCTGCCTGCCACTGGGAGGCAGTAGAGTGAGATCTTTTCTTTCCTTCTTGACTGTCATAATGCTTAGGTTCATGATTGGTTGGCTAGCACATCAATCATCATTATTCAATGGGTCGACACCTCTCCCTAAGGAACCAATAGGCTTGTTTGAGATGCGCCTGGCCTCGCCTTAAGTTCAGCCGAGAGTAGGCGGCTGCAGTGAGGGGAGGAGTGAAAAAAGTCCAGGCAAGATGGACAATTCTCCATTCTCGTAGTGCATCAGACACCTGCGAGATCAAAGGCGGATATCGCGGGATTCACACTCGTGCGCTGTGTTGCTGATAAACTGGATGTAATTTACGTTCTGTTGCTTTTAAATGAAAATAAACATAATGAACAATACACCCAAAGTACTTGATATTTATTTCCATTCGAAGGATGTGTGTATCAATCATTTTTATTTTAATTACAGACATGTTTTTATATATTTTTATAAATATGATAACAATCACATAACCCACAGAGAGATCGCACTGTCAGAGACTTTTGGAATATTCACACATAATTTATACGCATAAAATCATGGTATTAGTGTTTTAAAATCAAACATTTTAAAAGAGATCAATACATCACGGTTGTTTAAACCAATAAGCTTTATCCTGTGTCGTCATCAAGTCGTTTCCCATCGTGCTTTTGGTCAGTGCAGTCGGTGGAGAGCAACTGCGCTCGACTGCAGAATCCGACACGTCCGCCTCGCCCTCGCGAGAGGTTTTTGACACACGTCAGCATGACATCAGAGCAAGGCGGACCACCCTCGGACACATTTCTAACCGGCATGCATCTCGCGGTGATCACCGGTGATCGGTTCTGCGCAGAATTTGCTCATCTCAAACAAGCCTAATCTGAACTCGCCTGCTTCGTATAAAAACCCAGAAGTGACAAGAGGAGAGAGGCGCGTTTTCTCTCGTTTGACTTGCTGTTTGTTGCTAGCGTCCTTAATTTATTTTTCTTAGTTTGTTTTTTTCTTATTTTACTTCTCTAAACTTGTGTTGTTGTTTTTTAATGTGACTCGGTTCATTCAAAAGATCTTCCCGGACTCAGAGAGGAGGGATAGTTAGTATGTCACGTGACTTACACAATGCAACATGATTGATTTTGTTTATACACACCCGGTAAGGAGCGGATGCTACCCCTCGTATTTATGTTTGTTAGTTAGCGTAGTTTAGTTGGCGATTTGTTGTGCCAAAATTTGTTTTATTTTGTGCTTTATTTCTTTGTTAGTTTAGTATTTTAAATGGTGTAAGTTAGCATATGTTTTGTTTTGTTGATTTCTTTGATTTAGCGCCACATTTTGTCCCTCACTCCTGTGTTCCGTGTTTGTTTATTATTTGTACATAATTCTGTAAATATTTATTTCTGGATTCACTGTCTTGTATAAACCATCAGGTGTATTTTCCTCAAGATGAGATACTAAAAGCTTTAATTCCAATCTGTCTCTGCCTGATTCATCTCATCACACAAGTTATCAGTAACTGAATTATTTAACTTTAACACTTATATGTTACATACCCTTTTACATATTTTAAACAACATTAATAGAGGGTCGTAAAAGACATGCTGGCTGGAAAGTGCACCAGTGGAGCATTTCAGCAGTCCAGTCTTGAAATGATGAGAGTTTGGACTAGGAGCTGCGCCACAAATTCTGACAGAAAGGGTCTGATTTTCCTGATGTTGTAAATTGTAAACCTACATGATGGGGCCATTAATGTGGGTGGTAAAGCACAATTGGATATTTCATACCAACCCCCATATTCCTTGCTGTTCTGGTTGGTGTTAGTGATATTGTGCTCAACTGGAAGGTTTAACTGGAGGGCATTACAAGAAACTCAGTCTTCGCAAGGTGAAGTTGGAGATGATGCTCCTTAATCTAAACAGAAATTTCTGAGAGCTAGGCAGATAAGTGCTGAGATAGTGGGATCATCATGTTGGAATGATAAATAGAACTATGTATCATCTGCATAGCAGTGGAAGAAGAAGTCATGTGCCTTTATGATCATTCCCAGTGAA
The DNA here is from genome assembly GCA_036281575.1 of Ancherythroculter nigrocauda. Classification (NCBI taxonomy): domain Eukaryota; kingdom Metazoa; phylum Chordata; class Actinopteri; order Cypriniformes; family Xenocyprididae; genus Ancherythroculter; species Ancherythroculter nigrocauda. Next base: position 3,203,774 of record VTFQ01000006.1, read on the forward strand.
GTTGTAAATGGAGAAAAGCCCTGAAGCACTGAACCTTAAGGCACCCTAGTGATTAGCTGATGTGATGGTCCTCCTCTCCATGAAACTTTGGTGGCTTACCTCACAAGTAGATTGTTCAAAGTACCTGCAATGCTCTAGTCAGAAAGGGTGGACAGGAGCATCCTGTGGGTTTACAGTTTCAAAGGCAACTGACATGTCCAGCAGAATAAGAACAGATGATTTGGAGTTCTCTTCCCCCAGGTAATGAGTTTCAGCAACAGTCAGCAGGGTGGTCTCTCTGGAGTGTCCACTTTTGAAGCATGACTGGTTGTTGTCAAGAAGCTCATTCTGTGGGATAAGCAGAGACATGATTTAACTCTAACCCCCGGTTTCACAGTCAAGGATTAAGATAGTCCTAGACTAAAATGTATGTTTGAGCTGCTTTAACTGAAAGTAACTTGCACTGACATATCTTAAAAAATGTCAAGAGCCGTTGTTTTGTCTCAAGATGCACACCAGTAATGTTTTTTTCTAGGGTATGTTTATAAAAGCTACTTAAATACCTTAATTGAAATAAAGCCTAATCCTGGCTTAGCCTAAACCCTGCCTAAAGCTGAACGTAGTTGGAAGAAAACAAAACTAGAAGTTTTTCGCCTTTCGTGGAAAGAAAAAATGATTGAGTACAGAACGGCTATAAGAAATGCTAGATCTACTTATTTTTCAAATCTCTTAATAGAAAACAAACATAATCCTAGGTATTTATTTGACACTGTGGCTAAATTAACTAGAAACAGAGATTCAACTGCTGACGTTTCCATAGAGCACAGCAGTAATGACTTTATGAACTTCTTTACTTGCAAGATTGATAATATTAGAGAGAAAATTAAAAACATACAACCGTCTACAGTTTCGCTTCAGACAGTGCACTGTAGTGTCCCTGAGGTAAAACTAGAATCATTCGCCGCTATAGGAGAGGAAGAATTATCTAAACTTATCAAATCATCAAAATCAACGACATGTATGCTAGACCCAATGCCGACTAAACTACTGAAAGAAATGCTTCCAGAGGTCGTAGGTCCACTTCTTGATATAATTAATTCATCCTTAACACTAGGATACGTGCCAAAAACCTTTAAGCAGGCTATTATTAAACCTCTTATTAAAAAACCTCAACTAGATCCGAGAGATTTAGTAAATTACAGGCCAATATCGAATCTACCTTTTCTGTCAAAGATACTAGAAAAGGCAGTTTCAACACAACTGTGCTCCTTTTTAGAAAGAAATGGAATCTGTGAGGATTTCCAGTCAGGATTTAGACCATACCATAGTACTGAGACTGCTCTCATTACAGTTACAAACGATCTACTCCTATCATCCGATCGTGGCTGTATTTCTCTATTAGTGTTATTAGATCTCAGTGCTGCTTTTGACACTATCGATCATACCATTCTTTTAAAAAGACTTGAAAACTATATTGGCATTAGTGGAATTGCTTTGGCATGGTTCAAATCGTACTTATCTGACCGTTATCAGTCTGTAGTAGTTAATGAAGAGATGTCGTATCGATCACAGGTTCAATATGGATTACCACAAGGCTCAGTACTAGGACCGTTGCTTTTCACTCTGTACATGCTGCCCTTAGGAGAGATAATTAGGAAGCATGGTGTTAGTTTTCACTGCTACGCTGACGATACTCAGCTCTATATTTCCTCGCGCCCTGACGAAACCTACAAATTCACAAAACTAACAGAATGCATAGCTGACATTAAAAAATGGATGACAAGAAATTTCTTATTATTAAATTCAGAAAAAACTGATATCCTAATCTTTGGACCAAAAACTTCCTCACGAAAAAACCTTGAATACTCTCTAACACTTGACGGGTGCTCCATTAAATCTTCGTCCTCAGTTAGGAACTTGGGTGTGCTCTTTGATACCAATCTTTCATTTGAAAGTCATGTTTCTAGTATCTGTAAAACCGCCTTCTTCCATCTAAAAAATATATCTAAATTACGACATATGCTCTCAATGACAAATGCAGAACAGTTGGTTCATGCATTCATGACCTCAAGACTAGATTATTGTAACGCTCTACTGGGTGGTTGTTCTGCTCGGCTTTTAAACAGACTACAGTTGGTCCAAAATGCGGCAGCTAGAGTTCTTACTAGAACCAGAAAGTATGACCATATTAGCCCAGTTCTGTCAACATTACATTGGCTCCCTATTAAACATCGTATAGATTTTAAAATCTTGCTACTTACTTATAAAGCTCTAAATGGTTTAGCTCCCCAGTACCTAAGTGAGCTCTTAATGCATTATAGTCCTTCACGTCTATTGCGATCTCAGAATTCAGGCCAGTTGATAATACCCAGAATATCAAAATCAACTGAAGGCGGCAGATCCTTTTCCTATTTAGCACCTAAACTCTGGAACAATCTTCCTAGCATTGTTCGGGAAGCAGACACACTCTGTCAGTTTAAATCTAGACTAAAAACACATCTCTTTGCTCTTGCATACACATAACACACTATCAATACATTAACATTTTTTCAAATCCGTTAAAGGATTGTTACGCTGCAATAATTAGGTCGGCCGGAACCGAGAACATTTCCTATAACACTAGATATACCTGTACATCAGAATAAGAATGGCATCTACGCTAATATCTGTCTCTCTGCTTATCCTGAGGTTTGCCGGGTGCTGGATCCAGGCCGTATCCAGATCAGATGGAGAACCTGTGTCTGGACCTGACTACAACGTAGCCCAGGAGACAATGGGCCTACAGATCCAGTTCTGGCTGCATCTATCGTTCAGATTTTTAATCCCCGTATCCGCTTACATATATTTATATATAATCTATTTTTAATCTCTATAATAAAAATGTATAATTCAGATTTTGATCTCCATATCCATTTACATATATTATATATATCTTCCAAGGGTTTTTTTCCCTCCTAGGACTTTTTTCCCAGTGCTAGCACGCTGTGTTTTTCTCCTAGGGGGTTTTTTCCACCCCTGGGAGTCAGCCGACATTGGCTTAATGTAGCGCCATCTTGTATATGTTACATATTACCACGCTTGTTTGTACAGCTTATTTTTAACCACTTCCCTTTTTTCTGTGCTTCTAATATGTAAAGCTGCTTTGAAACAATTACCAATTGTAAAAGCGCTATATAAATAAATTTGACTTGACTTGACTCTGTGAAACCGGGCCTAAGAGTTTTTAAAAGAAATTGAAGAAGAGAGTTTTCAACAGCTGAAGGATTAAGTGTTGTTTTTTGGAGCAGTGGGGTTAGCCTGCTTATATGTGATGGGAAAGTTTCCAGTAGTGAGGGGTGTGTTGATGGTGTGAGTCAGACTGGGTAGCAGTGTTGTTGGATAGGGAGATTTCCTGTAGTAGTTGGGAGGGGATTGTTAATGCTGCACATACACTATATGGACAAAAGTACTGGGACAGACACTGATGTTGGACGAGAAAACCTGGCTTGCAATCTCCATTCCCATACAAGTTTATTTATGAAGCACATTTATAACAATACATGTTGTACCAAAGTACTGTACAATTAGAAAAATACCATAAAAGAAAAAAAAAAAAAAACAGTTCATCCCAAAGGTGTTCAATCTGGTTGAGTTCAGGGCTCTGTGCGGGCCAATCATGTTCTTTCACACCAAACTCATCCAACCACGTCTTTATGACCGCCCATCAGACTGCCAAACAGAGAAGTGTGATTCATCACTCACAAAACACAGTTTATGCTTTACACCACTCCAAACAACACTTGGCATTGCACTTGGTGATGTGAGGTTTGCATGCAACTGCTTGGCCATGAAAACCCATTCCACAAAGCTCCCGCCACACAGGTTTTGTGCTGATAGAAAGTTTGGAATTCTTCAGGTATAGAATCAGCATAGGGTTGAAGACTTTTATGCACATAGCACCTCAGCCATTGGTGACCCCGCTGTGACTTTACATGGTCTTCCGCTTTGTGGCTGAGTAGCTGCTGTTCCTAAACGGTTCCACTTTACAATAATATCACTTATAGTTGACCGTGGAATATGTAGCAGGGATGAAATTTCACAAACTGACTTATTGCAAAGGTGGCTTCCTATCACAGTACCACACTTGAATTCAATAATAACAGCAGAGTGTGTAGCAGATGTAGACTGTCAAAAACCAAATACATAACACTGTCATGTCCATTAATATGTTAAAACTACCCAGAGAGATGTCATTGAAATGTCACAGAGAGAATAACTAGACAATGGGATGAACTTAACAGGTGTTTATTAAAGGCAATAGTGCACAAAACTCAACAGGTACTGGTGGAATACAACAGAAAGTGTAGATGATACTTAACTGGAAGTAACTCCGCTGTGATCTTGCAGAGAGTAAGAGAGTCTGGGCAGATGATGAAGAATTCAAGGAAGAGGCTTAGACAGAGAGATGAGGAAACTTGAAGGAGATGAACACATGCTGATAAACAATCCACTAGAATAATGTAGGAGTCTGGAGAGTCTTTGCAAGGAAATACAATGAAGAGACTAGACGTTGACTGTGCTGACTGGGGTTTCTGCACTACATGTAGGAGTGGTGGAGGCCACTGACTAAGATGAATAGGGTGATATAGGCTGCATCCGAAAACTTAGGCAGCTGACTTGTTACCTTGCTGCCTTATAGGCAATGACTCTGCAGGTAGCGTTTGTGCATGAAGGCACCTCACAAAACTGATTTCGGACAGACTTCTGAGGCAGCTTAAGAGTTTAATGATCTACAGCAAAACAGAGCAAGCTTTTGGTGAGAACTAAACAAATATGTAATTACTACAGTAGTAACTTCTTGCTAGAAATGGCATCAGAAGTGGAAAACATTTGTCAAAAACAAAGTATTTGCACACAAACTGACCAGAAACTGAAACTTTTTTTAGATGCCATCTTTCTTTTTCTAGCCCACTTGTCATGGATGAAACGCATAGAAATGTAGGCTGTCAAAGGCTGCAAAAGATACATCTATCCTGCCTTCAAAAATTGATCAGATGAAGGCATCTTATGAGACAGAAAGTGGAAGTAACATTGTATTCGGATCAGCCTTGATGCCTTCCTACCTTTTAAGTTTTTGGATGCAGCCATAAGCCACTTTTCCCCCCTTTTCCCAGGAACTTTTTCCCCCCAAACCTGTTGCTGTTTGCATTTCCATTGCGGTCTAAAGTACCGTGAAGATTAAGTCCGGTGACAAAGGACTGCATGCGACTTTCCAGTTCCAGCTGGATTTCGTCCTCTGCATACAAGCTTAATAAAGTCTGAACCTCATTGTCGGTCCCTCTGTCAATTTTTTTTAAACTCTCTTGTTGAATCGAATAGCAAACAACTCTTACTATATGCACCGCAACAGACTTTTCAAAAATGTGGTTGAAATAAAATGCTGCATGGAGTCAACCAATCAAAATGCTCCATGAACTCAACCAATCAGCATGTTCAGTGCCCAAGTCCCACCCCCGAAAGTTTCGGAACTTTGAAAAAGTGCTACCCCGCAAGCAGGGACTTTCTGAGGGAGGAAATTTTTACCCGGAACTTCATTTAGACCCTGGTCCCTGTGGTCGAAACTGGACAGGACAGAAAAAAATTCTTCTTCCTCAGCCTTCTCCTTTGGGCAAGGTTAAAGTGCTGCTTTGTTTTTGGTCTTGCATTCTGTCACGGGTAGGTCATTACAATGAACTAGGAGAAATGACAACCACATAAACATCGACGGTCAACAACAAACTGAAACAGAGGGTTTAGCAAAACAAACAAGGGGAAAAACTAACTAGACTGACCTAAATTGAGGACTCTAATCTGTAACCACAGAAGCAAACAGGAGAACAGGGGAGTTAGTTGGTTAACTAATTAACCAACTAACAGCAAACAGAAACAAAACACAATGAAAACTGAATCAAAACAGAACATACACGTGACAATAAAGAAGTTGTCATGAAGGTGGACAGTCAGATTTGGTCGACATTCAGCAGCATTGTGAATGTAGCCTTAATTTCACATAGATTCTGCAATTTTGCATTGCCAAATCACTTATAACTCTTTCCACACAAAGAACAAAATATGGTCTCACATCTTTTCAGGTATATCTGTAAGTGTGATGGCAAAATGCATTTTTTAATCACACTGATCACAATTAAACTGCCTTCATCCAGAGTAAAGGCACATGTGATTTTTGAAATCACCTTTTTTCCGTAAACCTTACTACATGCAGAACATTGGAAATTCTTTCCAGAATGAGTTTGCAAATGGTGTTTCAAGTCTCTTTGATGCGTAAACCTCTTCTTACACTGAAGACACATAAAAGGCTTCTCTCCAGTGTGAAGTCTCATGTGAGTCTTAAGGTTTCCTTTGTGTGAATCTCTTTCCACACTAACGATATATAACACTGCTCTCTCCTGAGTGAATCCTCATGTGGAAATTTATGTGTGAAACTCTTTCCACACTTGATCACATGTGAATGATATCCCTCCAGTGTGAATGTTCATATGATATCCAAGGCCCATTTCTGTTGAGAAACGCTTTCCACACAGATCACATACAAACACTTTTCTCCAGTGTGAAATTTTAATGTGTGTATTAAGTGATTTTTTGTGTGTAAAACTCTGCCCACAATGAGAGCAAGTATAAGGCTTTTCTCCAGTGTGAAGTCTCATGTGGACATTAAGGTTTCCTTTATTTGTAAAACTCTTTCCACACTGATCACATGTGACTGGTTTCTCTCCATTGTGAATCTTTATATGAACTCTAAGGCTTTTTTCTGTTTTGAAGTGCTTTCCACACTGATCACATACAAACAGCTTTCCTCCAGTATGAATTGTCATGTGGGAACTAAGGGTGTTTTTATGAGTAAAACTCTGTCCACAATGAGAGCAAGTATAAGGCTTTTCTCCAGTGTGAATTCTCATGTGGACATTAAGGTTTCCTTTTTGACTGAAACTGCTTCCACACTGTTGGCAGGTGAATGGGCTCTCTCCATTGTGAATCCTCATGTGGACATTAAGGTTTCCTTTTCGATTGAAACTTTTTCCACATTGTTTGCAGGTGAAATGTCTCTCTCCAGCATGAATGCTCATATGGACTTTAAGGCTTTGTGTTTGAGTGAAACTCTTTCCACACTGTTGGCATGTGAAAGGCTTCTCTCCAGTGTGAACTCTCATGTGGACATTGAGTTTTTGTTTTTGACTGAAACTTTTTCCACACTGACTGCAGGTGAAATAACTGTTAGAACTGTTCTGATCTCTTTTTTGTGAGGAAGTCATTTCAGTCTGTGTGGATGTTTTTTCTCTGATCATGAAATCATGTTTCTCATCTTTTTCTTCCATGTTTTTCAGTTCTTGACTCTCCTCTTTCAGCACCATCAGGTCTAAAGTGAAAAAAGACAAATACAAGTTAACACCAGTTTAATGGCACAAAACAACAAACACAAAAACCAACTAGACTTGTGCCGATATTCGGTAATGCTATATATATTACGATAATAAATATGCACGATATAGTTATCGTGGGCACATCAAAATACCGTAAATAATAATTTATTACCAATTATTAAATTTTTTATAATGCATTTATGAATACTTTCCCCATCAACCGTATAAAATGCACAACAACGCTGTATTCTGCGTCAAAGGGACAGGCGCTCAGATGTAAACTAGCCCAACGTGCATGAGAAGTACATGGCTGAACGAGTGAAGGAGACGTGCTGAATGAAAGTACACGTTCACTCTCTGACAGCAGAGGGCACTGATGGAACAGCAGAAATGCAGCAGTTAACCCGGAAACCCCGCCAACAAAGCAACTGCACTAGTGAATTTTTTAAAATGCTTCAAACAGCCATTCAGTTAATTTGTAATCTCAATGTTGTTCATCACAGCAACAAATATTTAAGTATTAAGACTTAATAGGTTATTTAGTTCCAAACTTAAACATTTTTACATTTTAATCTGGACTACAACATGTCCTAATGATTAGAAATGTTCTGATTATTTGTTATTGTTCAGTAAAACTTTGAGACATACGGCTTCATTAGTTATTTATTTACGGCTTCATTATTGTATTTAAAGGGGATATATGTAAGATTTTTACTTTAATAAAGCATAAAAAACCCCTATATGTTTGCAGATATTTAGGAAACATGCTAAGTTTACCTACTTGTTTCTCAGAAAAACAAAGCTACAGCCAGATATTCTACTTTGAAATGTGCGTTCCGTGTCGGAATGTCTTTGTTTTGGTCTGTGCGAATCCGTGTGCTGCCAGTTTATCCAATAGTATTTCGACATCACAGGTTGCCAGTTGGTGGAAAACATCATGTATTGCAGCCATGGAAACCAGCAAACAAACTGGGTCGGAAAATCACAGATTCTACCTGACCTAAAAAGCCTCTGCATCTATCTAAAAAAAACTCTATGAACGACGGCATATTAAAGGTGCCCTCGAATTGAAAATTGAATTTACCTCGGCATAGTTGAATAACAAGAGTTCAGTACATGGAAATGACATACAGTGAGTCTCAAACTCCATTGTTTTCTCCTTCTTATATAAATCTCATTTGTTTAAAAGACCTCCGAAGAACAAGCGAATCTCAACATAACACCGACTGTTACGTAACAGTCGGGGCGTACGCCCCCAATATTTGCATATGCCAGCCCATGTTCCCAACATTATCAAAGGCATTACACAAGGGCAGCCAGTATTAACGTCTAGATGTGCACAGCCGAATCATCAGACTAGGTAAGCAAGCAAGGACAATAGCGAAAAATGGCAGATGGAGCAATAATAACTGACATGATCCATGATAACATGATATTTTTAGTGATATTTGTAAATTGTCTTTCTAAATGTTTCGTTAGCATGTTGCTAATGTACTGTTAAATGTGGTTAAAGTTACCATCGTTTCTTACTGTATTCACGGAGACAAGAGCCGTCGCTATTTTCATTTTTTAAACACTTGCAGTCTGTATAATGCATAAACACAACTTCATTCTTTATAAATCTCTCCAACAGTGTAGCATTAGCCGTTAGCCACGGAGCATACTATCAAACTCATACAGAATCAAATGTAAACATCCAAATAAATACCATACTTACACGATTAGACATGCTGCATGACAAACACTTTGTAAAGATCCATTTTGAGGGTTATATTAGCTGTGTGAACTTTGTTTATGCTGTTCAAGGCAAGCGTGAGCTCCGTGGGCGGGGAGCACGAGATTTAAAGGGGCCGCACAGCCTGAATCGGCGCATTTATAATGATGCCCCAAAATAGGCAGTTAAAAAAATTAATTAAAAAAAATCTATGGGGTATTTTGAGCTGAAACTTCACAGACACATTCAGGGGACACCTTAGACTTATATTACATCTTGTAAAAAATGCACCTTTAAAACACAGATAAATCAACTCATCCGCTTACAGTGCGTAAGTCTCTTCATTTACTCAGGAGCTGGTCATCTTTAGTGCCATCTCAAATCAGATACTCATTCCGAATGAACTGTATGATGCACATCATCAAGTACACCAGATGGCCGCAAGAAATTCTAACACAGATCCACAAATCATGGTTCCCTTTCGAGGGAATTCGCACTGTGTCAGTAACGACACTTTGGGGAACTCCCCCCAGCGTAGCGCGTCTGAAGAATGAATGAAACTATTCCGACCCTGATTGGTGTTGCATCATGACGTAACATGTGACGGCATAAACGGAAGCTACAAAGGGACGCCGGCACACAACAGAGTTAGCGTTCACTCTTCAGTAAGCGCTCTCTGTCATTGTTTGTCTTATTTGGTGTTGGTTGTCACAAAACATGTATTCATGGCGAGTGAACAGTTTAAGAAGTGTGTGCACCCCTGCTCGAGGTTTATAATGAGTGGGGACACACATCAGATGTGTGTGCTTTGTTTGGGAGTGCAGCATGCCCGGGCAGCTCTCGAGGGAGCTGCTTGTGCGGACTGTGAAACTCTGCCGATCAGAGTGCTGCGCTCCTGCTTGGCCGTGTTTGATGAGGCTGGCCAGGCTCGTGAGCCCCGCGGTTCGGGTCCCGCGTCCACCAAGGTGGCGCACCGGCTTAGATCGTGGGGCTCGCAGATGGAACTGGCAGGAGGGTGCGAGACTGCTGCGACACATTCTCAGTCCTCGTCTGACAGTTCCGATGTTCCCGCTCGCCGTGCGGAAGAAGCCGCCAGAACCCGATGTTTGAGCTGTCTGATTCTGAGGAATTAGACGTGCTCGGCATCGAGGCAGGTGAAATGGTAGAGAGCTTGCCACTGCATTCACCTGCATATGAGGAGCTTGTTGATGTATTAACACGTGCTGTGGCCAAACTTAATGTTGACTGGCCACAAGAAAGCCAGGAAGTGCAAGTCAGGAATAAATTAGATGAGCGCTTCCTGCAACACAGATCTCAGCCACAACGCCGGGGTTTACCATTTTTTCCTGACTTACACAATGAGCTGTTTAAGTCATGGAATAAACCTTATTCAGCACGTTTGTCTAACCCTCCTGTGTTTGACTATAGTAACATTATAGGAGGGCGTCAGAGTGGTTATGGGACGATGCCTCGGGTGGAAGAGGCTTTAGCCAGCTACCTCTCCCCTGATACTGCATCGTCCCTTAAAGCCCCGGTGCTGCCCACCAAACCCTGTCGTGATACATCATTATTGGTGGGCAGGGCTTATATGGCGGCTGGGCGCACTGGTGCATGCCTGCATACTATGGCGTTTATGCAAGCATACCAGGCTGATATATTGAAAGATTTAGATGAAGGTGAGGGATCAACTCCAAAAGAAGTAGCGGAGTTGCGTAAAGCCGCAGATTTGTCTCTCCGTGTTACCAAGGAGACGGCCTGTGCCATCGGCCACTCCATGGCAGCTATGGTAGCCACGGAGAGACATCTGTGGCTAAACCTATTGGGGATGAAGGAGAAGGACAGGGCCTTTCTTCTAGATGCCCCGATATCGCCTTCTGGCCTGTTCGGCGACGCAGTTAATACCGTCGTCGACAGGTTTCAGGAGGCGAAAAAGCAGTCTGCAATTTTCAAACAATCTCCCTCGCCGTTCTAAATCTGCTAAGGCTGCTTTGAGTGTGCAGCCCCAGCCGTCCTCAAGCTCCTCGTACCGGCAGGTACAAAAAGAGAGTGTCGCTTCTAGAGCCCCTCCTCAGGGATCTTGGCAACAGAGGCGCCGCTCTCGCCAGAAGCCCGCCCAGCCTCAGGTCGATTTGAGAACCGTCCTTCAGGCGAAAAAGGCTTTGGGAAAGAGGTCCTAGCCGTTGCAGGGCCTCTGAGGGTTGTCCCCCCCAGGGTGGAGCGATCGAGGTCGTTTCCACCTCAGAACCCTCAGGAAATCAATGTTGGAAAGTCATTTTCGATCTTTTCCTGCTGGTATTCCGCTTCAGGGGATCTCACCATGTCCTAATACGAGCCGACAATATGTCGGTGGTCTCGTATTTGAACCATCAGGGGGTCTGAGGTCTGTGCAGACTGCCGCATCAGATCCTCTTGTGGTCCCAGGAGAAACTGTCATCTCTCAGAGCCATGTATGTTTCCGGGGACCAGAACCAGGGAGCAGACGTCCTGTCGAGGCAGGGGTTGAGGCCCGGGGAATGGAGACTTCACCCCGATGTGGTGAAGTCAATATGCGAGAGGTACGGCCCAGTGGAGGTGGATTTGTTTGCATCTCGAGAGACGACCCACTTTCCACTGTGGTTTTCTCTCACGCATCCAGCCCCGTTGGGGTTGGATGCCAGGGAACAAACATGGCCGAGGCTACGCCTGTACGGAGAGGGTCCGGAAAGAAGGGGTCAGTCTATTGCTGGTAGCCCCGTTTTGGCCGGCCCGAGTATGGTTCTCAGACATCATGTCAATCCTGGCAGGCCAACCAACCTGTCTCAGGCATGGGGCACGATATTTCACCCTCGGCCAGAGCTGTGGAAACTGTGGGTCTGACCCCTGAGGGGGCTCAGTACCTAGAGGTTGGCCTGTCGGCTGGAGTGGTCGAGAACATGCTTCCAGGGCTCCTTCTACGAGGAGATTGTATGGCCTAAAGTGGAATGTGTTTTCCACTTGGTGTAGAGAGCATCAGTTGGACCCAGTTAACTGCCCGGTGGCTGGAGTTCAGTACTGGAGTTCCTCCAAGATCGCTTCTCTGCTGGTCTTACCCCATCCACACTAAAGGTGTACGTGGCTGCCATTGCGGCTTTCCACGCTCCTTTAGGTGATGGGCCTCGGGGGAGGCACCAGTTGGTCATACATTTCCTCCGTGGTACATTGAGGATGAGGCCTGCGACTCGTTCCAGAGTCCCAACTTGGGATCTGGCGGTGGTTCTCGAAGGGCTGTCTCTTGCCCCCTTCGAACCTCTTGAGTCGGCTACAGCGAAGAACCTGACTCTGAAGATGGTCTTTCTTCTAGCGATTACTTCGCTTAAGAGAGTGGGGGATCTCCAGGCCTTGGCTATCTCGCCGACTTAGCTGGAGTTTGCCCCTGGAAGAGTTAAGGCCATTTTACACCCTAGGCCTGGCTATGTGCCCAAGGTGCCATATCATGTGGCACGGCCAGTGGTTTTTCAGGCCTTTCATCCTCCTGCGCCTTGACCTGCGCCTTGACACGACCACAATGCAGCCCTGAAGTATCAGCAGAGATCGAGTCGACTAGATCATCCATTGTGAAGACATCATCAACACGACAGCCAGTGCCACAGTTCCTCAACAAACCGACCATGCCGGCGTGATGAATACGATCCTCAATTGGACACGACCACAACGCAGCCCTGAAGTATCAGCAGAGATCGAGTTGACTAGATCATCCACTGTGAAGGCCTCATCGACACGACAGCCAGTGCCACAGTTCCTCAACAAACCGTCCATACCGGCGTGATGAATACGATCCTCAACTGGATGGAACTGAAATAAATACTTTGAATGTTGCGATCCTATCAGATTTATGATAGCAACCTGATTCGTAACAAAGCACTGTTCGCCAGAGGAGAACTGGCCCCCCGACTAAGCCTGGTTTCTCCCAAGGTTTTTTTTTCTCCATTTAACACCTATTTGCCACTTGTTTGCCACCTGATGTCACCTGTTGGAGTTTGGGTTCCTTGCCGCTGTCGCCTTTGGCTTGCTTAGTTGCTTAGGGGACACTTGACATTTGACTTGACATTTGATATTCAACAGTATTCTTGACATTTATTCAACAGTGCTTTGATCTGCCTGCATTGACACTATTCTTGAAGAGCTGCTGTGCAGCAAAAATTATGTACCAGTTATCAATGTAAAGCTGCTTTGATACAATCTGCATTGTAAAAAGCACTATATAAATAAAGGTGACTTGACTCCACCTCATGTGTCGGCGGAAGAGGAGAGGCTTCATCTGCTCTGCCCTGTCAGAGCATTGATCGTTTTTTATTCAAAAGTCCTCTCTTTGGAGGAGGTCAGAACAGTTGCTGGTGTGCTTTGGATCACCCAAGAAGGGACTTCCTGCTTCCAAGCAGATGATTAGTAATTGGATTATTCAGGCTATTGCCACGGCTTATCAGGTGCGTGGTTTGCCTTCACCTGTGGCCTTGAGGGCCCATTCTACTAGAGGCATGGCGTCCTCTAGGGCCCTCCTGTCAGGGGTCCCATTGCAGGAGATCTGTGATGCGGCTGGGTGGTCCACCCTGCATACTTTCTTCAAGTTTTATAGTCTGCACCTTCCCTCCACGCTTGCAAAAGCTAACTCTGTTGTGTGCCGGCGTCCCTTTGTAGCTTCCGTTTATGCCGTCACATGTTACGTCATGAAGCAACACCAATCAGGATTGGAATAGTTTCATTCATTCTTCAGACGCGCTATGCTGGGGAGAGTTCCCCAAAGTGTCGTTAATGACGCAGTGTCTCGTTCCCTTTCTCAGGGAACAAGGGTTACAGTCGTAACCCAAGACGTTTCCCAAAAGAGAGGATAAAATGGCCGTCCACGGATTCTGATTTCTGAGGACTCTGTATCCCAGCTGCTTACAATAGGATTGCCTGTGACATGCATTGCAAGGTTGCTAGGGGTGTCCAAGTTCACCATTCATAGACGCATGGTGGAATGGGGATTGTCTGTGAAGGCAACATTGCAGATGCAGAGCTAGACGCACTCGTGGCAACAATACACACAAGCAATCTGAATGCAGGTTACAGAATGATGATGGGGCTGCTGAGAGCACAAGGTCATTGGGTACAATGGGTTAGAGTCCATTCTTCAATGCATCGAGTTGACACTGCAAGCATTGTTTCCAGGATGTCACAATTAGGATGTGTGGTTAGGAGGACATACTCTGTCCCCAGCCCAAAGTCCCTGATGCACATTGGCACAAACCACAAGCTGATACGGTAAGTTAAGTAAACATTGTATTAACACAATGCATTAAGAGTCGGGGGGTGAAAACTTTTGGAATTGGAAGATCAAGGTAAATTGTATTTAATTTGTCTTCCGGGAAACATGCAAGTATCTTCTGTTGCTTCCGAAGGGCAGTACTAAATGAAAAAAAATGATTTGAGTTTCTTGAAGGACAAACATAGTCAAAATGGTATTTACAAGGATATTAATGATGGCTCATATATCCAAAACCACCCACTGTTCTCTTAAAGTCATACATTGCAGACTCCTTTATTATGATGATTTTGAGACTGCAAACCCTTTGGGCTCAAAAAGGGAAGTCTACAGACTTGGCTGCATTTATTTTACTTTTAAAAATCTGCCACTAAGTGCAACTCTGTGTTAATGAACATACATCTTTTATCTCTCTTTTACAGTGATGATTTAAAGACTTATGGTTTTAATAAGATACTGAAGCCCTTTATTGATGATTTGAAAATTTTGGAAACTGAAGGCATTCAGCTTCCTTTTTTTGAAAATCCTTTGTTTGGTTCTGTAATACAACTTACAGGATATAATGTCACTGTAAATGAACTCTCAGATAGACTACACAGTTTCAGTTACGGTTATACTGATCGTAAAAACAGGCCAGGCAATTTGAAAATTGATGACAACAGCAAACACCTAGGCTTGAATGCTGCCCAGTCATGGTGTGTCTTGTGCCACACTCCCCTTATATTTGGAGATGTTATTGAGAGGGTCAATGATCACTGGAACTTACTTCTCCTGTTTATACAGATAATGAAGTTAATATTGTGTTCTGTGATGTAATTCTATGTTTTCTAAAACATTTGATCTGGGATCACCATAATCTCTTCAAGTTACTGATTCCTGATAGTAATTTAATACCCAAGCACCACCTAATGATACATTATCCGAGGTGCATGAAAAAAATTTGCCCTTTGATCCATATATTAACAAAATTGTGCTTTGCCTCGAATCACATGCACCACGCATGTGATTCAAGGCAAAGCACAATTTTTGTTAAAAGGTCTGTGAAAAATTAAAAAAAAATCTAACTAAATCCTTATAAAGGCAACATCAGCGCCAATTGGCTTTTTATTATGAGAACTATTGTTTTAAGAGATTTGAGTATGGCCCTGTAATTGTTAAAGCTGTGTGCAATTTCGATGGTGGGGTGAGTTTTAGCCAAACTTTAAATGTAGAACCATTTTCAGAGGTGCCAACGACCAACTGAGTTAAAAACTATGGTTCAGAATACCAAGTGAATATGTTTGTATCTGTTGGAATGTTTCAAGAACTCATGTTTTTTAAAAAGATCTTTACTATGTATGACATGGAGAGTTATTATTCAGAATGCGCATTTGGAAGCAAAATATATAAATAAACATTTCAGCAGGTTGAAGATAATTAACTTTAATGCAGAAAATATAATTGATTGTTTAAAATACATTTGGCAGCCCTAAAACATATTAATAATCTGCGTTTTCAAAAATCTCCAGATTTTTTAATAGTTTCTACCCACGTGCCATCAAGGAACTGAATTCTAGTTAAAACAATAATGTTTTATGCAATAATGCAATAATGTTTTAATCAATATATATTTTTATTGATTATTTTTATTCAGCTTTGTACTTCTTGCTTATATCTCGAGCCGTAATAAGTAGAATGCGGAAGTAGTCCATTGCATATTGTGAACGAGTAATCAGTCGAGATCTGAGAGAAGCAGCAGCCGTGATGAACAGCCAATTCGTATGGAAGCATCTGATGACCAAACACTGGAATTCACAAATGGAAAAATCAAGTGAGCCCGGACTGATGTGTGTTCACAGTGGACATTTTTAGTGAACTGTACTGTTAGCTGAAAGCGAACCGTACTCAGACCACCTCTTTTGAAGCAGCATTAGTATTTGTATGGTCACGTGATCGCAACATGTATATCCACATAAGGCGACCCGCTCCATGTCAAATAAAACTGATTTAATTAGAACACACATATGACATTCTTCAAACATGTCATTAATTTCAGTAGAGGCCGACATTTCAATGAGGATCAAATTAAACTAACCTGTTTGTTGCTCAGTATCTTCATGTTTCACACCAAATGCTTCTTCAATCTCTATATCTTCGCTCTCCTCTTTAATAAACGCCATCTTTATAATAGTGTGTCACAAGATCTCAGATGAACCAGGAGTTTATCTGTGTGTTTGGACAATTTGTCCTGTTTAAGATGAGAATAATTATCAGAAACAAAAATAAATCTAAATAAATCCATAGTTCAGTAGTCAGCACACTGGTAAAAGAGTCAGTCAGAGTAATGGCCTTAAATGACCTGATTACCCCCCAAAACACTAAAAACAAGCAGTACAAATTATTAAAAGAGCAAATTACATAGACAATTCATATTTAGGCATTATGGATTATGATTTGCAGACTACATTAAATAGATTATTCTTTCATGATAACATTTAAAATAGGTTTGTAAACCTTGTCATTATTACATGTTTGTTGTATTGTCATTTCATTTACACTGTTCAAGCAGGCATCACCAGCGAGGTGATTCGAGCGAATCGAATCAGTGAATCATTTTGTGGAGCAATTGGTTCAATTGACTCGGTGTAAAAAAAGAAAAGAAAAAAAAAACATACGTTTCTCCATCACTACTAACCAGCTGCCAAATTCGTGTTTACGACACAATTATTGACTATATGGGTAGCGAACTAAGATGCATCTTTTCTGTTACTCGTGTGCTAATGCACCTTATCACAAAAAAACGTTCTTGGGACATTTTGGGTCCTCATATTTGAATAAATAGCCTAATTACAATGCTTCATTCATTAATAAATAATTCTTTTAGCATAGCTTGTAAAAACTGTACAATTGGTTGAACGGTTTTTGTGTTGATATAAATGCTTTAAAACAAACCTTTTTACAGGCGAATCACAACAGATGCAGGAATGCGGTGCAGAGTCATGACGTCACATCACCAGACCAAAATAAAAGTCCCGTTCATACGCTGCTGTCTAAAATCCCCAAAATACATATAAATTTACATAGTTCGTAAATGTTTACATTTAATATACAACATGTATACAGTAGTGGCCAAATGTGACATATCCCAGAGGGATATTTTGATTACAAATGTTGAAACCATCAAAAAATTAAATAATTTATATCTTTTTTAAAATATTTAAAATATTGAGGAAGAACAAAACCAAACTAAGTGTACTAAGGTATTTTTCTGACAAAATTATTTTGGCAAATAACATCTACAGATTTTATTTCACTAGAAAAACAAAAAGCTGAGAGGAAATGTGAATTCGTTTAATATTTCGTTGGTTCTCTCTTGTGTTCAATTTCTTTGTTTGACAGTCTGGCCAAAAATGATGTCTGCATAATTTGCATGTTTCATTGTGTTATCACAAATAAAACAACTGTCTCCAAGCACAAATACACAATATGCTTAAAATCTTTAACATTTTTTTTTTTTTTTATATTTAGATATAGAGTGAAGATGTCCCTTTTTCTAGCCGGACATGACTTTTGGTCACTACTGCAGCATTCTATGGGCCTTTATCACAATCAGCATGTCGTCTCATCCGGCTCCAATTAGTGGCGTAAAGGAATTTCTGCTTGCATTATTGTCAATAGACGGACGCCAGTTTTGAAAAGAAAATGTAATTAATTTAGTTGAACTTAAAGGTTTAGTTCACTTTGTGTAATAATCAGAGTGTACACGCGTTGTGCACCCGCATATAGGCTCATATTACTAACCCGCTCATTAAATAACAAAACAAATATTGCTGCATTGACTTTAGAGCAGGTTTCAGTTGGTCAATGGCGCGGTCTATTTCAGTTGCCTTAAAATAGCAACACGCCAACATTGTGTCTGAACACACCTCATTGTCAGACCAGAATGCCTATAGGCGCACAAATGGGTGCAAATGCATTTTCTATTTAAACAACGTGGTGCAGGACGTGAAAATGATAACTGCGTCGGGCTGAAACTAGCAAAAAACAAAAAAGCCTTTACTCTTGCTTTTGTATATATGTATATCCATTGTGTCTATTAAGCCGTATAACCTTTGTATTATCAATTTCATATATTAAATACATTATATTCATGCTCAATTGTTCTGCTGCTCATTCAGAAAAACCAAGTCACTTCTACGTTTCGATCACTTTATGCTCTGATGCTGTAATAGAAAGTTATTCTCGTGGCCAGAGAATTAAATTTCTTTCATAATAGTCTATGAGAAAATTAATAGTTTGCTGGACAAACTAGGATAGTTTTTCTAAACAACTATTTAATCTAGAACTAATCATACATGTAATTGATTATAATTCGTTGTCATTAGTTTACAATATGTGCATAATTCCCTCTTGGGTCGATATATGTATCATAATTAATCATAAGGCTTTATGATAAAGCACCTGCGGTGCGTCCAGCATATCTGGTATCTGGGCTGCTACTGAGACTGAGACTGAGATGAACACACAATTAACATCTCAAAGATATCTGGATAGCAAAGTAGAGCTGAGTTACACGCCACTACATGGATAATAATCATTTGGCAAAGAGATGAGAAATCAGCAGAGAAAAATAGCAAAGAAAATCAGAGTAGAGAAGGAACAGGTGAGAAATTGATCAGCGCGAGCTAAAAAATGTATTTAGATACTACTTATGTACTTGTAGTACACTATGGGTTCAAATGTACTATAAGTGGTAACTCATATTTTTTAAATACAGAGATAGTATATTAAAAGCACATTTAAGTTCATATTTCATTTTGATGTCTCAAAACAGCACAGTTGAGTACACTTAAATGTTCATAAGATTATCTTGAGAAGTACTAAAGAAGAATTTTTAGTATATTAAGTAGAAAATTAGTGCACCAAAATAGAGCACTTTAAGTACATTATTGAAATGTACTTTTTTTTCACCTGGGTCAGACTTAAATTTTCACCACTTCTGACGCATGTGCAAAGTGATTTTGAGCATGTTTAGGCCCTCAAAAATGCGATTCATTTCGGAGAAGAAGAATAATTAACAATACAATGACAATTACAATAGGCTCCTCACACCATCGGTGCTCGGGCCCTAATAAAGTGCAAATAATTAAACAAAAACACAAACTACTATTAGCTTTAATTCTCGATCTTTGGCTTTTTACCCCCAAATCCCTATGTCAGTTTTCACAGAGACCCCCTTTGATGTTCTCCCATCCTGTTGAGAACTACTGAGTTACAGGTTTTTGTTCAGAAACAATAACATGTTTACAAGTTTCCCTTTTATTGCACTTCTTCTCTGGCTTATTAACTGTCCTGCCTTTGAGAAAATTCCTTCTGCAGGTACAGATGAAGCAATGACTCCCAGGTGTTTCTTGGCAAGTTTACTAAGAGAAGGGAATGCTGGCTCATTAATTTCCACCGAAGTATCAAAGGGTCTTGGTCATGTGGAATTGGCTTCTCTTCTGAGTAACAGTGCATTTCAATTAAAGCATCAGTGCCAGTCGTACGATGCTGCTGGGATGCAAGGACTTGAGAGTCAAACTCTGTCCATATCCCACCTTTTGCTGCAGGTGGGGAAGCATCTGCCTCTGAAGGGGAGCTTGACATCAGCAGAGACTGTAATGAGATTACTGTAATGAGATTATGCATTCTAAATACATAGATAATAAAATATGGAGTTGGCCCCCCCTTTGCAGCTATTACAGCTTCCACTCTTCTGGGAAGGCTTTCCACAAGATTTTGGTGAGTTTCAGTGGGAATTTTTGCCCATCCTTCCAGTAGAGCATTTGTGAGGTCAGACACTGATGTAGGATGAGAAGACCTGGCTTGCATTCTCCATTCCCGCTCAAGTTTATTTATAAAGCACATTTAAAACAATAAATGTTGTACCAAAGTACTTTACAATTTGGAAAACACCGTAAAAGAAAGAAAGAAAGAAAAAGTTCACCCCAAAGGTGTTCAATCTGGTTGAGTTCAGGGCTCTGTGCGGGCCAATCATGTTCTTTCACACCAAACTCATCCAACCACGTCTTTATGACCGCCCATCAGACTGCCAAACAGAGAAGTGTGATTCGTCACTCACAAAACACAGTTTATGCTTTACACCACTCCAAACAACACTTGGCATTGCACTTGGTGATGTGAGGTTTGCATGCAACTGCTTGGCCATGGAAACCCATTCCACGAAGCTCCCGCCACACAGGTTTTGTGCTGATATTAGTATCAGTGGATGTTTGGAATTCTTCAGGTATAGAATCAGCAGTGTTGAAGACTTTTATGCACATAGCGCCTCAGCCGTTTACATGGTCTTCCGCTTTGTGGATGAGTAGCTGCTGTTTCCTAAACCATACCACTTTACAATAATATCACTTACAGTTGACCGTGGAATATGGAAAGGTGGCAAAGGTGGAATCTAGGCAGATGATGAAGAATTCGAGGAAGAGGCTTAGACAGAGAGATGAGGAAACTTGAAGGAGATGAACGCATGCAGGTAAACAATCCACTAGAATTATGTAGGAGTCTGGAGAGTCTTTGCAAGGAAATACAATGAAGAGACTAGACATTGACTGTGCTGACTGGGGTTTCTGCACTACATGTAGGAGTGGGAGGCCACTGACTAAGATGAATAGGGTGATATAGGCTGCATCCGAAAACTTAGGCAGCTGACTTGTTACCTTGCTGCCTTATAGGCAATGACTCTGCAGGCAGCGTTTGTGCATGAAGGCACCTCACAGAACTGATTTCGGACAGACTTCTGAGGCAGCGTAAGAGTTTAATGATCTACAGCAAAACAGAGCAAGCTTTTGGTGAGAACTAAACAAATATGTAATTACTACAGTAGTAACTTCTTGCTAGAAATGGCATCAGAAGTGGAAAACGTCTGTCAAAAACATAAATATTTGCACACAAACTGACCAGAAACTGCAACTTTCAGATGCCATCTTTCTTTTTCTAGATCACTTGTCATGGATGAAAGGCATAGGAATGTGGGATATGAAAGGCAGCAAAAGATACATCTATCCTGCCTTCAAAAATTGATCAGACGAAGGCATCTCATGAGACAGAAAGTGGAAGTAACATTGCATTCGGATGAGCCTTAATGCCTTCCTACCTTTTAAGTTTTCGGATGCAGCCATAAGCCACTTTTCCCAGGAACTTTTTCCCCCCAAACCTTTTGCTGTTTGCATTTCCATTGCGGTTTAAAGTACCGTGAAGATTAAGTCCGGTGACGAAGGACTGCATGCGACTTTCCAGTTCCAGCTGGATTTCGTCCTCTGCATACAAGCTTAATAAAGTCTGAACCTCATTGTCGGTCCCTCTGACGGATTTTTTTTTAAACTCTCTTGTTGAATCGAATAGCAAACAACTCTTACTACATGCACCGCAAAACTCTTTTAAAAATGTGGTTGAAATAAAATGCTGCATGGAGTCAACCAATCAAAATGCTCAGTGAACTCAACCAATCAGCATGTTCAGTGCCCAAGTCCCACCCCCGAAATTTTCAGAACTTTGAAAAAGGGAGCAGGGACTTTTTAAAATGTTTACTAATTAACCAACTAACAGCAAACAGAAACAAAACACAATGAAAACTGAATCAAAACAGAACATACACGTGACAATAAAGAAGTTGTCATGAAGGTGGACAGTCAGATTTGGTCGACATTCAGCAGCATTGTGAATGTAGCCCTAATTTCACACAGATTATGCAATTTTGCATTGCCAAACCACTTATAACTCTTTCCACACAAAGAACAAAATATGGTCTCGCATCTTTTCAGGTATATATCTATAAGTGTGATGGCAAAATTTAATTTTTAATCACACTGATCACAATTAAACTGCCTTCATCCAGAGTAAAGGCACATGTGATTTTTGAAATCACCTTTTTTCCGTAAACCTCTTACTACATGCAGAACATTGGAATTTCTTTCCAGAGTGAGTTTGCAAATGGTGTTTCAAGTCTCTTTGATGCGTAAACCTCTTCTCACACTGAAGACACATAAAAGGCTTCTCTACTGTGTGAAATTTTAATGTGTGTATTGAGTGATTTTTTGAGTGTAAAACTCTGCCCACAATGAGAGCAAGTATAAGGCTTTTCTCCAGTGTGAAGTCTCATGTGGACATTAAGGTTTCCTTTATTTGTAAAACTCTTTCCACACTGATCACATGTGACTGGTTTCTCTCCATTGTGAATCTTTACATGAACTCTATGGTTTCTTTCTGTTTTGAAGTGCTTTCCACACTGATCACATACAAACAGCTTTCCTCCAGAGTGAATTGTCATGTGGGAATTAAGGGTGTTTTTATGAGTAAAACTCTGTCCACAATGAGAACAAGTATAAGGCTTTTCTCCAGTGTGAATTCTCATGTGGATATTAAGGTTTCCTTTTTGACTGAAACTGCTTCCACACTGTTGGCAGGTGAATGGGCTCTCTCCATTATGAATTCTCATGTGGATATTAAGGTTTCCTTTTCGATTGAAACTTTTTCCACAGTGTTTGCAGGTGAAATGTCTCTCTCCAGCGTGAATGCTCATATGGACTTTAAGGCTTTGTGTTTGAGTGAAACTCTTTCCACACTGTTGGCATGTGAAAGGCTTCTCTCCAGTGTGAACTCTCATGTGGTTTTCCAGGTTTCGTTTTCGATCGAAACCTTTTCCACACTGACTGCAGGTGAAATAACTGTTAGAACTGTTCTGAGCTCTTTTTTGTGAGGAAGTCATTTCAGTCTGTGTGGATGTTTTTTCACTGATCATGAAATCATGTTTCTCATCTTTTTCTTCCATGTTTTTCAGTTCTTGACTCTCCTCTTTCAGCACCATCAGGTCTAAAGTGAAAAAGACAAATACAAGTTAACATCAGTTTAATGGCACAAAACAACAAACATAAAAACCAACTAGACTTGTGCCGATATTCGGTAATGCGATATATATCACGATAATGAATATGTACGATATTGTTATTGTGGGCACTTCAAAATACCGTAAATAATAATTTATTACCAATTATTAAAATTTTTATAATGCATTTAAGAATACTTTCCCCATCAACCGTATAAAGAATACTTTCCCCATCAACCGTATAAAATGCACAACAACGATGTATTCTGCGTCAAAGGGATGTAAACTCAGATGTAAATAAGCCCAATGTGCATTAGAAGTACATGGCTGAACGAGTGAAGGAGACGCCGGATGAAAGTGCACGTTCACTCTCTGACAGTAGAGGGCGCTGATGGAACAGCAGAAATGCAGCGGTTACCCCGGAAACCCCTAATGATTAGAAATGTTCTTATTATTTGTTATTGTTCAGTAAAACTTTGAGACATACGGCTTCATTAGTTAACATGTTAATTCATTATTACCAAACTGACAATGAAAAATACTTATAAAGCATTAATTATTCTTTGTTACTGTTTAATAACATTACTAAAATCAAAAGAACTTATTTATTGGACCTGAGATAAAACAATGATCAGTTGCATTTCTTAACTAACATTAACAAAAAAATAATATTTTAATTAATGCATTAAATAATGAGACCTTATTGTAAAGTGTTTCCTGTTGTTTGTTATAATTCATTTGCTCTTTAATCTGTTTGAAAATTGTACTTTATATAGTTTTGGTGTATCGTATTATTGTATTTACCTTTAAATACAATAATACGATACACCAAAACTATATAAAGAAATGTAAGATATATGTAAGATATATGGATATATGTAAGATTTTCACTTTAATAAAGCATAAAAATTCCCCAATATGTTTGCAGATATTTAGGAAACATGCTAAGTTCACCTACTTGTTTCTCAGAAAAACAATGCTACAGCCAGATATTCTACTTTGAAATGTGCGTTCCGTGTCGGAATGACTGTCTTTGTTTTGGTCTGTGCGAAAGTGTGTGCTGCCAGTTTATCCAATAGTATTTCGACATCACAGATTGCCAGTTGGTGGAAAACACCGCGTATTGCAGCCATGGAAACCAGCAAACAAAGTGGGTCAGAAAATCACAGATTCTACTTGACCTAAAAGCCTCTACATCCATCTAAAAATCTCTATGAATGACGGCATATTAAAACACAGATAAATCAGCTTACAGTGTGTAAGTCTCTTCATTTACATGTTCTCAGGAGCTGGTCATCTTTAGTGCCATGTCAAGTCAGATACTCATTCCGAATGAACTGTATGATGCACTTCATCAAGTACACCAGATGGCCGCAAGAAATTCTAACACAGATCCACACATCATGGTTTTCCAAGATAGAGGAAAAAATGGCCGTCCACGGATTCTGATTTCTGAGGACTCTGTATCCCAGCTGCTTACTTTAGGATTGCCTGTGACATGCATTGCAAGGTTGCTAGGGGTGATCAAGTTCACCATTCATAGACGCATGGTGGAATGGGGATTGTCTGTGAAGGCAACCTACAGCAACATTGCAGATGCAGAGCTAGACGCACTCGTGGCAACAATCCACAAAAGCAATCCAAATGCAGGTTACAGAATGATGCGGATACGGTAAGTTAAGTAACCATTATATTAACACGATGCATTAAGAGTCGGGGGTGAAAACTTTTGGAATTTGAAGATCAAGGTAAATTGTATTTAATTTGTCTTCCGGGAAACATGAATGTATCTTCTGTTGCTTCCGAAGAGCAGTACTAAATGAAAAAAAAAATGTATATTTAAAATAAGAAAAATTTGGACATCTTCATCCTGTTCAAAAGTTTTCACCCCCCGGCTCTTAATGCATCGTGTTTCCTTCTGGAGCATCAGTGAATGTTTGAACCTTTTTTAATAGTTGTGTTTAAGTCCCTCAGTTGTCCTCAGTGTGAAAAGACGGATCTCAAAATCATTCAGTCACTGCTGGAAAGGGTTCAAAAATTGAAGGCATTCAGCTTCCTTTTTTTGAAAATCCTTTGTTTGGTTCTGTAATACAACTTACAGGATATAATGTCACTGTAAATGAACTCTCAGATAGACTACACAGTTTCAGTTACGGTTATACTGATCGTAAAAACAGGCCAGGCAATTTGAAAATTGATGACAACAGCAAACACCTAGGCTTGAATGCTGCCCTGTCATGGTGTGTCTTGTGCCACACTCCCCTTATATTTGGAGATGTTATTGAGAGTAATAAAACATAATCTCTTCAAGTAACTGTTTCCTGATAGTAATTTAATACCCAAGCACCACCTAATGATACATTATCCGAGGTGCATGAATTTTTTTTTCCCTTTGATCCATATGTGGTGCATGTGATTCGAGGCAAAGCACAATTTTTTTAAAAGGTCTGTGAAAAATTTCAAAAATCTAACTAAATCCTTATAAAGGCAACATCAGCGCCAATTGGCTTTTTATTATGAGAACTATTGTTTTAAGAGATTTGAGTATGGCCCTGTAATTGTTAAAGCTGTGTGCAATTTCGATGGTGGGGTGAGTTTTAGCCAAACTTTAAATGTAGAACCATTTTCAGAGGTGCCAACAACCAACTGAGTTAAAAACTATGGTACAGAATACCAAGTGAATATGTTTGTATCTGTTGGAATGTTTCAAGAACTCCCTGTTTTTAAAATCTTTACTATTGTATTACATGGAGAGTGTGCTTTTTTATTGCTTGTGATGTTTATATGAAAGATTATACTGCTGTTTAATCATCAGCTTGGTTTGTTTGTGCATGTCTTATATGCTCATCTGCTCATTTAAATTCATTTAAATGTAAATTGAACAGGTATGAAATATGATGACTAAGAAAAACGTCTCAGGTTATGTATGTAACCATAGTTCCCTGAGAACCAGGGAACGAGACTTTGCGTTGGAATACGCAATGGGGGAATGTCATGTGACCCAGGTGTCTGAAAGCCAACTATCCAATAACTCCAATCCCTATTGGTCGGCGACAGCCTATGACGTAACATGGCATGACCCGGAGTATAAAGGAGCGCCTGAGGAAACAGTCAGCATCTATCTTGAGGGACTGTTCTGCAGGCAAGCAACCCCAAACATGCCAAGGAAACGCAGAGTCTCGTTCCCTGGTTCTCAGGGAACTATGGTTACATACGTAACCTGAGACGTTCCCTTTCGAAAGGAAACTCAACTCTGCATTGGAATACACAATGGGGAATGATATACCCATGCCGCCATGCTTGAGGAGAGTGCATGCCAAAAAAATGGCTGACAAACGTCAAGCAGTTTCGAAGGAAACGCTTAGCAACTCACCCTCGGGTCACACCAGGCTGTCAGTGACAGCATTCCCTATGGCCAACAGCCCAAGCTGAGCCTACAGAAGGCCTTCCTCTATAGAGAGAGAAGGCCTAATAAGGCCGCTAGAGCATCTGAGACCAACTTTTCCGCAGACAAAGTGGTCTCTTCTAGGGAATGAGGCCAGGGAACCGAAGGGAACCCCGACCAGTCACTAGAGGGGAACGAAGTCACCCCCAATGCCACCAGGGAGGCCGACCTGGTCTATCGTAAGACAAGATTAGTCTTGGCCAATCCCTGTCTGAACACAGAATCTCAAAAACGCATCCTTCACAGAGGGGAGCGTGTAAAAGTGACTGCAAAAGGGCAGGAGCAACTCAAACCCACGTGTAGAGACGGGCATCCTGGAAGAGCAAACTCAGCTGAGTGCTCTGAACCCTCATATTGAGGGGAGTATGATCCACTCATCCTAGGATCTACTCAGTGCTTAATTAATGCACTGAGGAGGCTGTGCTCTAAACACCTGATGCTTCAGGGGAGCACAAACCAGCCCATGGCTGAATCTTAGGAGAAGGCCTAATTAAGGCCTACCACCATGATCAGCTTAGGGAGCTAAGCACTATTACATACATAACCCGAAAGGGAAGTACAAAACTCACCTAACAGGTAGACCATGCAATGGGTACATACTCATGGAGGCCAAGAGGGCCTACAGCATGAAAGTAACTGAATATGATACAGAAGTGTATTCAGAAAGTGGCCTGGAGGGGCCACCCTGAACACCTGTCATGCTGGCATGGGAAACTAGACAAGTCTTACGCGGTGTGTAAAATCTGCCACACTAAAATTAAGCACGTTGGCAATACAACTAACTTCACGAACCATGTTGATCGTTGGCATCCTGAGTTAGCTTCAACAACAACAACACAAAAAGTCGACACATCCCAGCCAAGAATTGACGATTCGCTAGTGTCAACATTGCCACACAACTCCAAGAGAGCAAAGAGGATCACACGATCGGTGGCATGTTTTATAGCGAAGGATCTACGACCCTATTCTGTGGTAGAAAATGCTGGGTTTCGCCACATGCTTAAAACAATTGAGCCCCGGTATAAGCTACCGACAAGAGCTACCTTCAGTGATTCCGCGCTTCCCGCATTGTACAAAGAAACCAAAGCAAAGGTAATGGAATCAATGTGTAAAGCCAGACGTGTAGCCATTACAAGTGACGCCTGGACTTCAGTCGCAACAGAGTCCTATGTAACCATAACATCACATTATATTAGCGAGGATTGGAAGATTGTATCACATGTGCTGCAGACGAGAGCAGTTTATGAGAGCCACACTGGTGCTCATATGGCAAGGCTACTCTTGGATGTTGTGGAGGAATGGCAGCTTACAGATAAAAGTGTTGTGCTGGTGACAGACAACGCCACTAATATGATTAGTGCTGCTGAAATTGGGAAGTTCCCTCATGTAAAATGCTTTGCGCATACGTTAAACCTCACTGCGCAGCGGGCGCTTAAGCTACCGGCGGTCTCCAGGCTTCTGGGCAGAGTCCGACGTATCTCAGCATACTTCCACCGCAGCACAAAGGCAAAGCACCTGTTTGAAGAAAACCAGTGAGTTGTTCTTAAACTGACAAGTCCACTTAAACTGATAACAGATGTCGCCACAAGGTGGAATAGTGCTCATGATATGATGGAGAGGTTTTTGCAACTGCAAGCTGCAGTGCATGCCACCCTGCTGTCCCCTGCCCTAAATGTAGATGAAAGTGACATCGTCACTCTCAGCAGAGCCGATCTGGCTAATGTGGAGGAAGTAGTGAAGACATTAAAACCAGTGAAGGATGCCACTGTGTTTATGTCAGAGGAGAGCAGTCCTACAGTCAGCCTAATTGCACCAGTATATGCCCAACTCCTCCAGAGCATGTCCGACATTATTGGAGACCAACCATTGATCCGTGATGTGAAGAATGCCATCAAAACAGATCTCCTTAAAAGGTACAATAGTGAGGCAGAGAAAAAGATCCTTCATACATCCTCTGCCCTAGATCCTCGCTTTAAGGGGTTACCTTTCCTGACAGAGGAGGAGAGATTGGATGTCTCCGCAGGAGTGACTTCAGAGGCTGCATCCCTGGAGGAGGTAATTCATTTTTACTTGTAAAATAATTTAAATTTAATTAATAATTTAATAATTGTAAATTCATAATTTAATAATTGTCAATTATTACAAAATTGAATTATAATAACAATGTAATGTTAATTAATTATTAAGCAGCTACATAGTCAGTAAAATGTTAGACTGAGAAAAATAGTTATGTGTAAATAAATAAATATTGTCATATGAGCTGCAGCATTGGCTGAGAAAGTGATGCTAACTGCTGTTTTTTGCTCTTGTTTATTTATTTTTTCAAACAGTATGAGAGAAAACAGAGAACAGAAGCAGATGAAGCGCCTGGCAGAACAGGAAGTTCAGGAACCAAGGAAGAGTTGCTGTCCATGGATGACAATGTGTCAGACTCAGCAGGCCCCTCCGCTCCCAAAAGAAGGGCCTCATCGCTGCTTTTAAGTTTGCTGGGACCTGCTTTCATCAATGACACCAATGAACCTGCAGTACAAAGTAAGACCGCCGATGCCAGTGCTGAGGAGGAAATGGACTTGTACTGTAGATCCCCAGCTGTGCCTCTCTCTGAGGATCCCTTGGACTGGTGGCATCGCCATAAGGGCACATTTCCTCTCCTCTCTAGGTTAGCAAAGAGATACTTGTGCATCCCCGGGACAAGTGTGTCAGCAGAGAGAGTCTTCTCCACTGCAGGAGATGTTATCACTGCGAAAAGAATACAATTCTCTCAAACCTCCCAACGAGCTCATCTGCGAGCCCTATGATGGCAGCCACCGCTATGCCTCAGCACAAACAGGGCCAGAATCACCAGGCACAGATGCAGACACCTCTTCCCTCAGGAAGAGTGCCAAATGAGAACGGAGCGTCCCGATAGGAAGAGGCTCACAGTAAACAACAGACAAACACACAGACAGCGCCCTCAAGCACTGTCTATGCGTGCTCCTCTCCAGACAAAAAACGTCCAGAAAAATGTGTCTATCAAGTGTCAAACCCTGGGACACGGATAAACACACTCTCTTGAACATTTGTAAGGCATATATAAAAACCATTTCAGCAGGTTGAAGATAATTACTGTTAATGCAGAAAATATAATTAATTGTTTACAAAACATTTGCCAGCCCTAAACCATATTAATAATCTGCGTTTTCACGAGAAGCTCTCTGTATATAAGTGCGCTGAACACTGACTGGAAACGCTCGAGCTGTAATGAATAGAACACGGAAGTAGTTGTGCAAGTAGTCCATTGTACATTGTGAACGAGTAATCAGTCGAGGTTTGAGAGAAGAAGCAGCCGTGATGAACAGCCAATTCGTATGGAAGCATCTGATGACCAAACACTGGAATTCACAAATGGAAAAATCAAGTGAGCCCGGACTGATTTGTGTTCACAGTGGACATATTTAGCGAACCGTACTCAGACCACCTCTTTTGAAGCAGCATTAGTATTTGTCTGGTCATGTGATATCAACATGTATGTCCACATAAGGAGACCTCTTATGACAAACAAAACTGATTTAATTAGAACACACATATGACATTATACAAACAAACATATCATTAATTTCAGTAGAGGCCGACATTTCAGTGAGGATCAAATGAATCTAACCTGTTTGTTGCTCAGTATCTTCATGTTTTACGCTGATTGCTTCTTCAATCTCTATATCTTCGCTCTCCTCTTTAATAAACGCCATCTTTATAATAGTTTGCCGTGAGGATCTCAGCTGCTTCTCCAGGAGTTTTTCTGTGTGTTTGAACAATTTGTCATGTTTAGGATGAGAATAATTATCAGAAATAAAAATAAATCCATAGTTCAGTAGTCAGCACACTGGTAAGAGTCAGTCAGAGTAATGGCCTTAAATGACCTGATTACCCCCAAAAACACTAAAAACAAGCAGTACACATTATTAAAAGAGCAAATTACATTCTTAAATTCTTATTTAGGCATTATGGAGTATATGATGATTTGCAGACTACATTAAATACATTACTCTTTCATGATGACATTTAAAATAGGTTTGTAAACCTTGTCATTATTACATGTTTATGTTTGTATTCTCATTTCATTTACACTGTTCAAGCAGGCATCGGCAGCGAAAGGTGATTCGAGCGAATCGAATCAGTGAATCATTCTGCGGAGCAATTGGTTCAATTGACTCGGTGTAAAAAAGAAAAAAAAAAACCAATCCGTTTCTCCATCACTACTAGCCAGCTGCCAAATTCGTGTTTACGATACAATTATTGACTATATGGGTAGCGAAATAAGACGCACCTTTTCTGTTACTCGTGTGCTAATGCACCTTATCACAAAAAAACGTTCTTGAGACATTTTGGGTCCTCATGTTTGAATAAATAGCCTAATTACAATGCTTCATTCATTAAGAAATAATTTATTTAGCATAAATACAATTGGTTGAACGGTTTTTGTGTTGATATAAATGCTTTAAAACAAACCTTTTTACAGGCGAATCACAACAGATGCAGGAATGCGGTGCAGAGTCATGATGTCACATCACCAGACCAAAATAAAAGTTCCGTTCACTCGCTGCTGTCTAAAACCCCCAAAATACATATAAATTTACATAGTTCGTAAATGTTTACATTTAATATACAAAATGTGTATGATATATATGTGTTTTTGATTAAAAAATCAAAAAATGAGGAAATATTTTATATATATTTTAAAATATTTTAAATATCGAGGAAGAACAAAACCAAACTAAGTGTACTAAGGTATTTTTCTGACAAAATTACATATACAGGCAAATAACATATACAGATTTTATTTTACTAGAAAAGCAAAAAGCTGACAGGAAATGTTATTACATTTAATATTTTGTTGGTTCTCTCTTGTTTTTGCATAATTTATCACAATCAGCATGTCGTCTCATCCAGCTCCAATTAGTGGCGTAAAGGAATTTCTGCTTGCATTGCAACCCAGTCTCACGGCAGTTCGTGACATAGTCACGAAATTTAATCTATTGGTTCGTGTTCGTGGACACGAATTTCCCTCTTTTTTCGTGTCACTCAGCACGACTTTCGATCTAATGTATTTCAGTAGGAGGCATCTTTCGTGTCTGCACCACGTTTTTCTTTCTGCCACTCGGAAGCATTGTTTTTTCTCATTTGTTATTCATTTTTAAACTTTAAGCACTACATTACTCAACATTTAACCAGGAGATTTTATCCTTGTGTTTATTGCTTTATATTCTGTAGGCTATAACCTTTGTGCTACGGTTTCTTTTCTGAGAAATGCCGTTTTTCTATCTATTTGGTGTGTCAAATCGAACAGTAGACTAAATATTACAGTACTCATGATCCTTATCTACTTTTACTATGTTAAAGTAGATAAAACTACCTGATGACCCACCGCCGATTCTCTTTTAATGAGATCCTCATCTTTCTTTCAACACATAAACACGAAAGTGTGCTTGATAATTCAACAATACGATGTTCATGACCATCCGTTTTATTTGATTCTCCTTCTAATGTGAGAACGGGGGATTAGTTGTGGTTATTAATTAAATTAAAATAAAATAAAAAATAAATTAAATTAATTAGTGGACGCCCGCATTACCCGTGAGCCTCAGCATCCGTTGCTATGGAGACGGAGCCAGTCCGCTTCGCGATTGGGTGATTTCTGCAGGCCGCGAATTCTCCGTCATTGCACTCGAACCACTTTCCAGGTAAGCCACGAGACTTGAATGTAATGATCAAATTTGTTTAAATGTTATAATTGATGCTTTTCTTTGCCATTAGACTCACATGGTTTACATGTTACGTGTTAGAGCAACGAATTAAAGGCCGACCATTGGTTTCCATATTAACAGTAAAAAAAGAAGAAAAAAGACGCGCCTTTTGTGCAGTCATACAGAAAATGGGAAAAACGTGAATTTTATTGATTTATTTTAAGAAAAAAAAAATATATTTTTATGAAAATTGGTATCTCTCACTATCGGGGTACACATTTTAAACCTTTTTTCAACATATCTAGCCTTCACTATATAATTAACATTTTCTGTTCTCCTGCAGATCCTGTCAACCTTCACCCTATAGATACACCTGATTTCCAAAACCCAAAGGCACTTTTAAGAGCCAACCTCTGTGCATTATTGTCAAAGAAAATGTAATTAATTTAGTTGAACTTAAAGGTTTAGTTCACTTTGTGTAATAATCAGAGTGTACACGCGTTGTGCACCCGCATATAGGCTCATATTACTAACCCGCTCTTTAAATAACAAAACAAATATTGCTGCATTGACTTTAGAGCAGGTTTCAGTTGGTCAATGGCGCGGTCTATTTCAGTTGCCTCAAAATTGCAACACGCCAACAATGTGTCTGAACACACCTCGTTTTCAGATCAGCACGCCTATAGGTGCACAAATGGGTGCAAATGCATTTTCTATTTAAACAACGTGGTGCAGAACGTGAAAATGATAACTGGGTTGGGCTGAAAGTAGCAAAAAACACTTGCATTATATCTGTCATTTTTTTTAAACCTTGCCTTAAAATTTAATCAGTGACATCACAGAGGATGCACTTTACTTACTTTCCTGTTCAAGATGACAGATTGGATTGGATACATTTGTGTAGGTTCAAATGGTTTGTTCAAACGTTAATACGAATATAATGTTTAAACCTTTCATAAAGCGTTGTTATATTGTTTGATACAAATGACCTCTGTTTTCTGAAGCCAACATAGTCTTGTGAGAACTGAGATTACTTTGTATTTATGTATTTGGTCATAATGCAGCATTGGATTGAAATGAACATTCTTCAAGGATAATCCTAGTGATGTTCAAGGTGAAACAGATGGTTTTGACACAACACTAGAAAAGCTAAGTGAGGAACCTGTGAGTATGCAGTGTAAACAAATATCAAATTTAAAAAAGAAAAAAAGATTGTTGTTTTTGACATGCTTTGTTTATATTAAAATATTTACATGGTCTGCCGTCCACTGGCTGTGGTGATGAGGGAGATGTACATTGTGTCTGCAGACGCCCAAACACTCCTGAAAGACCAGAGCCCCAGTGCAGGAATGGTGCATGTGTTGGATTTAAGGATATTCAGGATATTGCTGATATTTCACCCTGTTTCTGTCCAAACTGAACAAGACAACCACAAAAAAGAAAACTGAAGAAGACTAAGCTATCCTTTACACATTCAGAGAACAGTTTCAGAACAAACAGAAAGAGACAACCTTGAAGAATCAACAAGGAAATGACAATGAAAACATTGAACGGTTTTCAATTACACTGACAAGAGAAGAGTGGGCAAAGATAAAACCAGCGTAAGACAAGGGCGTCTAAACCATGGATGGACAGATATGTTCTCTGAAAAAATGCATGTGTCCTGTCATTTAAATACAATATAGTAAAACTTCAGAAATCCAGAAAGCAACAGTCAGCATTTTGCTATGGAAAGACACATTGTAAGTTTCTTGGCTGTGCATTTTTCAAATGTTGCATATATAAGGAAGCAGCAGAGGATGTGTCCACAGCATCAGTTACTGAGAGAGTCTGGACTGATTGATCATTCGGGAAAAGCTTCTTAAGAAGGCGCACAGGAAATGTGGAGAGGGAAAACCTCCAACAGATGCTTGGAGGATTCACACACATGCATGTGCAAACATAACTTCTCACGGGACATTCAAATCAGGTTCCCCAGTTCAGTGGCACAAAAATGTCAAGCAAATTTGGAAAACAAATATTGGATTATTTGAAAATAACAACTTAGTTGACACACATGCAAAATCACAATAAATTCTGCACAACTGAGAGTAATGTTCAGGTATGTGCGACATGTTAATTTTTGATTGTTGGATATGTTTAGTTTTTTTGTGATTTTGAGTAGTCTTTTGCCTTAATAAAGGTTAAATTTAATTGACAAACCTTGTTTACTGTATAATAATAAAATTTGTTTGCGATACAACTTCAAAAATCAAACCCTGGTATAATTAGTTTCTGCACTCAAAAATGATAATTTTGTCTTTTAGACAGAATCTCTCATTCAATTCAATTCACATTTATTTGTATAGCGCTTTTCACGATACATATCGTTTCAAAGCAGAGAATGTATATCAGATGTGCTTCACACTCATTTATTGGCAGCTCTTTTCAGCACATATTGGACAGCATGTATTTAAACATGTATTCATCTATAATCCATCCGACATATTATTTTGCTTGTATATAGCCTATGCACTTTTGTGATTTTAGCCTGTGACCAGGACTTTTATTTTGGAGTGGCGTTGTGACGTCATAAGACCGCGGCGCGCTGGGCGTCTGTTGAGAATCGGCTGAAGAAAGGTTTGTGTTTTGTAAGCATTTAAAGTTTTCAAATAGGCTTAGTCTCTTCATATAATGTAATAGCTAACTTTTACGAGCGTTATTTCTGTGTGTAAAACACATCCACATGAGCAACTGAAAAGGTTTTTTTTTCTTAGTAACAGAAAAGTTGCGTCTTATTTTGCGCCCTTTATCGTGCATCAGTTTATCATTAACATGAATTCAGTCTCTAGTAAATTGTGACGAAGAAACGAGCTTTCCGAGTCAACTGAATCAAATGCATGTCAAAAATGATTCAATCAGTGTTTCGAATCTCTTGAAAAGAGTTTCATCCTATAACACCAGAGGCTTTCAGGAGAGCTTCTAGTTTTTAGTTTGTACAAGCAGTTTTATAGCACTTGTGTTCAATTATGTATTCATTTTCAGTAACTCTTTACTGTTTTAATTGTTTAAATTTAATTACATTTTTTCCTAACCCTGAACATAACTGTTGGTAACCCTCTTGATATATTTAATTTGTTTCAAAATATAAACTCATATATTCTGATTCAGTTTTGATGTAAGAAAGACCTTAATTTCTCAACATTTCTTTCATTAGCCGCAGCGCTGTCTGATGTCTGACCTTTTAACAAAGTGCAGTAAATGGTAAAATAATGTAATAATGTTATTGTTAATGTTAATAATGTAATATGAAAACACATTCCAGTTGACAACATCAATCAGCCATAATGATTTACTGTGGATTTATTTTTATTTCTGTTATTTATTCTCCTAATAAACATGTCAAATTGTTCAAACACACAGAAAAACTCCTGGTTCAGCTGAGATCTTGTGACACACTATTATAAAGATGGCGTTTATTAAAGAGGAGAGTGAAGAAATAAAGATTGTAGAAGTGTTCAGTGTGAAACATGAAGAAACTGAAGAACAAACAGGTTAGTTTCATTCTCAAAGCTGAACTCATTTGATTCTTATTAAAATGTGGCCTCTACAGAAATAAATTATATTTTTGTGGCATCATATGAGAGCCCAAAACAGTTTTGTGTAACAAAAACATGTAATTCTGAATTGAAAACAAAGAAAACCATTCATGTAAAACTGTAAAATGAAACAATTAAATGTGAGTAATTATCTCTACATTTGTTGATCTACATTATTTTGTTATTTTTTTATTTTCTGTTCGATTAGTGATCTTTTAGGTTCATTACAGAACTGTGGTGGGACAAATTAAACCATGGCTGATCATCTTTGTAATTAAATCAGAAATAGACATTTGATATAGTGTGCAATAAAGCAGGTAATTAATCATTTTAAAAGGCTGTTTGTGCTTTAGTCTTTGAAGTAAACAGCGTTTTAATCTTTGGTTTGCATAACTTACAGTCAACTCGAGTGAAATATCCACTCATGTACGTCCTTTACATAATCATCAGATGATCTATTCTCTTGTTGTACGGACTGTAAAGCCGCAATGGCGGTAATGAATTAATTTAGTTTGTGATCTAGTAAGAAGACTGCGCTGCTTCACTGCATTGTTAAAGTGCCCCTATTATGGATTTTTGAAAATGACCTTTCATGAAGTGCGTAATGTATTGTCTCTCAAAAGAAAGAGTTTTTAGTTCGAATCCCATTCCCTACATTCTGTGTGGACATCCCTCGAAACCTTGATCACTCCTCAAACGCTGTATCTGGTTCGTATTGTGTACGTGTCGAGAAGATGCTGTTTTCTGCTCTGCAATAGCAAATTCTCTTTGTAAACACTTCCAAAGGTTGAGGATATGAAGAACCAGTGATTAAAATTGACATGAAACATGAAAGTGTGATTAATTATTGATGTATATATTTTCTACTGGGTGTTCAAAATACACCCCAATCTTACCTCGACGAACTCAAACACACGAAAAGAGTCAAAGACACGAGTGAAGGTGGAGCCTCCTATTACGTTATCATCACGGACTAATGGTAGTACGAAGGTGTTTTGCAGCTGAAGCGAACTTTTCCTGAAGGTTCGCTTTGGCAAGCCATTTCGAACTTACAAAACGTACTTCGTTTTGGCCTGATTTTGTTCGAAATGACATTGCATCAGTTGGTTCTTTGATTTCGTTTGAGGTTTACTGGGGCCTTTACTGTATTCACAGAGACAAGAGCCATGTCGTTATTTTCATTATTTAACACTTGCAGTCTGTATAATTCATAAACACAACTTCATTCTTTATAAATCTCTCCAAAAGTGTAGCATTAGCCCGTTAGCCCGAGCATAGGCTACTATCAAACTCATTCAGAATCAAATGTAAACATCCAAATAAATACTATACTCACATGATTGGATAGGCTGCATGACGAACACTTTGTAAAGATCCATTTTGAGGGTTATATTAGCTGTGTGAACTTTGTTTATGCAATGTATTATAGTGTTGCGCGCTTGGGGGGGGCGGAGAGCGCTAGCATTTAAAGGGGACACGCACTGAATCAGCGCATTTATAATTACGCCTCAAAATAGGCAGTTAAAAATTTGAATAATAAAAAGTCTATGGGGTATTTTGAGCTGAAACTTCACAGACACATTCAGGGGACACCTTAGACTTATATTACATCTTGTGAAAAAGGATTCTAGGGCACCTTTAAACAACACCGAGTAAGCCAGTCAGAGATTTTGAACATTGTGACAGATAATTTTTTTTGCCACCAGTTCATTTGTTTTATCACATACATAAATCACAGTATCACCTGCATACATTTAAATATATACATCAAGACAAACATCTGGAAAATAATTCAAGTACAAAATAAAAAGTAGAGGCCCTGGTATAGACACCTGAGGTACCCCTGTGGAACGATCTCTAAAAGAAGATGTGTTTTAATCCGGGTGTAAGATAAGGCTCAATACAATTGATTGTTTCTACCGAAAAGTTAAAATGTAATAATTTAGATAACAGATTTTTATGATTTAGCGTATTGAATGCCTTTTGTAAATCAATGAACACTGCACCCACAACCCTTGTCTAGTTTTCACCACACCAGCTCAATAAAATAACATACAGCAGTTTCCGTTGAATGATGTTTACCGAACCCAAATTGCAAATGGCATTACTGACAAAATTAAAATGTGTCACGGTTGGTGATCTGCTGTCTCATTCTGGTGTCTGTGTATGTGTGTGTTTCGTCACGTTTATTGTTATATGTGGGCGTCGCCGCTGATTGTCTGATCAGCGGCAGCTGTTTCCCATCTACCAGCCTATTTAATGCCCTGTCTTTCGTCTCATGTTTGTCAGATCGTTGTTTGGAGTTCCCCTGTGTTGTCCCCTGTGCTTATCGTGTGTTCGTTCCTGGATTGGAGTTCTTCTTGACGTCGTGTTCCTGTTTTCTATTCTTCGTTGGATTCTTCACGGTGGTTTCACGCTCACGGACTCCCTTCACGATCTTCCCTCACTGGATTCCTGGCGGTCCATCGAAGTCCCTGCGTTCACCACTCTCCTGCTGTCTGCTACATGTCAGCTGAATGTTCTCATGTGTGTGAAGCTCAATAAATGAGAATTTTAAACTTGCACTTGCATCTGCCTTTCTTTCCGTGACAGAACGATCTGACCATAATGGATGCAGCAAGTTCAGCGTCGCTGACGAAGTTCAATCACATCAATCACAGCATCGCTCGGATGGATCAGCAGCAGGAGAGTATTTCATCTACCAGACACGCTGTGCAAGCACTGGTGACGCAGGTGTCCGAGCTCTCCCAGCAACTGCAACAGCTTCGCAATCCCACTGCGCCGCCCATGCTGTTCCCCCCACACCACCGGATCGATTAGACCAGCCGGAGCCACGCCTACCTGTTCCACAGTCTTATGCTGCTGAGCCTAATTTCTGCAGAACTTTTCTTACAAGATGTTCCATGTATTTCGCTCTGCAGCCCCGAACCTTTGAAAAGGAGGAGTCTAGGGTGCCGTTCGTGCTCACGTTTCTCACGGGGCAGGCAGCTTTGTGGGGAACGGCAGTGTGGGAGAACCAGGATTCATGCTGCACCTCGTTCCAGGCACTCACCGCCGTGATGAGAAGGGTCTTCGACCGTGCGTAGGCGGCAAGGACGCGGCTCGACTGCTTATGGTGCTCAAGCAAGGGAATGGCACTGTGGCTGAGTACTCCATCAAGTTCCGTACCTTGGCGGCGGAATGCAGATGGAACGAGGAGGCGGAGTGGGACGTCTTCCTGCATGGGTT
Organism: Ancherythroculter nigrocauda; assembly: GCA_036281575.1. Taxonomy (NCBI): domain Eukaryota; kingdom Metazoa; phylum Chordata; class Actinopteri; order Cypriniformes; family Xenocyprididae; genus Ancherythroculter; species Ancherythroculter nigrocauda. The sequence goes on from VTFQ01000006.1 coordinate 3,242,952, forward strand.
GGCCGACCGTGTCCAGAAGGAAATCTACATCTTGGATCTTCCCCAGAGTCTTAACGGGCTAATCGACCTTGTGTTGCGAGTGGACGCTCGTCTCAGTCATGTGGAACGCTTCTCCCTTCCTGACCACGGAGCTAGAGGCGCGGAGGGTCGTTCGACCAGCGCTGCAGACACGGTCGGTCCCACCTACCATTCTGAACCCATGCAGGTAGGGAGAGCTCGGCTTTCCCGGGAGGAGAGAGAGAGACGGAGATCCCAAGGACTGTGCATTTACTGTGGAGGAGCGGGGCATTTTCTGCATTCATGCCCGAGTAAAGGATCGAGCCCGATAGTAACGAAGAGGCTACTATAGGGTGGGATCTCCGCCGAGAAGTCCTCACCATCCACTCTCCTTCCGATAAGACTGAGATGGGCCAACCACACTCTCACCTGTCAAGCACTACTCTACTTGGGAACTGAGGGTAATTTCATGGACATTCACTTTGCACAGAAGAATCACCTGCCTATCACTCCACTCACCAGTCAGATTGCTGTCAATGCCCTCAATGGCCAGAGTCTTCCCAACATCTCATTTACTACCAGCTCCATAACCTTGATTACATCTGGCAACCACACAGAATCCATCCAATTTCTGCTCATGGACTCCCCCTTAGCACCCATTGTACTCGGACACCTCTGGCTCACTCAACACAACCCCAAGGTGGACTGGCGGCAGCACTCCATCTCCGAATGGAGCACTCAATGTCACAAGTCCTGTCTTATGTCTGCTTGTCCGTCTGTCTCTGTCTCTGTGTTACAGGAGAAGGCAGCGGATCTATCAAACGTGCCCACGGAGTATCTGGATCTGAAGGAAGTGTTCAGTAAGTCCTGTGCTGCTTCTCTTCCTCCGCATCGTCCCTATGACTGTGCTATAGATTTAGTGCCAGGTAAGTCTCCGCCTAAAGGCAAGTTGGAAGAAGGATGGTTCCTTGCGACCTTGCATTGATTACCAAGGGTTGAATAACATCACGGTAAAGAATACATATCCTCTGCCGTTGATGTCTTCAGCCTTCGAGAGGTTGCAAGGAGCATCCATTTTCACAAAATTGGATTTACAGAACGCTTATCATTTGGTTCGCATCAGGGAGGGGGATGAGTGGAAGACTGCCTTTAACACCCCTAGGGGGCACTTTGAATACTTGGTCATGCCCTTCGGGCTGTCCAACTCCCCGGCGGTCTTCCAGGCACTCGTTAATGACGTGTTGAGAGATATGGTTGACCAGTTCATTTATGTCTACCTGGACGACATTGATTTTTTTTCCTCGTCTCTCCAGGAACATGTTCAACACGTCAGACGAGTGCTTCAACGACTGCTAGAGAATGGGTTTTTTGTCAAGGCGGAGAAATGCGATTTTCATGCACAGTCTGTTTCTTTCCTAGGGTACATCGTCTCGTCTGAGGGAGTTCGCATAGATCCTGAGAAGTTTAAGGCTGTGGTGGATTGGCCAAGTCCAGATTCCCGTAAGGCCCTACAGAGGTTTCTGGGGTTTGCCAATTTTTACCGGTGGTTCATTCATAATTTCAGCCAACTAGCCGCGCCTCTGACCGCCTTGACCTCCCCCAGAACGACGTTCAGGTGGTCCGATGCAGCTGAGGCTGCATTCGCCAAACTGAGAAGTCGCTTCCTTTCGGCTCCCATTCTCATAGCCCCTGATCCCTCACGTCAGTTCATGGTGGAGGTCGATGCGTCAGGGGTGGGGGTAGGTGCAGTGCTATCCCAGCGTTCTCCCACAGATAATAAGATGCATCCCTGCGCGTTTTATTCCCATCGTTTATCTCCAGCCGAGCGTAATTATGACATTGGTAACAGAGAGTTGCTGGCAGTCAAGTTAGTGTTGGAAGAATGGCGTCACTGGTTGGAAGGTTCGGGAGTACCTTTTGTCGTTTGGACTGATCACAAAAACTTAGAATAGATCAGATCTGCCAAAAGACTAAACTCCAGGCAGGCTCGGTGGGCACTTTTTTTTGGACGATTTGATTTTTCTCTCTCGTACCGCCCGGGTTCTAAAAACATCAAACCCGATTCTTTGTCTCGCATTTTTGATCCTTCCGAACGCCCGTCTACTCCCGAGTGTATTCTTCCCGAGACATTAGTGGTCTCCACTCTGACATGGGAGGTCGAATCGAAGGTCAAGATGGCCTTACAAGGGGTAACGCCCCTGCCCCGGGTGCCCACCTAATCGATTATTTGTGCCGGAGAGGTTAAGGTCCAATGTTATCAAGTGGGGGCATTGTTCCAACGTGGCTTGTCATCCAGGGCTTAATTGCACCAGTTTTTTGGTCAAGCAACGATTCTGGTGGCCTGCCATGGCTCGTGACATTCGCAGTTTTGTTTTGGCTTGCTCGATTTGTGCCACTGGTAAGACTTCCAATCGACCCCCAGATGGGTTACTCCAACCGCTGTCTGTCCCTTCGAGACCCTGGTCCCACATTGCGCTAGATTTTGTTACTGCCCTCCCACCCTCCAAGGGGAATACGGTCGTTTTGACCGTAGTGGACCGGTTCTCGAAGGCGGCTCATTTCATCCCTTTACCCAAATTACCCTCTGCTAAGGAGACAGCGTAAACTGTCGTAGACCACGTCTTTCGGTTACATGGCCTCCCGATGGATGTGGGTTCCGACAGGGGTCCCCAGTTTGTGTCCAAATTTTGGCAAGAGTTTTGTAAATTACTGGGGGTGACTGTCGGTCTTTCGTCGGGGTTCCATCCTCAGAGCAATGGCCAAACCGAGAGAGCCAACCAAGATTTGGAAAGAATGCTGCGATGTTTGGTTTCCAAGAATCCTTCCTCCTGGAGCCAACAACTCTCTATGATTGAGTACGCACATAATTCGTTACCAGTGTCTGCCACGGGCCTCTCGTCGTTTGAATGTAGTTTAGGTTACCAGCCACCTATCTTTCCCAGTCTGGAATCCGAAGTCGTGGTCCCCTCCGCTCACGCCTTCGTCCAGAGGTGCCACCGCACTTGGAGTAGAGCCCGCAAGACTCTTCTTCAAGTGGGGGCGCGCACCAAGGCTAAGACCGATCGCCACCGGTCGAAGCCTCCCGTATACGTCGTGGGTCAAAAAGTGTGGCTTTCTACCAAGAACATTCCGCTCCACTCCGTTTCTAATAAGCTAGCTCCTAAATTCATCGGCCCGTTCCCTGTCTCCAAGATCATTAGTCCAGTGGCAGTCCGACTCAAACTTTCTCTGGAGTACAGGAGAATTCATCCTGACTTTCATGCGTCTAAGATTAAACCTATGTTTCATTCACACATTAATCCGCCGACCCCGATTCCCCCACCACCGCGACTCGTAGACGGGGAGTTCCCTGTGTTGTCCCCTGTGCTTCTCGTGTGTTCGTTCCTGGATTGGAGTTCTTCTTGACGTTGTGTTCCTGATTTCTGTTCTTTGTTGGATTCTTCACGGTGGTTTCACGCTCACGGACTCCCTTCACGATCTTCCCTCACTGGATTCCTGGCGGTCCATCGAAGTCCCTGCGTTCACCACTCTCTTGCTGTCTGCTACATGTCAGCTGACTGTTCTCATGTGTGTGAAGCTCAATAAATGAGAAGTTTAAACTTGCACTTGCATCTGCCTTTCTTTCCATGACAAAATGGGGCTATAATTTGATAAATTAGTGTGATCACCTGCCTTGAAAACTGGGGTAACTAACTTCTGATCCCCTCACACCCTTAAACCAATGCACTTACACACCAAATTTCTGTCCTCTACATTTCTCCTCTCCTTAATCTATTTGTCAGATAAACCTGGAATTGTATATTACAAATATTTTTGGTTCTTGAAGGATTGCTTTTGTTCCTCTCGTGGGTTGCTTTGGATAAAACACTTTGCATAAATCTGCACATCGCGTAATTAATTAGATTAAAAATTGTATAATCTCTTTAGTAGCTTAGTGCATATAGGATGTAGTATACTATGTTGGTAAGTGTTGATGTTTTAATGCTTTTATGTTTGTTGTTTTGTGCCATTAAACAAGGGTTAACTTGTATTTGTTTTTCTTTAGACCTGATGCAGCTGAAAGAGGAGAGTCAAGAACTGGAGGAATTGGAGGAGAAAAATCATTATGAAAATGATCATGGTTTCAAAACTGAAGAAAAATCTTTTAGTTGCTCAATGACAAAAAAGGTTCCCTCACAAAAAAGAGTTCTGAAGACAGAAACTAGAAGTGATTTAACATGCCAACAGTGTGGAAAATGTTTTGGTCAAAAAAAATACCTTACAATCCACATGAGAATTCACACTGGAGAGAAGCCTTTCACCTGCCAGCAGTGTGGAAAGAGTTTCACTCAAAAATCAAGCCTTAATGTCCACATGAAAATTCACTCTGGAGAAAACCCTTTCACCTGCCAAGAGTGTGGAAAGAGTTTCACTCAAAAAGCAAGACTTGAAGTCCACATGAGAGTTCACACTGGAGAAAACCCTTTCACCTGCCAAGAGTGTGGAAAGAGTTTTACTCAAAAAGGAAACTTTAATGTCCACATGAGAATTCATACCGGAGAGAAATCTTTCACCTGCAACCTGTGTGGGAAGAGCTGCTCACTAAAAGGAAATCTACAGATTCATATGAGAACTCACACTGGAGAGAAGCCGTTCACATGTGATCTGTGTGGAAAGAGTTTTCCACACAAAGGACGGATTAAAGTCCACATGAGAATTCACACTGGTGAGAAGCCGTTTACATGTGATCAGTGTGACGTGAGTTTCACAAATGAAAGAGACATGAAACATCATTTGAAAACACATTCTGGAAAGAAACTTTAATGTCTCAAAAAAAATTATTTTATCATCACATTTCCAGATACTCCTAAGGCCCCATTTCCACCTGGTATTAAGATTTAGTCCATCTCTTTTGTCCACTTTCAACCACTTCTGTCCTGATTTCTTCGAGGGGAGGGTCTACCCATAGAGTAAATGTATGGTTTTATCAGATCTTTTGATCAAATGGACAAAATAAGCTTGCGTAATTTACATATGAACGTACTACGAGCATCAGCTTTCGTTTCTGCTCTAACAGATGCAAGATCACACTGAACACGGTGAGTGTGTGTTAGAAATCAGGAAAGGTGAGAGAACATTGTTGAATGGTGAGATTAAATTGTTTTGTCTCCAAACTAAACTTGTTTCTTCAGCCAAAAGTTTAAATCCCATCTGGCTACCAAGCTTTCCATAATATTTATGCATTAAGTCAGTAGGCAGAGAGTAAGGCGGTCTTTTGTGGCTGTTCGAACACATTCGACCACATGAGGGTTTCCACATGAGGGTTTCCACTACGAAAGCAATTTGGTCAAATTAGGGGTGTTGCAGTATACCGGTATTGACAATAACCGTGATATTCAAAGCATGAAATATCGATATCGTGTTAATTTAGGGTGTGACGATTATACCGGTATTGGCAATAACCACGATATTTAAAAAGAATAGGACGCTTATGATATCATGACATGTAAATACTCCAGTGCCAGTACCTGGTTGAGCTCTCAGGTGGCAGTATTGCACCTTAACGCTGACGCCTGTCAAACAAGAAGAAGACGCAGTGCGCAGCTATTCCGAGCGGGAGAGTGAGAGGCTCTGTTCACACACCCGAAAAAAGTAAATAAGCTCGACAGTATGGGAGTTTTTCGGCTCCTTAGACAGCCCAATCTGCAGGATTTGCCTAGCTGTTGCCTATTACCCACCTCCGTGTCCATCACCCTGCAGATTACTCCATTTTACAGAGAGTAAGTTGCGATTATTTTACTAGTCATGGAATGGGAAATGTTATATTAACCTGTTAACAGCGATTTTCTGTGTTCACGTATTTAAATAAAGGGTGATTATTTTAAGTACTGCGTTTTATTTATTCGTCTTACTCAGCGTGATGTAGATATGCATGCAGTTATTTGCCCTCAAAATTCAAGATACACGGGCATTTTTTGCCCCGACAATTTTTTTGTCATTATATCATATTATAAGATGTAGTTGTTTTACAATATCACACGAGCAAAAGTGCTGTTTTCCCCAAATCAGCACAAATGCAATGTTCCTTCAACTTGTTAAATGAACAATGTGAGTTACATTTTAGACACAGTATTGTTAATATTGTTTGTTTTTTTCTTTATTTCGCCAACGAAAATTTCAAAATTATGAACAGCAGAACAGCCCCAGTGCAACAGAAATGTTTTTGTTATACTGACTGAATCCGCGTTTAGAACGAATTAATCCGAGCTTCGTTCCTGAATGAATCAGTCATTTGAACAAATCGGTTGACTCACTCACTCATTAAGACAGTGACTTGCTGCCACCTACTGGCAGTTTAGTTTAGTTTCATATTTAAAGGGATAGTTCACCCAAAAATGAAAATTTGATGTTTATCTGCTTACCCCCAGCGCATCCAAGATGTAGGTGACTTTGTTTCTTCAGTAGAACACAAATGATGATTTTTAACTCCAATCATTGCCGTCTGTCAGTCAAATAATGCTAGTGGATGGGAACTTCTACTATAAGAGTAAATAAAACTTGCATAGACAAGTCCAAATTAAACCCTGCAGCTCGTGACGACACATTGATGTCCACGGCAACGGTTGGAGTTAAAAATCATCATTTGTGTTCTACTGAAGAAACAAAGTCACCTACATCTTGGATGCGCTGGGGGTAAGCAGATAAACATCAAATTTTCATTTTTGGGTGAACTATCCCTTTAAGGGACATTAAAAAGTTAAAATTAGAAAAAAATTATTTAAATATTTAAATATTAAATTAAATTTATGTAGACAAATTGTAAATGCTGTGTAAATATATGTCACTTCTCATTCTGTGTCACCTCTGTATTACAAAGATGGATTTTGCTGATAATGATTTAATTTGACTGGTAACAGCCATAATGTATAGGCTACTGTGCTAGTATTAATTTTTATTTCTTCAGGTCTTAAAAAACCTTAAATTTGACTTTAAAAAATGTGCAGCAACCCCGAAATAAACTAAATAAACAAAGTAAAAATTATTTAGACTGCTAAATTTCCCCCCCCCCCCCCCAAGGATTCTATAAATATTGTGATATATCGATACTGTGATATTTTTTGGCCACAATAACCATGGTGTGAAAAATCCAATATCGTGACAGCCCTAGGTCAAATGCTTCGAAAGTGAAAGCTCAAAACAGTTTTCACCCCATTTACACCTGTATATAGCATTGTCCACTTGTGATCTGATCGACCAAAACGCATCTTAATACCAGGCGGAAACTGAGCCTAAAATGTATGCAGATGTGAGACCCTGTTTTTGTGTGGAAACATTTAAATGGCTTTGCAATTTTAAATGCCACCAGCAAATATCTGTTAAAATAATTTTGATTTAATTTATTTGATTCAGTTCAATACCTCACAATCAAAATGTTAGATAAACTTCTGTCTTGGTGTGAAATGCAGCAATGTAAATGAAAAAATATGAATAAAAGGACACTGAATAAAAAAAAGAATATTGAAATGAATTATTGATTCATCTTTAGTGAGAGAACACACAGGTAATCATGGTTTAGACTTGAATATGCCTGCGTTAGGGAGTGTTTCAGTACACATGCTGTCCTGTTGTCCTGAAAAAGGATGGAGGGTCCAGATTCTGTGTCAATTACAGAGGGCTAAACTCTAAAACTCACCTAGATGCCTCTAATGAATTCTTGTGTCTTCCTTTTGGGCTGAAAAATGCTGGAGCATTATTTTAGAGTCTAATGGAACATGCTATGAGAAGTTAAAGGTAAATGTTGCATGGTGTACATTGATGATATTGTTGTGTATTCACAATCCATCTCTGAACATCTACAACATCTTTATCAAGTTCTCCCATGTCTCCATAAGGCTGGTCTCACTCTTAACCTAAAGAAATGCAACCTCCTTCAAAAATCAAGTCCTCAGGCACATAGTTTCAGAAAAGGAGTGACTACAGACCCAACTAAGGCTGCTGCAGTAAAGTCATTTCCAGTACCTCAAACTATGAAAGAGGTGCAAAGATTTTTGAAACTTGCAGGTTGGCATCACCGGTCTATACCCCAGTTTTCAGAGAAATCTGCTCCCTTGCACTCTCTAAAACAAAAGAACCTCACTTGGTCTTGGACTGACCAGTACCAACAGGCATTTGGCATTCTCAAGCAAGACTTGGTAGAAGCACCTGTACTTGTAACCCCTAACTTTACTAAACCTTTTCATGTACAGGCTGATGCCAGCGACATTCGTCTAGAGCAGGGGTTTCCAATCCTGAAGGGCCACTGTCCTGCAGAGTTTAGCTCCATCCCTAATTAAACACATCTGAACTAATCAAGCTAATCAAGGTCTTACTATAGGCTAGAAACCTCCAAGCAGGTGCGTTTAGGCAAGTTGGAGCTAAACTCTCCAGGACTGAGTTTGGACACCCCTGGTCTAGAGTCTGAAGGTGAGGGCATATCATTGCTTATGCCTCTTGCTTACTTTGAGGAGCTGAGAAAGCATACTCAGTCTCAGAAAAAGAATGTCTAGCTGTGGTATGGGTGGTGAAAAAGTGGATACCATACTTGGAAGGAAGTCCATTTGAAGTAGTTACACATCATGCTGCTTTGTTATGAAAGCACTGGGTTTGCTACTGCTTTAAGCCAAGTTCAGACTGCACGATTTTCAAAGTAGTCGGGTCACTGTACTTTTCACACTGCATGACTATCTTGGCCATCATTCAGTCGCAGCTGTGTTCAAACTGCACAATGGATTGGTGACAGAGGGTTTCACACTGCATGACTTTACAATAGGAAGAATCGCCGACAACTCTGTCTGGCACGCAAACTACATTTCACAACCAAGACGTGACAAGGAAACAACGTGATATCACTCATTCAAGACTGGAGTTCTCATGTGAGACTGGCCCTGCGTCTCAATTAGCTCCCTAGCTCCCTAGGTCGTGAATCTCGCGACCTAGGGAGCTGATACCCTGATCAGTGCCCTGACTACTGAACTAGGGAGCTGATTGAGACACACGGCCATTATTATTAAAAGCGGCAGCCCGCAAGAAGTTTGAAATACGAATTGCCTGTGCGCTGATTTGCAGTGAAAACAACAAAAATACAAGAAGAATAGGGAGGAGGAAATGTTTGGGGAGGAACAAGGAACAAGGATTGTGTGTTCTGCAACAACAGTTGGAGCTAAATACATAACTTTTCAATGTGCTGCTGTTCCGGATGGTCAAGCAAATGTTTGTGCTTTGTTTCTGTTTGATAGAATTGTAATGTTTAAGTGTACGAAGCCATGCTTGCTGATATTGTGGTCTATAACTCCTCCCTGCTGCTCTGTATCTTGCTCTCTCATTGGCTGTCAGTCATCGCCGATGTAGTTTTCAGTCAGAACACTTTTCACACAGCAGGATTTTGAATCGCCGACAGGTCCAGATATTTAGCATGCCAAATATCTCACGGGCGTCGGCGACTTGTCGGCGATTCTCTCAGATCTCGTCTCTGCTCATTCACACTGCGTGATTGTCACTCGCGTGAACGAGCACCGATTTGCCTGTGATTTCAGGCATTTGTCGGCGATTTCTCAAAACCTGTCGGCGAGCCAAAATTGGGGCTAAAGTCGTGCAGTCTGAACTCGCCTTAAGTTTCTTGGCTGTGCATTTTTCAAATGTTGCATATATAAGAAAGCAGCAGAGGATGTGTCCACAGCATCAGTTACTGAGAGAGTCTGGACTGATTGATCATTCGGGAGAAGCTTCTTAAGAAAGAAATGTGGAGAGGGAAAACCTCTAACAGATGCTTGGAGGATTCACACACATGCATGTGCAAACATAACTTCTCACGGGACATTCAAATCAGGTTCCCCAGTTCAGTGGCACAAAAATGTCAAGCAAATTTGGAAAACAAATATTGGATTGTTTGAAAATTCAAGAATCACAAACTTTGTTTTTTCAACTGATGACACACATGCAAAAATCATAATTAATTCTGCACAACTGAGAGTAACGTATAGGTATGTGTGACATGTTGGATATGTTTATTTTTTGTGATTTTTGAGTAGTCTTTTGCCTTAATAAAGGTTTAATTTAATTGACGAACCTTGTTTACTGTATAATAATAAAATATTTCTTTGTGATACAACTTCAAAAATCAAACCCTGGTATAATTAGTTTCTGCACTCAAAAATTATAATTTTGTCTTTTAGACAGAATCTCTCATTCAATTCAATTTTTCACGATACATATAGTTTCAAAGCAGCTTTACAGAGAATGCATATGTGCTTCACACTCATTTATTGGCAGCTCTTTTCAGCACATCATTGGACAGCATGTATTTAAACATGTATTCATCTATAATCGATCCGACATATTATTTTGCTTGTATATAGCCTATGCACTTTTGTGATTTTAGCCAGTGACCAGGACTTTTATTTTGGAGTGGCGTTGTGACGTCATAAGACCGCGGCGCGCTGGGCGTCTGTTGAGAATCGGCTGAAGAAAGGTTTGTGTTTTGTAAGCATTTAAAGTTTTCAAATAGGCTTAGTCCCTTCATATAATGTAATAGCTAACTTTTAAGAGCGTTATTTCTGTGTGTAAAACACATCCACATGAGCAACTGAAAAGGTTTTTTTTTCTTAGTAACAGAAAAGTTGCGTCTTATTTTGCGCCCTTTATCGTGCATCAGTTTATCATTAACATGAATTCAGTCTCTAGTAAATTATGACGAAGAAACGAGCTTTCCGAGTCAACTGAATCAAATGCATGTCAAAAATGATTCAATCAGTGTTTCGAATCTCTTGAAAAGAGTTTTATCCTATAACACCAGAGGTTTGCAGGAGCGTTTTTAGTTTGTACAAGCAGTTTTATAGCACTTGTGTTCAATTATGTATTCATTTTCAGTAACTCTTTACCGTTTTAATTTAATTACATTTTTTTCCTAACCCTGAACATAACTGTTACCACCCTCTTGATATATTTAACCTGATTTGTTTCAAAATATGAACCCATATATTCTGATTCAGTTTTGATGTAAGAAAGACCTTAATTTCTCAACATTTGTTTCATTAGCCGCAGCGCTGTCTGATGTGTGACCTTTTAACAAACTGCAGTAAAACTGTTAATAATATAATATGAAAACGCATTCCAGTTGACATCAATCAGCCATAATGATTTACTGTGGATTTATTTTTATTTCTGTTAATCATTCTCATCTTAAACATGTCAAATTGTTCAAACACACAGAAAAACTCCTGGTTCAGCTGAGATCTCGTGACACACTATTATAAAGATGGCGTTTATTAAAGAGGAGAGTGAAGAAATAAAGATTGAAGAAGTGTTCAGTGTGAAACATGAAGAAACTGAAGAACAAACAGGTTAGTTTCATTCTCAAAGCTGAACTCATTTGATTCTTATTAAAATGTGGCCTCTACAGAATAAATGATATTTTTGTGACATCATATGAGAGCCCAAAACAGTTTTGTGTAACAAAAATATGTAATTCTAAATTGAAAACAAAGATAACCATTCATGTAAACCTAAAATGAAACAATTAAATGTGAGTAATTATCTCTACATTTGTTGATCTACATTATTTTCTGTTCAATTAGTGATTTTTTAGGTTCATTACAGAACTGTGGCAGGACAGATTAAACCAAGGCGGATCATCTTTGTAATTAAATCAGAAATGGATATAGAGTGCAATAAAGCAGGATAATTAATCATTTTAAAGGCTGTTATTCACCTCCTGTTTGTGCTTTAGTCTTTGAAGTAAACAGCGTTTTAATCTTTGCTTTGCATAACTTACAGTCGACTCGTGTGAAATATCCACTCATGTACGTCCTTTACATAATCATCAGATGATTTATTGTTGTACGGACTGTAAAGCCGCAATATGCAAGATATAATAATAGTTGGCAGTAATGAATTAATTTAGTTTGTGATCTAGTAAGAAGACTCGTTGTGCTGTTTCACTGCATTGTTAAAGTGCCCCTATTATGGATTTTTGAAAATGACCTTTCATGCAGTGTGTAATGTACCTATATGTGAATGTAAACAGTGTTCAAAGTTGTAAAGCTGAAAGTGCATCATAAAAAAAAGTTATTGTCTCTCAAAAGAAAGAGTTTTTAGTTCGAATCCCATTCCCTACGTTCTGTGTGGACATCCCTCGAAACCTTGATCCCTCCTCAAACGCTGTATCTGGTTCATATTGTGTACATGTAAGGAAGATGCTGTTTTCTGCTCTGCAATAGCAAATTATCTTTGTAAACACTTCCAAAGGTTGAGGATATGAAGAACCAGTGATTAAAATTGACATGAAACATGAAAGTGTGATTAATTATTGATGTATATATTTTCTACTGGGTGTTCAAAATACACCCCAATCTTACCTCGACGAACTCAAACACACGAAAAGAGTCAAAGACACGAGTGAAGGTGGAGCCTCCTATTACGTTATCATCACGGACCAATGGTAGTACGAAGGTGTTTTGCAGCTGAAGCAAACTTTTCCTGAAGGTTCGCTTTGGCAAGCCATTTCGAACTTCCAAAAAGTACACAAAACATACTTCGTTTTGGCCTGATTTTGTTCGAAATGACATCGCATCAGTTGGTTCTTTGATTTCGTTTGAGGTTTACCGGGGCCTTTACTGTATTCACAGAGACAAGAGCCATGTCGTTATTTTCATTATTTAACACTTGCAGTCTGTATAATTCATAAACACAACTTCATTCTTTATAAATCTCTCCAAAAGTGTAGCATTAGCCCGTTAGCCCGAGCATAGGCTACTATCAAACTCATTCAGAATCAAGTGTAAACATCCAAATAAATACTATACTCACATGATTGGATAGGCTGCATGACGAACACTTTGTAAAGATCTATTTTGAGGGTTATATTAGCTGTGTGAACTTTGTTTATGCAATGTATTATAGAGTTGTGAGCTCGGGGGTGGGGAGCGCGAACATTTAAAGGTGCCCAAGAATGCTTTTTCACAAGATGTAATGTAAGTCTAAGGTGTCTTCTGAATGTGTCTGTGAAGTTTCAGCTCAAAATACCCCATAGATTTTTTTTATTAATTTTTTTAACTGCCTATTTTGGGGCATCATTAACTATACACTGATTTTGGCAGCGCCGCCCCTTTAAATGGCGTGCTCCCCGCCCCCGAGCTCTCGACTATATTACAGTGCATTTACAAAGTTCACACAGCTAATATAACCCTCAAATGGATCTTTACAAGATGTTCGTCATGCATGCTGCATGCATGCTTCGAATTATGTGAGTAAAGTATTTATTTTGATGTTTACGTTTGATTCTGTATGAGTTTGAGGCTATGCTCTGTGGCTAACGGCTAATGCTACACTGTTGGAGAGATTTATAAAGAATGAAGTTGTTTATGCATTATACAGACTGCACGTTTAAAAATGAAAATGGCGACGGCTCTCTTGTCTCCGTGAATACAGTAAGAAACGATGGTAACTTTAACCACATTTAACAGTACATTAGCAACATGCTAATGAAACATTTAGAAAGACAATTTACAAATATCACTAAAAATATCATGTCATCATGAATCATGTCAGTTATTATTGCTCCATCTGCCATTTTTCGCTGTTGTTCTTGCTTGCTTACCTTGTCTGTGCACAGATCCAGACGTGAATACTGCCTTTCCTTGTGTAATGCCTTGAACATGGGCTGGCATATATGCAAATATTGGGGGCGTACATATTAATGATCCCAACTGTTACGTAACAGTCGGTGTTATGTTGAGATCCACGTGTTTTCCGGAAGTCTTTTAAACAAATGAGATTTATATAAGAAGGAGGAAGCAATGGGGTTTGAAACTCAATGTATGTCTTTTCCATGTACTGAACTCTTGTTATTTAACTGTGTTATTTAACTATGCCAATATAAATTCAATTTTTGATTCTAGGGCACCTTTAAAGGGGACACACACTGAATCAGCGCATTTATAATTACGCCTCAAAATAGGCAGTTAAAAAATTGAATAATAAAAAGTCTATGGGGTATTTTGAGCTAAAACTTCACAGACACATTCAGGGGACACCTTAGACTTATATTACATCTTGTGAAAAAGGATTCTAGGGCACCTTTAAACAACACCGAGTAAGCCAGTCAGAGATTTTGGACATTGTGACAGATAATTTTTTTTGCCACCAGTTCATTTGTTTTATCACATACATAAATCACAGTATCACCTGCATACATTTAAATATATACATCAAGACAAACATCTGGAAAATAATTCAAGTACAAAATAAAAAGTAGAGGCCCTGGTATAGACACCTGAGGTACCCCTGTGGAACGATCTCTAAAAGAAGATGTGTTTTAAAGGTGCCCTCGAATCAGAATTTGAATTTACCTCGGCATAGTTGAATAACAAGAGTTCAGTACATGGAAATGACATACATTGAGTTTCAAACCCCATTGTTTCCTCCTTCTTATGTAAATCTCATTTGTTTAAAAGACTTCCGGAAAACACTCGGATCTCAACATAACACCGACTGTTACGTAACAGTCGGGATCATTAATATGTATGACCCCAATATTTGCATAATGCCAGCCCATTCGACGCATTAGACAAGGAAAGGCAGTATTAACGGCTGGATGTGTGCACAGACAAGGTAAGCAAGCAAGAACAACAACAGCGAAAAATGGCAGATGGAGCAATAATAACTGACATGATCCATGATATCATGATATTTTTAGTGATATTTGTAAATTGTCTTTCTAAATGTTTCATTAGCATGTTGCTAATGTACTGTTAAATGTGGTTAAAGTTACCATCGTTTCTTACTGTATTTACGGAGACAAGAGCCGTCGCTATTTTCATTTTTAAACACTTGCAGTCTGTATAATGCATACACACAACTTCATTCTTTATAAATCTCTCCAACAGTGTGTAATGTTAGCTTTAGCCACAGAGCATATAGCCTCAAACTCACACAGAATCAAACATAACCATCTAAATAAATACTTTACTCACATAATTCGAAGCATGCATGCAGCATGCATGACGAACATCTTGTAAAGATCCATTTGAGGGTTATATTAGCTGTGTGAACTTTGTAAATGCGCTGTAATATAGTCGACAGCTCGTGTGGCAGAGGAAGCGCATCTCTTAAAGGGGCCGTGCTGAAAAAATCAGTGCATAGTTAATGATGCCCCAAAATAGGCAGTTAAAAAAATTAATTAAAAAAAATCTATGGGGTATTTTGAGCTGAAACTTCACAGACACATTCAGGGGACACCTAGAACTTATATTACATCTTGTAAAAAAACAATCTAGGGCACCTTTAATCCGGGTGTAAGATAAGGCTCAATACAATTGATTGTTTCTACTGAAAAGTTAAAATGTAATAATTTAGATAACAGATTTTTATGATTTAGCGTATTAAATGCCTTTTGTAAATTAATGAACACTGCACCCACAACCCTTGTCTAGTTTTCACCACACTTGCTCAATAAAATAACATACAGCAGTTTCCGTTGTTTACCGAACCCAAATTGCAAAGGGCACAATAAATTATTTGGTAAATCTAAAAAAAATTACAATTTGCCCAGTTACTACTTTTTCTACTGTTTTAGACATTACTGACAAAATTGAAATGGGGCTATAATTTGATAAATTAGTGTGATCACCTGCCTTGAAAACTGGGGTAACTAACTTCTGACCCCCTCACACCCTTAAACCAATGCACTTACACACAAAACTTCTACTTGGGTAAAGTTGGTTTTATATTCGCATGTTCAGAGTTTTGATAAATTCAGACTTTCCAATAAATGTGCAATAAATTAATGTTTGCGAATTTTAAGCAGCGACATGATATTGACAACCAACGATTGTCAACTTACAACATTTTTCACAGTCGATCAAAATAGGCAAGTATTGTTTTAATGGCATATTTACTTGTGAATGTCCACTGAATGTCCAATGTAGTGTGATTAACAAGGCTATTGAATACGGATGTCCGAATGTGCGAATATAAAACCAACTTTACCCAAGTAAAACTTCTGTCCTCTACATTTCTCCTCTTCTTAATCTATTTGTCAGATAGACCTGGAATTGTATATTACAAATATTTTTGGCTCTTGAAGGATTGCTTTTGTTCCTCTCGTGAGTTGCTTTGGATAAAACTGTTTGCATAAATCTGCACATTGCGTAATTAATTTGATTAAAAACTGTATAACCTCTTTCAGTAGCTTAGTGCATATAGGATGTAGTATACTATGTTGGTGAGTGTTGATGTTTTAATGCTTTTATGTTGTTTTGTGCTATTGAACAAGGGTTAACTTGTATTTGTTTTTCTTTTTAGACCTGATGCAGCTGAAAGAGGAGAGTCAAGAACTGGAGGAATTGGAGGAAAAAAATCATTATGAAAATGATCATGGTTTCAAAACTGAAGAAAAATCTTTTAGTTGCTCAATGACAAAAATGGTTCCCTCACAAAAAAGAGTTCTGAAGACAGAAACTAGTAGTGATTTCACATGCCAACAGTGTGGAAAATGTTTCGGTCGAAAACAATACCTTACAATCCACATGAGAATTCACACTGGAGAGAAGCCTTTCACCTGCCAGCAGTGTGGAAAGAGTTTCACTCAAAAATCAAGCCTTAATATCCACATGAAAATTCACTCTGGAGAGAGTCCTTACACCTGCCAAGAGTGTGGAAAGAGTTTCACTCAAAAAGGAAACTTTAATGTCCACATGAGAATTCATACCGGAGAGAAATCTTTCACCTGCAACCTGTGTGGGAAGAGCTTCTCACTAAAAGGAAATCTACAGATTCATATGAGAACTCACACTGGAGAGAAGCCGTTCACATGTGATCTGTGTGGAAAGAGTTTTCCACACAAAGGACGGATTAAAGTGCACATGAGAATTCACACTGGAGAGAAGCCGTTTACATGTGATCAATGTGGAAGGTGTTTCAGATGTAAATTAACTCTTAAAACCCACATGAGCACTCACTCAAGAGAGAAGTGTTTTAAATGTCATCAGTGTGGAAGGAGCTATACATGCAGTAAACGTCTTAAGAAACACGTAATAACTCACAACGGAGGTACGCCCTTCATGTGCCTTCACTGTGGAATGACATGCTCAAGCAATGCAAGCCTTGAGGTTCACATAACAAGTCACACTGAAGAGAAGCCTTTCACGTGTCTTCAGTATGACATGAGTTTCACAAATGAAAGAGACATGAAACATCATTTGAAAACTCATTCTGGAAAGAAACTTTAATGTCGCAAAAAAAATTATTTTGCCATCACATTTGCAGATACACCCAAGGCCCCATTTCCACCTGGTATTAAGATTTAATCCATCACTTTTGTTCACTTCTGTCCTGATTTCTTCGAGGGGAGGGTCTACCCATAAAGTAAATGTATGTTTTTTATCAGATCATTTGATCAAATGGACAAAATAAGCTTGCACAATTTACATATGAACGTACTATGAGCATCAGCTTTCGTTTCTGACAGATGCAAGATCACATTGAACACGGTGAGTGTGTGTTAGAAATCAGGAATGGTGAGAGAACATTGTTGAATGGTGAGATTAAGTTGTTTTGTCTCCAAACCAAACTTGGTTCTTTAGTCGACAAAGTTTAAATCCCATCTGGCTACCAAGCTTTCCACAATATTTACACATTAAGTCAGTAGGCAGAGAGTAGGCGGTCTTTTGTGGCTGTTCGAACACATACGAGGGTTTCCACTACGAAAGCAATTTGGTCAACTGCTTCGAAAGTGGAAGCCCAAAACGGTTTTTACCCCGTTTACACCTGTATATAGCGTTGTCCACTTGATCCGATTGACCAAAACGCATCTTAATACCAGGAAACTGGGCCTAAAATGAATGCAGGTGTGAGACCCTGTTTTTGTGTGGAAACTGTTTTAAATGGCTCTGTAATTTTAAATGCCAATAGGAAATATCTGATAAAATAATTTTGATTTCATTTATTTGATTCAGTTCAATACCTCACAATCAAAATGTTAGATAAACTTCTGTATAGGTGTGAAATGTAACCATGTAAATGATAAATATTAATAAAAGGACAAACTGAATAATAAAAAAAAGAATATTGAAATGAATTACTGATTCATCTTTAGTGAGAGAACACACAGGTAATCATGGTTTAGACTTTAATATGCCTACGTTTGGGAGTGTTTAAGTACAGATGCTGCCTGGTTGTCCCGAAAAAGGATGGAGGGTCCAGATTCTGCTTCAAATATAGAGGTCTAAACTCTAAAATTCACCTAGATGCCTATCTAATGAATTCTTGTGTGTTCCTTTTGGGCTGAAAAATGCTGGAGCATTATTTTAGAGTCTAATGGAACATGCTATGAGAAGTTAAAGGTAAATGTTGCATGGTGTACACTGATGATATTGTTGTTTATTCACAATCCATCTCTGAACATCTACAACATCTTTATCAAGTCCTCCCATGTCTCCATAAGGCTAGTCTCACTCTTAACCTAAGGAAATGCAACCTACTTCAAAAATAAAGTCCTCAGGCACATAGTTGCAGAAAAGGAGTGACTACAGACCCAACTAAGGTTGCTGCAGTAAAGTCATTTCCAGTACCTCAAACTGTGAAAGAGGTGCAAAGATTTTTGAAACTTGCTGGCTGGCATCACCGGTTTATACTCCAGTTTTCAGAGAAAGCTGCTCCCTTGCACTCTCTAAAACAAAAGAACCTCACTTGGTCTTGGACTGACCAGTACCAACAGGCATTTGGCATTTTCAAGCAAGACTTGGTAGAAGCACCCATACTTGTAACCCCTAACTTTACTAAACCTTTTCGTGTACAGACTGATGCCAGTGACATTGGTCTAGAGCAGGGGTTTCCAATCCTGAAGGGCCACTGTCCTGCAGAGTTTAGCTCCAACCCTAATTAAACACATCTGAACCAGCTAATCAAGGTCTTACTATAGGCTAGAAACCTCCAAGCAGGTTGGAGCTAAACTCTCCAGGTCCAAGTTTGGACACCCCTGTTCTAGAGTCTGAAGGTGAGGGCATGTCATTGCTTATGCCTCTCGCTTACTTCGAGGAGCTGAGAAAGCATACTCAGTCTCAGAAAAAGAATGTCTAGCTGTGGTATGGTTGGTGAAAAAATGGAGACCATACTTGGAAGGAAGTCCAATTGAAGTAGTTACACATCATGCTGCTTTATGAAAGCACTGGGTTTGCTACTGCTGAGGTTGCTTTAGGAAGGAAACTGGAAGGGCCATTGGAAAGGGCTTTACAACCACCTCCTGACACTAGCACTGTTCAGCCCTCCATGGAACGTCAGCAAGACCTCATCAAAATGGAAAAGGAAATTTTGCACAAGCCCAAACCAAACAGAAAAAATATTACAAGACAAAATTATATAATTATAATTCTATATAATTCTATATTAAAATTATAATTATATAGAAATTAACATCCAGTTAAACATTTATTTGCCTTTTGATGTTCTCTGGAACCGTCTGCCATCTTTTCACAATTTCAAGAATGTCTTCTAGTTTCTGGAAGTCCAAATTTGTGTCTTGTTTCTCAATATACATATCAGCATTGCCACTTTGATTCACAGAACAATGCATGTTTTTATTAATGGTCATGCCAAACAACTGTCATGCTAAAATAAGGCAGGGACATATACCATGATATGAGAATGTGCAACAGGTACAAGAATGGGTCTCCAAAGCCGTATGATATGTTCCTCTCCCACAAAGGCTTTCCACAATGATTTCCATCTTCACCTCAGAACAGACACTGAATTGGCCTTTGTCTTGTACAGCTCTTGCATGAGCTTCCAGTTCAGGGAATGCATCATCCTTATCTTTGAGTACATCCAGCAGCACCAAATGTTTGCATACTTCACCTCTCAAACCAATAGGGCAACTGCAGAAGCACTCTGCTGGGCAGGTTCTGTAGAAAGTTGTGGGGTCTTTTTCAGATGGCACACTATAGACATATACATGTATTTCTGATGATTCTCTTTTGATGTGGTCAATCAAAGATAAGAATTGGTATTGATAATATCCCAGATAAGAATTGGTATTTTAGTTGATGGAAGAACCTGAATAAAAGAAAAAAAATATTCATAGTGCCAAAACAAGTGTATAATTATATGGGGAAAATATGCATGACAGTGAATGGTAGTAAAGGCTGTACAGCAGAAATCCCTTTAAATTTGCCAGGGTCTTATATTACCTTTCTATTAAATTGTTGGTCTCTGAATTCCCATGGTTATAACAATGTCCATAATTGGCACATCTATGACTTATTGGTTCCCAGTACCTCTGGAAGTAATTGCAAAGCTCATGGTAGTGAGAAAAATCCTTTAGAAATTTTTCAGCCACTCTGTCAAAGTCAGCCTTCTGCAATAAATAAAACAATGTATTGTAAGACTGCAAGCACAAAAGGCAATAACAGCAACAAAAACATAATAATACTCAGGATAAAATATCTATAGGATTCTGTAGTTTCTATAGTTTTTTGAAAATTACACAAAGTATAGTGAAAAAAAGCTACTTACTTGCAGTACATGATACCAGCAGAGAAGAACATCAGACTCAGGAAAAACTTCCTTTAGAGCAGGGTTTCCCAAACTGGGGTTCACGGGGGAATGCAGGGGGTTCGTAAGTTGATGACAAGAAATTAATTAAATTATAATTAAATCATCAATCAATCAAACAAATATGCTAAATAATATTTAAAAAAAAAAAAAATACTAACAAAAAATATAATTTTATTTCTCTAATATGCATGTCATATGACCATTCAGTTACAGAACTGAACGTGCTGAACAAGAGTCGCAGTTCAGATCAGCTGCAGGCGTCAGATTTCACCTCACTTTGCCCAGTTTCGCTTCACGTTTGACTGACAAGATGATGGAGGAAGATTTGGTTTCAAAAAGAAATGTAAAAGCGCCTTAAGCGAGTTTGTCATATGTTTTGTTGGTGTTTTTTATTAAGAAGAATAATGAACACATTAAAAATGCGTTCACAGGCGTTCATAACCGTGCGTGCCGTTATAAATGCCTATGCGGCCGTGAGCATTTTACTTTCATTGAACTTGAATTAGTGATTTAAAAGCACCCACCGGTGTTGTTGATTAAACAGGTAGGAAAATTTCCTCACCGTCACATCCCAAGTTCAAATGTGTAATAACAATAGCAATGTAAAATACTGATAAAAACTTAAAAAAGGATAAATAATCAATGTTTTTAAAGTAAACATACAAATGTCCCATTAAATTATTGAAATACTTACAATCTCAGGGGGTACTTCAAGTAAATTATTGGGCCAAAGAGGGTTCGGCTGACAAAAAAGTTTGAAAACCCCTGCTTTAGAGCATTTATTTCACTCATGTCTTTGTCAACCATGAAGCACCTTTAAAGAAAAAGAAAAGTAGGTTACCTTGTTCAACACTGCTTGGATCCAATCCAGCAGTGGATCCCCCAATAGATCAGTTCCTTAATATATTACCTTGGTGGCTTAGGGAACACAGGTCATAGACTCTTAAGCACAAGCTTAAACAAGGGTTTCTTGGGTCTCACTGCTTGTTTATATGTATGCTACAGGAACTCCATGGCCATGGTCATCCCTCACAAGCAATGTAAAAAGTGGAAATGAATATTGATTCACACAGTGTGTGGCATCAAAAAAAAACACAATATAACTTCCATGGTCCTGTAAGTCTTTTCTCATCCACTCCGTTTGTCATGAGCCAGGTTTGATCACTCGTGTTTTTTGGGTGTTTTTCCTCTCTATCGTTCTTCTTTCATTAATTTCAGCTGTTCCCTGTTACCTCTGACGTTTGCGGTCTCATGCGCGCACCTGTTCTGTGTCTTCGCGCTGATTGCGCTGCCTATTTCTCTCTATTCTTTGTTCTTGTCTGTGTCCGGGAATTGCTTTACGTGAGTGTGACTTTATTCTAGCCCTGTGCTTGACGAGTCTTATGTGTGTGTTAGCAGCTTTTGTTCTGTATAGAGTTCCAGTCCAGAGCTCGACTTTGTCTTCTGTCCTGTCCTGTTCAGCTGTACTCTGCTACAATTCTACTGCGAGGTTGCTTCTATCTACCCGCCTGAACAGTTTCCATCGATCAACAACAGCGGGACTCTGTAGAGGATCTGCGGCTCGGAAAGCTACTGTGGGATCTTTTGTTCTCCAGCTGCAGCGTGTTTGCTATTATACGTCTGGCAGTCTGTTTCTGTTTGCATACTGGAACTTTTATTAATCTATGTGAACTATTTTCGCCTCTGGGTCATCTAGAGTCACATTTATTCATTTGGCAGACGCTTTTATCCAAAGCGACTTACAAGTGAGGAATACAACAAGCGAGTCGTCATGACGAGGCAAATAGACAAGAAGTGCTCACAATACAAGTTATAGGCAGTGCTCAGATTATCCTAAACTACAATAGAGAGGGATTAGAGGAAGTGAAAGGATAGGAATAAGAAGGTTTTTTTTTTTTTTTTTTTTTTTAAGATGAGGTTAAGTGCTCACGAAAGAGATGGGTTTTCAGCTGTCTTTTGAATATTGCCAGGGATTCCACATTCCGGATGGAGGCAGGAAGATCGTTCCACCAGCAAGGAACAGTGAACGAGAACGTTCTGGAAAGTGATTTTGTGCCTCTCTGTGATGGTACCACAAGCCTTCGCTCCTTTAATGAGCGCAGGTTTCTGGTAGGAGTGTAGACTCGTAAGAGTGAGTGGAAGTAGGAGGGTGCTGAGCCTGTGGTAGAATCTCTAAGCAAGCGTCAACGCCTTGAATTTGATGCGAGCAGCAAGTGGTAGCCAATGCAGAGAGATGAAGAGAGGCGTGACGTGGGCTCTTTTGGGCTCGTTGAAGACGAGACGTGCTGCTGCATTCTGAATCATTTGTAGAGGCTTGATTGTGCATGATGGCAGTCTAGCCAGAAGTGCATTGCAGTAATCAAGCCTAGAAATGACCAGAGCCTGGACAAGAAGTTGTGTTGCATGTTCTGTTAGAAAGGGCCTGATTTTCCTGATGTTGTATAGTGCAAATCTGCATGACCAAGCTGTCTTTGCAATGTGGTCTTTGAAGGTCAGTTGATCATCAAGGATTACTAAAAGATTTCTGGACGAATTTGACGGGGTAATTGAGGATGTACCTAGCTGAATGCTGAAATCATGATTTAGAGTCGGATTGGCAGGGAAGACGAGAAGCTCAGTCTTAGCCAGGTTGAGCTGTAGATGATGTTCTTTCATCCATGCCGAGATGTCCGCCAGACAGCTTGAGATTTGTGCAGCTACTGTGGGATCATCTGGTTGGAATGAAAGGAAGAGTTGTGTGTCATCAGCATAGCAATGGTAGGAGAAACCATGTGCCTGAATGATGGGACCAAGTGATGTAGTGTAAATGGAGAAGAGGAGGGGTCCAAGAACTGAACCCTGAGGAACTCCTGTGGTCAGTTGATGAGCTTTGGATACCTCCCCTCTCCAGGCAACCCTGAAAGACCTTCCTGTGAGGTTCTGTGAGATAGGTTCTTCTGCAAAAGCCTAAACCCGTGAATGGCTGAAAACCGAAACTAACTAAAGCTTAAGTGCGGGCAATAACACCAATAAAGTCTGCAAACGCGGCTGTTATTCTAAACAACTACAATTAAAATACAATTATAGTCGAGGTAGGAAATAGGACAAACACAGATACGAATTAAATCCTTCCTAGCAGCAAAGAATAAACGAAGCAACTGACCCAGAACAGATATTAAGCAAAACACTCACGCGCTCTTGCGTCCGTCACCACTGCCAGCTCGCTAGTCCTGCTCACTTCTGTTACGGCCAAAGCCTTTGTATTTATTATTTAGTGTGGTGTGTATTCTTTCTTTATATTAACTTGTGTCTTTCTCTTCCCCCGAGGGTAAGCTCCGCCCCCGTGCACCTGCGCCTCATTCATTTACGACGTGCTGGGTTCAATATAAGACGGGAGCGTGTAGACGCGGGTGTGTGCTGTTGAGTGTCGAACTTGTGCTGCCTCCATCATAACTCCAGTCGCCAGGTCACCACTGCCGCTGTCTTTAGCTCTATGTGAGCGTGGTGTACACTTGAGATTCCAACGACCACATCTCCAGACGCCAGGCCGCCACCGCCACTGTCTTTGGCTTTATGTGAGCGTGGTGCGCACTTGGGAATTCCCTATGACTACAACACCTGTCGTGTAGCTGCCACTGCCACTGTCTTTAGCTCTACGTGAGCGTGGCGCACACTTGAGAGAGGGCTCGTGTGGTAAGCTGACGCGGACGGCCAGTTGTGCCTGACGAGCTCTGTGTGCGTCCTTATGGCCCGCTGATGTTATGAAGCTGTTTGTTTTGTTTTATTTTGTCTTATTTTGTTGATCTGTGTGTTTGTTTGTTTTATGTTCATTGTTTCAGAGAGCTGTCTTTATACCACCTGAACAGTTGCCTGTGATACGCTACTGCTGCGGCATCAATAAACGGATAAATTGTTTCTTTTTGTCTCACGTGTCCTTTTATGTTGCTTACCCCCTTCCCTAGTGAGCTCTTTGAAGGTGGGGTTCGTAACATAAATGGGGGCTCGTCCGGGATCCTTTGTAAGTATTGTTTCCCGAGAGTTCAGCTGTTAGTAATTAACGTGATTTGTTTGGTGTGGAGCGGATCAGGTTTGTCCTACACATTCTCCGGTTAGTCAGAGTAAGCCAACAGGGCTGTGCTTAGCGTCAGTTCTGGCTACGGTTTACTGTTTGTTGTTTTCTTTATTATTTTAGTTTATTTTGTTTGGAGGTATTCCGGGGGAGAGAGCAATCTCTTAATCGGTACCCTCCGAAGACTAGCTATAGGAGGTAGTTAGACTTCTGGTTAGGTAGGTAGGTCTGGAGTGTGTGTGGATTTTCCTTATTTGTTTCCACACCGGTTTTGTAAAAAAAATGGCAACTTTTGATTTGAACAAATTCATAGATCAGCCTAGTGTTGAGGGGTTAGGGGCGTGTCGAAAAAATGATCTATTTCTGATCGCTCAGCGCTATGAGATTTCTGTTTCTAAAACACAGCGTAAAGCGGAAATAAAAGCCTGTATTGTGTCTGCTTTGGTTGACAAAGGGGTGTTTCCTTCGATGGAAGCAGTTTCTGGGGAAGCATCTGGTCCCGCGATAACTGCTGCAGGAAGTCCTTCACGAGTGCCGGTTGGTGATCAGTTCACTCCAGTGACTACTGGTGCAGGGGTGAGTGCACCATTTTCAATGCCTAAATTCGAACCGATTTCTCTTTCTACTGAGGCATCGCCTGAAATTCGTTCGGATTTGCGTTTAAAAGTTCGTTTAGCTCGTCTACAATTAGAGACTCAGGATCGAGCTCAGGCGAGACAAGATGATTTAAAACGCCAGATTGAGATGTATCGAATTGATGCTGATACAAAAGTGCGACTTCGGCAGGTGGAGTTGCAGGCTGCTCAAGATCTCTCTAAACAAACGATTCCTAAAACATCTAGTTTGAACGATTGCTCTGAGGCAGCTGCTGGTCCATCAAATTCGAATATTGTCTCTAATAATTCTGTTCCGTCAGGTAATGTATCCGAGTCTGTAGTTGTATCGTCTCCTCATTTCGACGTGGCTAAAAATATCTCGATAGTTCCACCTTTTCGGGAGAAAGAAGTGGAAGCT
This sequence comes from Ancherythroculter nigrocauda, assembly GCA_036281575.1. Lineage (NCBI taxonomy): Eukaryota > Metazoa > Chordata > Actinopteri > Cypriniformes > Xenocyprididae > Ancherythroculter > Ancherythroculter nigrocauda. The sequence continues at coordinate 3,268,576 of VTFQ01000006.1, forward strand.
TACTTTCAAGCGTTTGAACGAATCGCGAGTGCTCTGAAGTGGCCAACTGAAGTTTGGGCTTTGATGTTACAGTGTAAACTAACAGGTAAGGCACAAGACGTGTGTGCATCTCTTTCGTTAGAAGAGAGCGTTCAATACGAAGCCGTGAAAAATGCGATTCTGAGAGCGTATGAGTTGGTCCCCGAGCATTACCGACAACGTTTCCGTACCACGAAGAAATCCGCGTCTCAAACTTACGTCGAGTTTGTTCGTGAGAAAGGAATGTTGTTTGACCGCTGGATTAAAGCGTGTAAGGTCGCAGACTACACTTCTCTGCGAGAGTTAATGTTGATTGAGGAATTTAAGAACTGTGTTCCAGAGCGCACTGCTTTGTATTTAAACGAACAAAAAGTTAGTACGGTGCAGCAGGCTGCTGTATTAGCAGATGAATATGCTCTGATGCACAAAACGGTGTTTGTTAAGCGTTCAAGTGATTCTGGAGGTTCAGTACCAAAGGAGAATGAGATGGTCTCTGATGGTAAAAGTAAATGGGTTCCTAATGCTCCGAAGTCCCGTAAAGAGTGTAGTTATTGTCACAAACTTGGACATGTAATGGCTGATTGTCACAGCCTAAAACGAAAGCATGAGCGACAAGAGTCTTTCTCTGTTCAACCTCGAGGTACCGTTTTGGTTAAAACTGTCTCTTCCTCCGGCACCACTTCTATTCTGGATCCCTGTTTCCAGCCTTTCGTGTTTGACGGTTTTGTATCTTTGAATGGTGTCGAAAGTCGTAAACCAGTGAGAATTTTGCGTGACACTGGAGGATCTCAGTCTTTTATATTGTCGGACGTTTTAGAATTTTCTGCGGGCTCCGCGTGTGAAACCAGCACGATTGTGCAGGGTATTGAAATGGGGTTCGTAACTGTTCCTCTTCATCGAATATGGGTAACTTCTGAATTGGCATCTGGGTGTTTTGAAGTCGCAGTTCGCCCATCTTTGCCTGTGAAAGGTATTGATTTTATAATGGGGAATGATATCGCTGGTGGCCAGGTTATGCCGGTCGTAAAAGTGACTGATGCTCCGTGCAGAGATACGCAGTCTGATGTACTTGCTGAAACTTTGCCTGATGTGTTTTCAATAAGTGCTGTTACAACACAAGCACAAGCAAAACGTGACGTTCAAGATACTAACCTCAGTGACTCTATTTTTTCAGAGCTTCTAGGAGATGATGTATCTCCAGAATCTTTGGATGAGGCTAAAGTAACGCAGAGTTCACACGCTTACTTTGATTTGGCTGCTGATGCGTCAATCTCACGTGAAGCCTTGATTTTGGCGCAGAAAGACGATCCGACTTTACAAAAGTGTCGTGCCAGTGCTGAGAACAGTTCGTTGTCGCCGCATAATCAAAGTTTTTTCTGGAGTGACGCAGTGCTGATGCGCAAATGGAGTAGTACGTTGTGTGCTGAGCAGGCAGATGATTGGAACGTGGTGCATCAAATTGTGGTTCCCTCGCAATTTCGACAGCAGGTATTGAGTTTAGCCCACGATCATCCTTGGTCTGGACATCTAGGAATTAATAAAACCTATAATCGAGTGCTCCAACATTTCTTCTGGCCAGGATTAAAAACTGATGTCTCCAAGTATTGTAAAACATGCCATATTTGCCAGGTTGGGGGAAAACCTAACCAGGTGGTGCCACCCGCTCCCCTCTGTCCTATTCCTGCCGTAGGAGAGCCGTTTGAGCGCGTTTTGGTAGACTGTGTGGGTCCACTTCCCCGCGCCAAGTCTGGTTGTCAATATTTATTGACGATAATGTGCGTGGCTACTCGGTTCCCAGAAGCGATTCCTTTGAGAAGCATAACTGCCAAATCTGTGACGAAGGCCTTAACGAAATTTTTCACGACTTTTGGGCTTCCAAAAATTGTCCAAACGGATCAAGGATCCAATTTTTTATCTCGCGTATTCCGTAATGTGTTAAAAGCTCTAGGAGTGTCTCACGTGGTTTCGAGTGCCTACCATCCTGAATCTCAGGGAGCTCTGGAACGTTGGCATCAAACGTTAAAATCAGGTCTGCGTAAGTATTGCCTAGAGACTGGGAACGATTGGGAAGAGGGAGTCCCTTTTGTTTTATTTGCGGTGCGCGAGGCGCGACAAGATTCGTTGGGTTTTAGCCCTTCTGAAGTAGTGTTTGGACATAACGTGCGTGGGCCTTTAAAAATGCTGAAGGAAGAACTTCTTTGTTTAGGTCCTTCTGAGAAGACTAATGTAATCGATCTGGTCTCTCGTATTCGTGAACGTTTACGCACAGCTTGTACTGTGGCTAAAGAAACTCTTGCTCTGTCGCAGAAGAAAATGAAGCGCTGTTTCGATCAGAAGGCAGTTACGCGTAAGTTTCTACCAGGAGAGAAAGTTTTAGTGTTAATTCCTACTCCTGGATCTGCTTTTGCGGCGCGGTTCTCAGGTCCTTATGTAATTAAAAGCAAGGTAAGTGAGACGGATTATGTAATCCATACTCCTGAGCGAAGGCGAAAAACTCGCTTATGCCATGTAAATATGTTAAAGCCATATTTGTGCCGTGCTGCTAAGGACGAGACCGCTGACGTTTCTCCTGAGACCGTTGATGTTTCTTTACTTGAGACAGTGACCGAGTCAAGAGAGCGCGTTTCGTTGCTCACCCGTACTCTGCCTACAGATGATGTGGATGATGGGTTGGAGGCTTCCATGGAGGTCGTAAGGGGTAGTAGTTTGAAAAACTCGGAGGTTTTGTCAAATCTTCAGTCCCAGCTTTCTTATTTGTCCAGTGAACAGCAGCAGGACATAAAGAAATTTTTGGATAGTTTTCCAAGCCTGTTTAACGATGTCCCTCCGGGTACTAATATCATTGCGCATGATATAAATGTTAGTAGTGCATTACCCATTAAGCAACATGCATACCGTTGTCCGGTAAGTAAACGGGAAGAAATGAAACGCGAGGTAATGTATCTTTTGCAAAATGGTTTTGCTGTTCCGAGTACCAGCCCTTGGAGCTCGCCATGCATTTTAGTGCCAAAATCTGATGGGACCGTCCGTTTTTGCACTGACTTTAGGAAGGTTAATTCTGTCACTGTGCCTGATGCTTTTCCATTGCCGCGCATCGATGACTGTATTGATAATCTTGGAGTAGCGAAATATATCACAAAACTAGATCTATTAAAAGGTTATTGGCAGGTGCCTCTAACCGAACGCGAACTGAGATCTCCGCGTTCCTTACTCCAGATTCGTTCCTTCAATACACACGGATGGCTTTCGGCCTGCGAAACGCACCGGCGACGTTTCAGCGTTTGATGTCCATGGTTTTGGGCGAAGTGCCCAAGTGTAACGTCTATCTGGATGATGTAGTCATCTATTCATCCACCTGGGCTGAACACTTGTTGACTTTGCACGATGTATTTCATCGCTTATCCGTTGCATCTCTTACGTTGAATTTGAAAAAGTGCGAATTCGCTAAAGCTTCGGTCACATACCTAGGAAAACAGGTAGGAAACGGGCAGGTTCGGCCCTTGGATGTAAAAGTGACTGCTGTTCTTGAGTACCCGGTACCTACTACGAGGCGAGAGCTGCGTAGATTCCTTGGAATGGTAGGATACTACCGGTGTTTCTGCAAGAACTTTTCGAGTGTTGTTGCTCCTTTAACTCATTTGTGTAGCCCTAAAGTGGATTTTAGTTGGACTAGTGACTGCCAACAGGCATTTTTGTCTGCAAAATCTCTCCTGTGCAGTGCTCCTGTTCTCTCGGCTCCGGATGTGACTTGGGCGTTCCAGCTGGAGGTGGATGCCAGTGCTGTCGGAGCGGGAGCTGTTCTTTTACAAGAGGGTGCTGACGGAATAGCTCATCCAGTATCCTACTTTTCGGCTAAGTTTAACTGTCATCAGCTTAACTACTCGACAATCGAGAAGGAGACCTTAGCACTCTTAGACTCTTAGCACACTGGCATTGCAGCATTTTTATGTTTACGTTGGAGCCAGTATTTTCCCTGTTATAGTTTATACGGATCATAATCCACTAGTCTTCCTCAGTAAGATGTACAATCACAATCAGCGCTTAATGAGATGGGCACTAATGGTGCAGCCGTATAACCTAGAGATCCGTCATAAAAAGGGATCTGAGAATGTGGTCGCCGATGTCTTGTCACGGGGCTAGGCTTTATCTTTTATACTCAGAAACAGTTTTTTTTCCCCTTGTCTCTCCAACAGGATATAAGGAGAAAATAGGAAATCTGTTTCTGTTTTCAGGGGGGGAAGTGTTACGGCCAAAGCCTTTGTATTTATTATTTAGTGTGGTGTGTATTCTTTCTTTATATTAACTTGTGTCTTTCTCTTCCCCCGAGGGTAAGCTCCGCCCCCGTGCACCTGCGCCTCATTCATTTACGACGTGCTGGGTTCAATATAAGACAGGAGCGTGTAGACGCGGGTGTGTGCTGTTGAGTGTCGAACTTGTGCTGCCTCCATCATAACTCCAGTCGCCAGGTCACCACTGCCGCTGTCTTTAGCTCTATGTGAGCGTGGTGTACACTTGAGATTCCAACGACCACATCTCCAGACGCCAGGCCGCCACCGCCACTGTCTTTGGCTTTATGTGAGCGTGGTGCGCACTTGGGAATTCCCTATGACTACAACACCTGTCGTGTAGCTGCCACTGCCACTGTCTTTAGCTCTACGTGAGCGTGGCGCACACTTGAGAGAGGGCTCGTGTGGTAAGCTGACGCGGACGGCCAGTTGTGCCTGACGAGCTCTGTGTGCGTCCTTATGGCCCGCTGATGTTATGAAGCTGTTTGTTTTGTTTTATTTTGTCTTATTTTGTTGATCTGTGTGTTTGTTTGTTTTATGTTCATTGTTTCAGAGAGCTGTCTTTATACCACCTGAACAGTTGCCTGTGATACGCTACTGCTGCGGCATCAATAAACGGATAAATTGTTTCTTTTTGTCTCGCGTGTCCTTTTATGTTGCTTACCCCCTTCCCTAGCGAGCTCTTTGAAGGTGGGGTTCGTAACACTTCTGAATTACACGAGTTTAAGTATGTTTACCCTCGCCAGGCCCGCCTTGCAAATCAGCACTGCAAAAGCCTAAACCCGTAAATGGCTGAAAACCGAAACTAACTAAAGCTTAAGTGCGGGCAATAACACCAATAAAGTCTGCAAACGCGGCTGTTATTCTAAACAAGTACAATTAAAATACAATTATAGTCGAGGTAGGAAATAGGACAAACACAGATACGAATTAAATCCTTCCTAGCAGCAAAGAATAAACGAAGCAACTGACCCAGAACAGATATTAAGCAAAACACTCACGCGCTCTTGCGTCCGTCACCACTGCCAGCTCGCTAGTCCTGGGTCATCTAGAGTCACCTGACAGCTCTTTGTTAATTATTTCTGTAATAAAGTTATCTTCTTGATCATCTAGTTTAAGAACATGCACCTTGAGTTTAATGTTTTTCTTATTAAATCTTAATCTTATTTTTCTCCTTTCTTCATTTTCCACAGACTTTTTGATAAACTCCTCCATCATGGAACATTTCTGAAACATATACACACTAAAAATGGTACTTTGTTGATAATTTTTTTTTACCGTAATATTTTTACTAGTTATATAATACATAATATTTTATATATTAGCATCAGCAAACAATTTTACAAACTTTAAATGAGGAAAAACTAACAAAGAGCTGATTAGTTGAAAGATTACATTTTAAAACATCCAACAGCTTTCCACGAACTATGCAATTGGATTGGTAATTCATTTTTTCTGAATCAATGCAGGTAGGCCCTGGATCCATATTGAAATGATCATGATGGTCCCAGATCAACATTAGTGAATCTACTCAATATTGAAGTGATCATGACAGTCCTGGATCAACATTGGAGAATCTACCCCGAATTGAAATGATGATGATAATCCTGGATCAACATTAGTGAATCTACTCAATATTGAAATGATCATGATGGTCCTGGATCAACATTAGTGAATCTACTCAATATTGAAATGATCATGATAGTCCTGGATCAACATTAGCTAATCTGCCCCATATTGAAATGATCATGATGGTCCTGGATCAACATTAGCGAATCTACTCAATATTGAAATGATCATGATAGTCCTGGATCAACATTAGCTAATCTGCCCCATATTGAAATGATCATGATGGTCCTGGATCAACATTAGTGAATCTACTCAATATTGAAATGATCATGATAGTCCTGGATCAACATTAGCTAATCTGCCCCATATTGAAATGATCATGATGGCCCTGGATCAACATTAGCGAATCTGCCCCATATTGATAGGATCGTGATGGTCCTGGATCAACGTTAGCGAATCTGCCCCATATTGAAATGATCATGATAGTCCTGGATCAATATTAGCGAATCTGCTTCATATTGAAATGATCATGATGGTCCTGGATCAACATTAGTGAATCTGCCTCATATTGAAATGATCATGATGGTCCTGGATCAACATTAGCGAATCTGCCCCATATCGAAATGATCATGATGGCCCTGGATCAACATTAGTGAATCTACTCAATATTGAAATGATCATGATGGTTCTGGATCAACATTAGCGAATCTGCCCCATATTGAACGAATTGTGATGGTCCTGGATCAACATTAGTGAATCTACTCAATATTGAAATGATCATGATGGTCCTGGATCAACATTAGCGAATCTGCCCCATATCGAAATGATCATGATGATCCAGGATCAACGTTAGCGGATCTACTCAATATTGAAATGATCATGATGCTCCTGGATATACATTAGCGAATCTGCCCCATATTGAAATGATCATGACGGTCCTGGATCAACATTAGCAAATTGCCCCTGTATTAAAATGATAACAATAGCGGTCATCAAAATATTAAAAACGGGTTTATAAAGCAATTATTTGAAAAATAATATAATTCATTTTTTGCAGACTTTATATAGACCAAAATCATATTCTGTTTTCAAAGACCTGGAGGTAATGACATTTTTAAGCATTATCATTAAGTTTGATTAAATTAGTAAATAGTTAACGTGTATTAGTGAGTAAAAGTATAAGAGAAAGAAGACTGTTAGAGGTTATGAAGTAAAGTAAGCTTAGCTATTAGCTAAATGGCACATGGATGTTGTACAGGGTTCGAAATGACTTAGGACTCTTGGGGGGTCCCCTAAAATTTAATTATTAAAGGTTCTGAAGGTCACGAGGTTTTTGAGGGGGCACGAGTTATTTATTTATTTATTTTTTCAAACTGAATTATCATGAAATATCTTAATTCTCACCTTTATAGATTATGATCTATAGTGGGCAATGGTCAAATTAACCTAATAATGTAATATGCATAAAAAACCTGTCTGTTTACTTAATTAACAGATATGGATGTCATGCCATATATATATTTAAAATTGCAAGTTAATGTAAATAAAAACATTGCAAGTTACATCATCAAAGAACATTTTCACTGACAGTCTAGTTCTAGCACTCTCAAAAACTCCCATTAAAATCACTGAAAGCATTTTTTCTCATTGGAATATGTAAATTGATTATATGTCTGTTGTTGTTCTTGCATTTTATTCTGAATGGATATATTATGTTATTTGTTATGTGTTAAAAATAATTAAAAGTTGATCAAAAAAAATCACTGAAGCTGTTTATACTGTGAAATTAATATCTTACTGATTCGTACACATATTTGCACTTTGTTCAGTCAGTGAGCAAGTGAAGAAAACACCAGCATTTTAGCGATGACTCATCTGAACACCTCTGATTAGTCATTGCATTCGTAAGCTCAACAGCATCGTGTGTGATTGGTTATACAGTCTATGGTTATAATGCAGAGCTTTACAAATGCGTCTGTCTCTGGCTCAGCACCAGCCAGCGAACGCAGATCTGAATTTAGCAGCTGATGATATGACTCACTGAACGATCTAATCACACTGGTGTGATTGTATTCAAATTGTATTTAATACAGAAAATATTAATCGGCAATTTTTGTTGTCTTTTGGAAGCTGCATTCAAAATCCACTTGGCTCAGAAATCTGAGGGGGCACGTGCCCTCTCACTTTAAATGTGCATGACCCCTCTGCCTAGCCCAGTCAGGTGTGCCGTGAAAAATTATCCAAACTTCATATCTCTATTATAATTCGTTATTATTATTTTAAAACAGAGGGTTTTTACAAATATTTAACCAATGATAAGAACTACAAAGAGCTTGTCAGTAAAACTTCGTAACGCCATTGGAACCTCAAGCTCTGAGCGAAACCTCGTCACTTCACCCCGCCTCCATTCAGAATGACGCGCCGCGCACAGCCTGGAGGAGACAGATCTCCACTTTTTTTTGCAATGCAAGGGTAAATAAATAACAGATGTTTGGCAGATCATTTGGCTTCATACACATAAGTTACAGCTAGCAAGAAACGTTGACAAACGTACTCTTCTAATCATTACACTGGGTATCTAGTTAATGCAACTTTTGATATAGGAACTCGAACTCCTAATATTTTACTATAAGCAATTATGGAGATATAAACACAATCGAAGCCCTTACAGGATTTTCATGCAGGATTTCACTCTTTGTGATGTCTCGTTTTGCCGCGTTTATCTAGTATGTGTCTGCGGGAGCACCACAACAACAATCTGTGACGCTGTATAGGAACTCACTCGGCTAATAGCTGCCCTGATTGCTGCCTTGCGCTAGGAAATAAATTAATTACTGTTATAAATACAAAACGTCACTAAAACCTATAATTTTCACAATCATTTTTAATGTTAAAATATATTTGTCAGGGACCCCCTAAAATCCAAAAATGAATTCTTATGGGTGGTCCCTAATGACTTATGGAGGGTCCGGGACCCCCCCAGACCCCCCTCATTTCGAACCCTGCTGTTGTATGTAATGTTAATTGCTTAGGGTTGCATTACATTATGCATTAAGTGTTAAAGGTGCCCTAGAATTGAAAATTGAATTTACCTTGGCATAGTTAAATAATTAGAGTTCTGTACATGGAAATGACATACAGTGAGTCTCAAACACCAAATTTTGCATATACCAGCCCATGTTCAAGGTAGTAGACAAGTCAGTATTAACGTCTGGATCTGTGCACAGCCGAATCAACAGACTTTATGCAAGTAAGCAAGCAAGGACAATAGCGAAAAATGGCAGATGGAGCAATAATGACTGACATGATCCATGATAACATGATATTTTTAGTGATATTTGTAAATTGACTTTCTAAATATTTCGTTAGCATGTTGCTAATGTACTGTTAAATATGGTTAAAGTTACCATTGTTTCTTACTGTATTCACGGAGACTAGAGCCATGTCGTTATTTTCATTTTTAAACACTTGCAGTCTGTATAATTCATAAACACAACTTCATTCTTTATAAATCTCTCCAACAGTGTGTAATGTTAGCTTTAGCCCCGTTAGCCGCAGTATAGGCTATTATCAAACTCATTCAGAATCAAATGTAAACATCCAAATAAATATTATACTCACATGATCTGATATACTGCATGATGAACACTTTGTAAAGATCCATTTTGAGGGTTATAATAGCTGTGTGAACTTTGTTTATGCAATGTATTATAGAGTTGCGAGCTTGGGGTCGGAAAGCGCGAGCAGTTAAAAAATTAAATAATAAAAAGTCTATGGGGTATTTTGAGCTGAAACTTCACAGACACATTCAGGGGACACCTTAGACTTATATTACATCTTGTAAAAAAGGATTCTATGGTACCTTTAATTTCAGGACTCCTTAGTGGGCAAATTCATTTTCATTGTTAGTTTGTGATTGCAGAGAAGTTGAAAGGACAGACAGAATCTTACCTTTTGTCGGCCAGCCGAGGAAAGAAGGGAGGGAACGGTCAAAATAGAGGTCGATTGCATTTGGTCGGCACATGCTGATGATATCAGAGGCTTGTGATTGGTTGATTCAATGTTGATCCAGGATCTCGGTCCTGGAGGGCCACTGTCCTGCAGAGTTTAGCTCCAACTTGCCTAGACACACCTGCTTGGAAGTTTCTAGCCTATAGTAAGACCTTGATTAGCTGGTCCAGATGTGTTTTATAAGGGTAGGAGCTAAACTTTGCAGGACAGTGGCCCTCCAGGATTGCAAACCCCTGCTCTAGACCAATGTCGCTGGCATCAGTCTGTACAAGAAAAGGTTAAGTAAAGTTAGGGGTTACAAGTACAGGTGCTTGTACCAAGTCTTGCTTGAAAATGCCAAATGCCTGTTGGTACTGGTCAGTCCAAGACCAAGTGAGGTTCTTTTTTTTTAGAGAGTGCAAGGGAGCAGCTTTCTCTGAAAACTGGAGTATAAACCAGTAATACCAGCCTGCAAGTTCCAAAAATCTTTGCACCTCTTTCACAGTTTGAGGTACTGGAAATGACTTTACTGCAGCAACCTTAGTTGGGTCTGTAGTCACTCCTTTTCTGCAACTATGTGCCTGAGGACTTTATTTTTGAAGGAGGTTGCATTTCTTTAGGCTAAGAGTGAGACCAGCCTCATGAAGACATGAGAGAACTTGATGATGATGTTGTAGATGTTCAGAGATGGATTGCGAATACACAACAATATCGTCAATGTACACATGCAACATTTTCCTTTAACTTCTCATAGCATGTTTCATTAGCCTCTGAAATGATGCTGCGGCAAGAATTCATATAACCCTTTTGACTTTACAAATGGTCTTATGAATACTGTCTGTTTCCATCTCTAGCTGCAAGTAACCACTTTTAAGGTCTAGAGTTCTGAAGATTGTAGATCCATGCAATTACTCCAGGATCTCTTGAATATGGGGCATTAGATAGGCATCTAGGTGAGTTTTAGAGTTTAGACCTTTGTAATCGACACAGAATCTGGACCCTACATCTAGGGCCCTATGAAATCCGTTTTTTCCCAAATTCCATTTTTATTTTTTCTCAAATTCTGTTTTTTTTATTCCATTTTAATGGTTAAATTAAATTTTAGCAATCAAAAAGCATGTCTATTTACTATGAAATAGTGAATCTTGTCCAATTTACCAACAATTTATTAAAAGTTTAACAAAAAACATTTTTTTAGGGCCCTATGATATACGTTTTATTCTTTCCCCTCAAATTTTTTTTTTACCAAATTCTGTTTTCTGGATTCCATTTTAATGGTTTAATTACATTTTAATAATCAAAAAGAATGTCTAATTAATTGAATTCTTAAAGACAACAATATTTATTAATTAAAAAATAGATTTTTATGAAATGTTTTGTTTTTTCAGAAATTCTGTTTTGTATTTTAATTTTTCCGGCAATCAAATGAACGCATACCATTTAATTTATCTTTTGATCATTAAATTAAACTTTTTTGTCAAACAATGTGCTGCACAACAGAGCTTTACTGTTAACATTAAAACATGGAAGAAAAACTGAGACTACTCAAGTTACGGACTGCAGCTTTCATAATTAAAAAGCATGTCACTGAAAGCCAAATAACAGATTTGATTTGACTGAACAGTGGCAGGCAGCCCTTAATTTGTGCTGGAACAAGCCGGATCCGGAACCTCCGAAATATGATCCGGCACCTCATTTGGGGGATCCCCCTCTCATATAGCCTAACACCAAATGTGGTCCATGCCGTGTTTTGTGTTTTCCGACACATAAGCAACATATAAAGAAGTGGCTGTCAAACTTTTTTTTAATTGATGCGACCAAGTCAAGTCAAGTCAAATTTATTTATATAGCGCTTTTTACAATTGGTAATTGTTTCAAAGCAGCTTTACATATTAGAAGCACAGAAAAAAGAGAAGTGGTTAAAAATAAGCTGTACAAGCAAGCGTGGTAATATGTAACATATACAAGATGGTGCTACATTAAGCCAATGTCGGCTGACTCCCAGGGGTGGAAAAAACCCCCTAGGAGAAAAACCCAGCGTGCTAGCACTGGGAAAAAAGTCCTAGGAGGGAAAAAAACCCTTGGAAGATATATATAATATATGTAAATGGATATGGAGATCAAAATCTGAATTATACATTTTAATTATAGAGATTAAAAATAGATTATATATAAATATATGTAAGCGGATACGGAGATTAAAAATCTGAATTATAGATGCAGCCAGAACTGGATCTGTAGGCCCATTGTCTCCTGGGCTACGTTGTGGTCAGGTCCAGACACAGGTTCTCCATCTGATCTGGATACGGCCTGGATCCAGCACTCGGCAAACCTCAGGATAAGCAGAGAGACTGATATTAGCGTAGATGCCATTCTTATTCTGATGTACAGGTATATCTAGTGTTATAGTAAATGTTCTCGGTTCCGGCCGACCTAATTATTGCAGCGTAACAATCCTTTAACGGATTTGAAAAATGTTAATGTATTGATAATGTGTTATGTGTATGCAAGAGCAAAGAGATGTGTTTTTAGTCTAGATTTAAACTGACAGAGTGTGTCTGCTTCCCGAACAATACTAGGAAGATTGTTCCAGAGTTTAGGTGCTAAATAGGAAAAGGATCTGCCGCCTTCAGTTGATTTTGATATTCTGGGTATTATCAACTGGCCTGAATTCTGAGATCGCAATAGACGTGAAGGACTATAATGCACCAAGAGCTCGCTTAGATACTGGGGAGCTAAACCATTTAGAGCTTTATAAGTAAGTAGCAAGATTTTAAAATCTATACGATGTTTAATAGGGAGCCAATGTAATGTTGACAGAACTGGGCTAATATGGTCATACTTTCTGGTTCTAGTAAGAACTCTAGCTGCCGCATTTTGGACCAACTGTAGTCTGTTTAAAAGCCGAGCAGAACAACCACCCAGTAGAGCGTTACAGTAATCTAGTCTTGAGGTCATGAATGCATGAACTAACTGTTCCGCATTTGTCATTGAGAGCATATGTCGTAATTTAGATATATTTTTTAGATGGAAGAAGGCGGTTTTACAGATACTAGAAACATGACTTTCAAATGAAAGATTGGTATCAAAGAGCACACCCAGGTTCCTAACTGAGGACGAAGATTTAATGGAGCACCCGTCAAGTGTTAGAGAGTATTCAAGGTTTTTTCGTGAGGAAGTTTTTGGTCCAAAGATTAGGATATCAGTTTTTTCTGAATTTAATAATAAGAAATTTCTTGTCATCCATTTTTTAATGTCAGCTATGCATTCTGTTAGTTTTGTGAATTTGTAGGTTTCGTCAGGGCGCGAGGAAATATAGAGCTGAGTATCGTCAGCGTAGCAGTGAAAACTAACACCATGCTTCCTAATTATCTCTCCTAAGGGCAGCATGTACAGAGTGAAAAGCAACAGTCCTAGTACTGAGCCTTGTGGTACTCCATATTGAACTTGTGATCGATACGACATCTCTTCATTAACTACTACAGATTGATAACGGTCAGATAAGTAAGATATGAACCATGCCAAAGCAATTCCACTAATGCCAATATAGTTTTCAAGTCTTTTTAAAAGAATGTTGTGATCGATAGTGTCAAAAGCAGCACTGAGATCTAATAACACTAATAGAGAAATACAGCCACGATCAGATGATAAGAGTAGATCGTTTGTAACTCTAACGAGAGCAGTCTCAGTACTGTGGTATGGTCTAAATCCTGACTGGAAATCCTCACAGATATTATTTCTTTCTAAAAAGGAGCACAGTTGTGTTGAAACTGCCTTTTCTAGTATCTTTGACAGAAAAGGTAGATTCGAGATTGGCCTGTAATTTACTAAATCTCTCAGATCTAGTTGAGGTTTTTTAATAAGAGGTTTAATAATAGCCTGCTTAAAAGTTTTTGGCACGTATCCTAGTGTTAAAGATGAATTAATTATATCAAGAAGTGGACCTACGACCTCTGGAAGCATTTCTTTCAGTAGTTTAGTCGGCATTGGGTCTAACATACATGTTGTTGATTTTGATGATTTGATAAGTTTAGATAATTCTTCCTCTCCTATAGCGGCAAATGATTCTAGTTTTACCTCAGGGACACTACAGTGCACTGTCTGAAGCGAAACTGTAGACGGTTGCATGTTTATAATTTTCTCTCTAATATTGTCAATCTTGCAAGTAAAGAAGTTCATAAAGTCATTACTGCTGTGCTCTTTGGAAACGTCAGCAGTTGAATCTCTGTTTCTAGTTAATTTAGCCACTGTGTCAAATAAATACCTAGGATTATGTTTGTTTTCTATTAAGAGATTTGAAAAATAAGTAGATCTAGCATTTCTTATAGCCGTTCTGTACTCAATCATTTTTTCTTTCCACGAAAGGCGAAAAACTTCTAGTTTGTTTTCTTCCAACTACGTTCAGCTTTTCTCACAGCTCGTTTTAGAGCCCGAGTGTGCTCATCATACCACGGCGTTGGATTAGTTTCCTTAATCTTCTTTAGACGTAAAGGAGCGACTGCATCTAATGTGCTGGAAAAGAGAGAGCCAATAGTTTCTGTTGCAGCATCGAGTTCTTCTAAGTTGTCAGGTATACTAAGGCGATGAAACTGTTCGGGGAGATTATTTATAAAGCAATCTTTAGTGGTAGAAGTGATGGTTCTACCATATTTATGGCTGGGTGGTGGTTTTGTAGCCTTGGCTAACTGTATTATACACAAGACTAAATAATGATCTGATATATCATCGCTCTGCTGTAGAATTTCAACAGCATCAATATCAATTCCATGCGACAGTATTAGATCTAAGGTATGATTACGACAATGAGTGGGTCCTGACACGTGTTGTCTAACTCCAATAGAGTTTAAAATGTCTGCAAATGCCAATCCAAATGCGTCTTTATTATTATCTACATGGATATTAAAATCACCAACAACAAGGACTTTATCCGCAGCCAGTACTAACTCTGATAGAAAATCAGCAAATTCTTTGATAAAGTCAGTATGGTGCCCTGGTGGCCTGTATACAGTAGCCAGCACAAATGTCAACTTACATAATGTTACATAAAGCACCATCACTTCAAAGGAATTATATTTGAAATTCTTTTGAATGATTCTGAATATATTACTATAAATTACAGCAACACCTCCCCCTTTGCCTTTCTGTCGAGGATTGTGTCGATAATCATAACCTTGAGGACTAGATTCATTTAAAGTAATGTAATCGTCTGGTTTTAGCCAGGTTTCTGTCAAACACAGCAAGTCTAGTTTATTGTCTGTGATAATTTCATTTACAATAAGTGCTTTTGAAGAAATAGATCTAATATTCAGTAACCCAAGCTTTATCATTTGTTTATCTGATTTATCTGTGATTTTCATTTTTTGAACATCAATTAAATTTTTACCCTTAAAAGGTTTCGGAAGTTTTTTGTATTTACTAGTTCGAGGTACAGACACAGTCTCTATGTGATAATATCTAGGTGAAAGATTTTCTATGTGCTGTGAATTATCTGAATTCTGTGACGTGAGGCGGCTAGCAGACGGTCGGTTTAACCAGTTTGTCTGCGTCCTGATCTGGGCCCTGGTTTGTCATGTTTCAGCTCTAAGACTATTTGCCAAATTTCTAGATAGAAGAGCAGCACCATCCCGGGAGGGATGAATACCATCTCTTTTCAACAGATCAGGTCTGCCCCAAAAGCTTTTCCAATTGTCTATGAAACCTATATTATTCTGCGCACACCACTTAGACAGACCAAACCAATTCAAGCCAAGCATAGGAATACTAAACTATATAATATACATATAGCCTACAGAACAAGAATAAAAACTTATAAGTAGCTATAAACAAGCCCAAACGAATTAATTTGAAGCGAAACTGAAAGTAAAAACCGGTGTTATCAAGCAGCCTCTCGTTCGGCACGAATTCAAATGTTTCCATATTAGCAATGTATTTGGATGCTGAACTTTTATTTATTATGTCAAATAGGATTTGTACTTCACTCCCGTTTCAATATCAACGAAAAAAATCATCCTCTTCACATGAGCAAAAATGTGTTTGGCAGGACCATTTTCAGCGGTGGTCACGCTGAACGGCAC
This sequence comes from Ancherythroculter nigrocauda, assembly GCA_036281575.1. Taxonomy (NCBI): domain Eukaryota; kingdom Metazoa; phylum Chordata; class Actinopteri; order Cypriniformes; family Xenocyprididae; genus Ancherythroculter; species Ancherythroculter nigrocauda. The sequence goes on from VTFQ01000006.1 coordinate 3,284,513, forward strand.
AGATAGGATACTACGGAGTATTTAAAATAAGCAGTGTAATTATTTATATGTTTGCCTGACGGTATTTTATTTTGATAATGAACAGGCTGCGATGTCAAGTTTGCAATGAATATGTTGAGTGCGCATGCGAGGCGCCGGCGCGATCACTTCAACTGATTCCTTATACCGGCAGAAACAACTTAAATACTCCGTAAATTACTTTGTGAACAAAGAAAACATTTTGGCATTAGGCATTAAAAATGTAAAAGTTTTACCTTTATAAATAGAATTTAGTTTCATTCATTTTAAAATTCGTCACCGGAGTGAATGGGAACATGATTTATTGAAAATATTTGAAAATATAAGTGGTTCTTAAGTCAATACTTTTTTAATGGCTTGTCAACTTTCCATTCCACCGCTGCGTGGTTCTAGTCAGCGCTGCATTCAAGCCACCACCGGATTGTTGTCAGCGCGAAACACATTTTTCTGCTCGTGAATTCTTGTCTATGACTGGAAAAATAATCGTTGCAAAAGAAACGATACATAGCCTAGCTTACATGTTGCGTTTAACTAGCAGATTTTATAATGTTATAGGCAATTATTTTGCAAGTAATTACAAGTTTAATCTTGTCTTGCCTGGATCTTTGGTGTAAACTCGTGAACGCCCCCAAGAACACCTGAACGCCCCCCTTTTAAAAATCTTGCTTCCAACTCCCCCGGTGTTCTCTGAATGCCCCCGTTGAGAAACACTAATGTAGGCTATTATTAAATTAATTTATCTAACTTCTACTGTACACTAATATGTTTCTGTCAAGTTAAATCGAACTTTTATTTTGGGGGGTTGCCTAGAGCTTTAAGTTTTTATGAATGGATTCCAGGATTCCGCGATTCCATCCGCGTTTTCTGTATCGCAGAAATCATAGGGCCCTATACATCCTTTTTTAGGACAACTACAGGAGAACCCAAGAGAGAGGAAGATGTTTGAATAACTCTTTTTAGATCACAATCTGAAGTTATTACAAGCACTTGATGACATTAATAATCACATAAAGCTTTATGCTAATTGTCACTCTAAATATATTTTAAAATGTATTCTTGAAAGCAGTATAGATAGAGTATGTTTCTGATGTGGTACAATTTTTTTTTTTTTAATCTTAATTTAATGCTTTATATTATGCAGCAGACGATGTTAAAGCCCTTTACGATACATACATGAGGAAAATGCATTGTTGGTCAGCGCTACCATGCGCGAATTAGCAGAAGGTGATCAGTTGTTGCACGTTCGGCGTGAACGGTCCAATCGTTGGTGATTTGCCTTGCTTTTTCACATTGCGCTAAGTGTGAAAGGGCCTTAACATGTATACAAATCAAAACTTTCCTTCATGCGAGACCAGCACGGTTCAGACATGCCCTACGGCAGACCAGCACGTGTACTGAAACACTCCCAAACGTAGGCATATTCAAGTCATGACTGTTTACCTGTGCATTCTCTAATTAACCCTCTGGAGTCTGAGGCTGATTTGGGGCCTGGAGAAGTTTTGACATGCCCTGACATTTGTGCTTTTTTCAGTTGTTCATAAACATATAAATGACAAAAGTGTCATTACACTGTATTCAGCACAAACTAGGCTACCATAATATGTGAGGAACATGTATGTACATGTTTGTGTTTTTGAAGGAATAACGTTTATGTGTGGTTATTGAAAAAACAAAAAACTTAAGTCACTGAAATAAGGCCAAAAAAATAATATTAAATCTGTGTTCACAAGACTTCTGGGTATTGGAGATTGTAGACTAGAGTTTTTGCTTCAAAATGAGGTAAAAATTATGCTGCCTGCTTGTTCATATAAAACAATAGAGAGATTTAAATTTTCTAAAACATCTTTGGTCAAGAAACACAGTATGCGTGGAGGCGTGAATCATCATGAATAATGGATGATTCTCACCTGAGAAGACAAAAGAATCACATAAAGAGCTCTAATGAGCTGCATAAATAATAAGCTCTTTCAGACAGGTAAGCTGTGAAAAAACCCTCTGTGATCATGTCTCAAAGCTCATTATGGTGTAAATCAAACATACAGAAAAAACAGCAATACTGTGAAATATTATTAAAATTTAAAATAATGGTATTCTATTATATTCTTTAAAATATAATGTATTTCTGTGATGCAAAGTGTCTGAACAATTATGTTACCTCTATGGCATTTCATATAGGCTTTTAGCTTAAAAGCATGCACATTTGGAGAAATATTGATTGATTCTCATATGTTTGTCAATTTTCTATACAGAGGAGTAAAATTTATTCAGGATTTATTGTCATTACTATGAGTGCTGGATACTGTGTTTTCAATTCATACTTGCAGCCGGAGGGCGCTCTGTGCACCTTTAGTCCACAAATGCCTGAGCACTAAAGAAGAATAGGCAATCCAGGAACTAACCGAACTAACAGAGGCCAGAGATCACTAACTATGGCTATTCAAAACACTTTTCAAGACAATAAATACACGATTGAGACGATGAATGCATGTATTGACTGAATTTACGTCTGAAAAGCGCTGGCTCCGTGGGCGTGGCCGCATTAGCGGGTAATGAGCTGAATCACGGACTTCTGACATGGCTCTCTTTTCATACAGATTACATAAACACAGAATGTTTGTTTTCGATTAGACTTACACGATTTAAAACCTGACATTTCAGCATTTTTTTAGACATAAGTCTAATTTTTTTGTGATTAGTATTCACTAAGTTACAGTTCATTTTCTGAGAACTATCAGATTGGACTTCGTTCAGAGGGAGACGAGAGATCACACATCATGTTAATTTTATTTATTTTGCAAAAAGCACAACATTTTGTTTTTACTCTGAGTACACAAATAAAAGAAGATATTCAACAGATTAAAATGGTGTATAACTCTTAATTGTATGTGCAACATTGACGGAGTATTTTGAGTCTCTTTCACACTGGTAAGAAAAAAACCGTGGTGGTATCGCCGGTGATACCCTCAGACCTCAGAGTGTTAAAGATGAATCAAATAATTCATTTCAATATTCATTTTTTATTCAGTTTGTTCTTTTATTTACATTTTTTCATTTACATTGTTGCATTTCACACCAAGAAAGAAGTTTATCTAACATTTTTATTGTGAAGTATTGAACTGATTTGAATAAATTAAACCAAAATTAATTTCACAGATATTTGCTGGTGGCATTTAAAACACATCTTAATATCAGGTGAAAGTTCGGGCCTTAGGTGTATCTGCAAATGTGATGGCAAAATAATTTTTTTGAGAACATTAAAGTTTCTTTCCAGAATGAGTTTTCAAATGATGTTTCATGTTTCTTTTGTTTGCGAAACTCATGTCACATTGAAGACACGTGAAAGGCTCTTCAGTGTGACTTGTTATGTGAACCTCAAGGCTTGCATTGCTTAAGCACGTCATTCCACAGTGAAGGCACATGAAAGGTGTATCTCCAATGTGAGTTAATACATGACTCTTAAGACGTTTACTGTATGTATAGCCCTTTCCACATTGATGACATATAAAAAGGTTCTCTCTTGAGTGAGTGCTCATGTGGGTTTTAAGAGTTAATTTGCATCTGAAACTAATTCCACACTGATCACAGGTAAACGGCTTCTCTCCAGTGTGAATTCTCATGTGCACTTTAATCTGTCCTTTGCTTGAAAAACTCTTTCCACATTGATCACATGTAAACGGCTTCTCTCCAGTGTGAATTCTCATGTGGACTTTAATCTGTTTTTTGTGTGGAAAACTCTTTCCACACTGATCACATGTGTACGGCTTCTCTCCGGTGTGAATTCTCATGTGAATCTGTAGATTTCCTTTTAGTGAGAAGCTCTTCCCACACAGATTGCAGGTAAAAGGCTTCTCTCTAGAGTGAATTCTCATGTGGACATTAAGGGTTGTTTTTTGAGTAAAACTCTTTCCACACTCTTGACAGGTGTAATGACTCTTTCCAGTGTGAATTTTCATGTGGACATTAAGGCTTGATTTTTGACTGAAACTCTTTCCACACTGCTGGCAGGTGAAAGGCTTCTCTCCAGTGTGAACTCTCATGTGGATTGTAAGGTTTTGTTTTCGACCAAAACATTTCCCACACTGTTGGCATGTGAAAGCACTACTATTTTCTGTCTTCAGAACTCTTTTTTGTGAGGGAACCATTTTTGTCATTGAGCAACTAAAAGATTTTTCTTCAGTTTTGAAATCATGATCTTTTTCATGATTTTTCTCTTCCAATTCCTCCAGTTCTTGACTCTCCTCTTTCAGCTGCATCAGGTCTAAAGGAAAACAAATAAAAGTTAACCCTAGTTTAATGGCACAAAACAAACATAAAAGCGTTAAAACATCAACACTCACCAACATAGTATACAGGGTTGGGAAGGTTACTTTTAGAATGTATTTCACTACAGATTACAAAATACATGCTTTAAAAAGTAATCTGTAATGTATTTCGTTACATTACTCAAGTTTAGTAACTTAATCTAAATACTTTAGAATACTTTGAAATACTTGACACAAAGGACCATATTAACTTGATGTTCTGTTTTAAGTTTACAACCTGTAAATAAAAATGACCTCTACCCACCAGGATTTGGTTTTCCACTAAATTGTATTTTTAACATCAGTTAAAAAAAAATGTCTGCAATTTATTAGAGATAACCTATGAGTTGGTAAAGAATTTCAATATCTTTATATAAAAAAATAAGAAAATATTTGTTTCTTTTAACATTACATCCATATATAATTACTATTGATATATCATTCCTAATTATATTTGTTAAGATGTGCATCAGAGGGATAACAAAATATTAAATAACAATAAAATATTGTTAATATAGGTTGTTTTATAGGTGTATTAACTATATAAACAACAAACAGCAGAAAAAAAACTTTGTTTTTTTTTTTAAATAATCCTTTATTTCATTTTTTTATTACGCACCCATTTTGATTTGTCATGGCCAATAGAAGCAAATTGGCCGATTCTGATACTGGTTGCAGATTTTTTAAAGCAAATTTATTTGTTCAAAAAATTTGTGTAGCTCTTTGATATTAGAGGCAAACACTGCATTTTCTGACTTTAGCTTTGTGAAATTATGCTACATAAGACACCTGCACAAAACTAAATCAGCAGACTGAATGAAATGTAAATTCACTCTCTGACAGTAGGTGGCGCTTATGGAACAGCAGTGATATAGCGTTTCCATGGTTACCACTTCATACAAAGCAGCGCTGCACTGGAGATAAGAGGAAAAGCCATCAAAACTTTTCTGAAGACAGTTCCCTTCAGAGATGCATTCATATCAACCCCATTTTAATTAATTGTATTATTCTTCCTATATTTCATGAACAGTGAGCTTGTGCATTATGCAGTATTTTCTCTGCGGGCGTGCCTGTTCTCCTCTTTGTGTCCGTATTTAGCGTGTGCCTGTGTTAAGGTCCTGTTGACATTTTTTGTAATAATTTCCCAAAATTTCAGGAAATATTTACTAAGCAGTTTGTTTGCAAGCCCGGAATAAAGATAGACCAAAATAAAACAAAAAAACTTTGGATTTATGACCAGTGGAGTGGACTACTGCATCTCATTTTGATCATGAACTTGAGTACGCGCCATACGTTAACACTTGGAATGAATTATTAAGATTTAAAGTTTGTCTGTAAAGTACAACAAGAAATTGGCTTTATAAAACATTATTTAACGCATGATTAAGTGGATGTTAATTCAATTTTTTACAATTAAATAACTTAAACAAGTGATATAAATGAATGAATGAATGAATGAATACGAATGAATAAATAAATAATTCGAGACAAGAAAATTCTGATTTGCCGAAAACTGCTGCTGTGTCTGCTAGCGTTTGAGTCATGCACAATTGCGCATAGACACCTCGCGTGCATTGACAATTCGCGCCGGCGCGCAAGTGCACGTCACTGTAATAAATGTTATAAATGATAAGCCATGTCACAAAAAAGGATGTATCCCTCTGGTGCCGAAAAAAGAAAGAAGAAAAAGACAGAGGAGGAGAAAAAAGAGCAAGATAAAGGTATGTTTGCATAATTATTTACAGAATGTTTTGTGCAGCAGCACAAATTGTGCTCATGTCACTTGAGGTAGCAGCTAGTCATGACTCATGATCTTATATAAGCCATCACCAGAGCTAACGTTAAATCGCATTATTAATATACATTTATCTAGGTGTATTTCACGTATTGATTATAGATATCAGTTTAAGTTGAAAGGGATGCCATATTTCTTTATTTCTTTATTATTTCTTTATTAATATGGTGGCGAGTGATGTAGCAGTGCTATCCCCGGTAACACTTTAGAATAATGGTCCGTCATTAATAAGTAACTATGCAGGAAGTAATGCAGGACTAATGAGTAGATCTACATTAACACTTGAGCTACTACTATTAACTAATATAGAAACAAGCTTAACTAATCAGTAAGTAATATCAAATTTAGGACAAAGATAGTTCCTTATTAGCTAATCAATAATTAGAGAATGACATTGGCATCAATAATAACTAATAGGTAACTATGAGAAATTATAAAGAATTACTAATTTATTACTAATCACAACATTAAAGTGTTTGAGATGTGAGCAATTGTCTTTTTTTACTCTCAGTGTGGTCATAAAATGCATCATTAATTACTCAAGTGTTACCTAGTCACTATGCAGGAACTACTAGTGATCAGGACCATTATTTTAAAGTGAAAAACATGTTTTTCACTTTAAAATAATGGTTCGTGATCAGTAGTAGTGCCTGCATAGTGACTAGCTAACACTTGAGTAATTAATGATGCATTTTATGATTATATTCAAAGTAAAAATTATGACTGATTACATCTCAGACACATGCTAATGTTCTTTACAATTTGTCCATTAGTTAATAGTTACGTGGTGGGAGGGGGGCCCCCAAATCAAATGCTGCTTAGGGCCCCCAAGAGGCTCGGGCCGGCACTGAAGAACAGCTTGGCCTACCTCAAGATGCTTTTTCAGATTAGACGTTGAATCCTTTGAAGCCTATAGAAGTTTTGCAGGTAGACATAGCTTGCATTGCACTATGATGTTTCTGTACGTCCTTTTTCGTGTTTATAAGTAAAACTATCTTTGAATTTCCACAAGAGAAATGCATTATGCCTTGTTTTCCCATCCATTTTTTTGCGTGCGATCTCATGTCTGCACTCTGCAGGTTGCTAATAACTCAACAGGCGGCGCACGTTTTTTTTTTTTTAACAGACAGATCTGAGAATCATCAACATTGGCTCGTTGGTTAAAATCCTCAAACAGATTACGTTAATAGCCTATTAAATGAAATAAATAACATTAAAATTCAAAGTAATCACTTTGGTAATCTAAAATACTTTTTGAATGTAACTGTAATTTGATTACCATCTATTTAAAATGTAACTGTAACGAAATACAGTTACTCAAATTTTGTATTTTAAATACATAACGTCGTTACATGTATTTCGTTACTCCCCAGCCCTAATAGTATACTACATCCTATATGCACTAAGCTACTAAAAGGTTTTTTTTTAAATCAAATTAATTACATGATGTGCAGATTAATTATTCAAATTAACCTCGTATTAATCTCACATCAGTTCTGGCAGAAAAATTATCCCCAAAAAGATCATTAGCAAACACTGGTCTTCTTCCACTGATCCTTCAAGAGCCAAACTATTTGTAATATACAATGCCATGTTTATCTGACAAATAGATTAGGAAGCAAGGTAGAGAAGAGAAATGTAGAGGACAAAAGTTTTGTGTGTAAGTGCATTGGTTTAAGGATGTGAGATGGTCAGAGGTTAGTTACCCCAGTTCCCTTTCAGTCGGTCACGTTCAACGTATGTCAGTAGTGACCGACGAATTGGGATATCGCCAGAGAGCCCTATCAGCTTCGAGTGAACTAAAACAAGCCAATGGATTTGGCGTGCGATATTTGCATAATGCGCACCGCCCCCGCCAGATGGTATAAATAGGAGGCAGATGCAATCACACTCTGTCTTTCACTTTGGAGACAACCTGTGTGTTCCTGCTATTAGACAGAGTGACTTCTCAAGCCTTCGAAGAGCTTTTCTTCTACAGTGCTGGTGTTAAGGCACCTTACAGCGAGGCCGCAAGCTTTCCCAGAGCGAGCTTTTTGAGCTATTTATACAGCTCTCGACCACTGTTTTCACAGCATCATTTGCCCCGTTTGGTTTGCGATTTGGGCCAGTTCCTCAGTGCATGTGACTCGGAGTGGTGTACCTGCAGTCAGTGATGGGCAGTAACGCGTTAGAAGTAACGCGTTACTGTAATCCGATTACTTTTTTCAAGTAATGAGTAAAGTAAGGGATTAAAATTGCAAAAACAGTAATTAGATTACTGTTACTTCCCCATAAGCAGGCTGCGTTACTGCGTTAACCATGATTTTTGTTTCGTGAGACTGTCTCGTGACCTGAGTCGTAACGTGACAATGACGTATGAGTGCCGCGGCATCAGTGGTAACACCGACATGTGTAGTGTTGAACAAGAGACAACATGGAGTGCGGGAGAGAGCAGGACTATGCAGCGTTTAATGCTTGGAAGTACCAACATTACTTTGAGTTTGACTCGGTTAAAGGTGACATGAACTAAAGAAGCTCGTCGCTGGCCATATTGTCGAGGACATGCTGCCAATTTCCACTGTTGACTCTGAATCGTTCCGACCCATCATAGAAAAAATACCAACCAAACACGGTGTCAAGCTGCCGCAGAGAAAGTCATTTGCAGCATACCTTGAGAGAGAATACGACATAATGGACGCTAATATGAAGGCTGCACTCGGAGATGTAGACTTTGTTTCCACCACTGCTGACATCTGGACGGTGAATAACAAAAGTTTTATGGGTGTAACAGTTCACTGGATTAATTCCACTTTACAACGCAACAAGGCCGCCCTAGCATGTAAGAGAATTAGAGGCAGGCACAGCTATGATGTAACTGGAGCAGAGCTTGAAGAAATCCATTCATCATATGGACTGCATGGCAAAGTTGTTGCCACTGTAACTGATAATGCATCTAATTTTGCCAAAGCATTCAGAGTGTGTCAGCCCTGTAATTTGGAGTCTGCATCTGAAAATAAAGAAGAAGGTGATGATGAGGAACCGACTTTTACAGATGTCACAGAAGCTCTTTCAACCGCATCTGGTGATGGACAGTTTAGCCTCCCTCCACACTACAGGTGTACATCACACACAATTAACCTCATTTCAACAAGCGATGTTGACAAACATCTAAATTCTTGTGCAGACGGCAAGGCTGTATATAGGAGTAGTATTGCAAAATGCTCTGCTCTTTGGACTAAAGCAAGTCGATCAACATTAGCCTCTGAACAGGTGGAGGAAGTCAGCCGCAGGAAACTAATGGTACCCACATCCACAAGGTGGAATTCCCTGTACGAGGCCATTTCCAGAATCATCACAATTCCGATGAATGAGCTGAATCCCCTGTGCGTAAAACTGGGAATCAAGTGCCTTAATGAAAGGGAGTACGTATTCTTACAAGAGTACTGCACCGTGATGAAGCCCCTAGACATCTTACAAGGGGATGAGTGCACCTATGGGGCTTTACTACCAACACTCACAAGCCTGATGTCAAAGACACTTGCCCTGAAAGATGACCTCTCTAGAATGACAGCCAGCCTTCCAGATGTTATTGTAAAGGTAAGATTATTATTTGATAATTGATTTGGTTGGATTTGTTGAATTTATTATGCCATTCATGGTGGGCACACTTTGTTTTAAGCAGTGAGTACAATTATTAAAATGATAGAATAAAATAAAAGATCAATTATTCATCCCCTGTTCAATATCAGGGATATTGATCATCATTAATCATGAATATTAATCTTAAAATCAATAGAAGATTGAAATAAAGAGGTCAAAACAGCCTCAACCAAAATAAAATCTCATACAGTATTGATAGCACATGAGATGGTTTAGGTCAGTAGGGCCCACAAAATAGTTAAAATAGCCAATTTATATAGTAAAATAAATATATTCTTAGTTATATCATATTATATTTTACAGGCCATCAAGATTAGTTTTGATGCTGTACTGGATAGCCGAAAAGGACTTCTTGCAGCAGCCACTTGTCCCAAGTTCAAACTTCGATGGCTGAGAGATGAGCGTAGGAGAGAGCATTTGAAGGAGCTTCTGACAACAGAGTGTCGTAAAGCTGCTCCTGCAGCTGACAATGCTAATGTGTCCCAACTGGCAGCCAGCCCAGCTGAAATGGACTTTTTTGATTTTGAGAACCAGCCCACAGAAAGCTTCTCAGCAGAAAATGAAGTAACTGACTATTTAAGGTCAGGGTATGAGCTTGTGACTCTAAATCAGTTCCCAAACCTCAAAAAGATGTACATGAAATACAACACTCCATCTCCATCCAGTGCACCAGTGGAACGGCTGTTCAGTTTAGGTGGATTGGTGCTTTCCCCGAAAAGGAACAGACTGTCAGACTGTCGGGTTGCCACAGTGGGGGGATTTTAAACAAAATCCTAATATTAAACAGCCCAAAACAGCTCTTAGATGAACATAAAAAATAATGTTAAAAACACAGTAATTTCACAAAAACCTCCACCTTAAATGATACTCAAATGCTCAGGAGTAATGCTGATGAATGCTTTATTCAAGACCTCTATATTCAGTTTTTTAATTTTTTCTTGTCAGACAGGGTGCATAAATTGATTTTTTGTAAGACAGTCCCAAAATAGGAAGCATTGTCCCAAGTCCTGCAAGACATAAGCAGTGTCCCTCATGTCATTTATGTCTGTAGGCTATGTTTTTTATAATACAAAAAAAAAAATGTGATTGACTCTGTTTCCCTGTTGTTAAAAACGATAGTGAAAGAGAGGCCCATTATTAAGGTTATTATTAGGGCTGTCAATCGATTAAAAATTTTAATCTAATTAATTGCATACTCTGCGATTAATTAATCTAAATTAATCGCATACGTAATTTTTGCTGTGAAAGTATTAAATATTTTAATTAAAATGAATCAATGCAGGGTTTTTCCTGGGTCAAAAATGGTCTTCAGTGGTGACAGACATGGTCATCCACACAAACAGTAAAAAAAAAAAAAAAAAAAAGTGATTTTATAGCTTTGTAAGAGAAGACGCTTTTTTGCTAAACCTGAAAAGTATTAAAAAGTAGCATTTAGAAGTTATATTAACTAATAATATAATTTTCTACCATATACAATTGAATGCACCTAGCTAACAACAGCTTGCTTTGTTCTGGTTTCACCTCACTCCAGTCTAAACTAACTGATTTTATAGGTAAGCCTAATTTACACATTGTCATTTAAATAACCTGAAAATATTGTGGATTATTAAGGCTAATTTTACTAACTACTCTTGCTAAATCCTTCTATTATTATATCATGCATCTTACGGCTTTACAGTCCGTACAACAATAAATCATCTGATGATTATGTAAAGGACGTACATGAGTGGATATTTCACACGAGTCGACTGTAAGTTATGCAAACCAAAGATTAAAACGCTGTTTACTTCAAAGACTAAAGAACAAACAGGAGGTGAATAACAGCCTTTAAAATGATTAATTACCTGCTTTATTGCACTCAAATATCCATTTCTGATTTAATTACAAAGATGATCTGCCTTGGTTTAATCTGTCCTGCCACAGTTGTGTAATGAACAGCGGTTTTCATTGTTTTCAATTTAGAAATACATATTGTGTTTAATGTTACACAAAACTGTTTTCTTCAAAATATCATTCATTTCTGTAGAGGCCACATTTTAATGAGGATCAAATGAGTTCAGCTTTGAGAATGAAACTAACCTGTTTGTTCTTCAGTATCTTCATGTTTCACACTGAACACTTCTTCAATCTTTATTTCTTCACTCTCCTCTTTAATAAACGCCATCTTTATAATAGTGTGTCACGAGATCTCAGCTGAACCAGGAGTTTTTCTGTGTGTTTGAACAATTTGACATGTTTAAGATGAGAATGATTAACAGAAAATCAAATCCACAGTAAATCATTGTGGCTGATTATAACAATAATTTTACCATTTACTGCAGTTTGTTAAAAGGTCAGACATCAGACAGCGCTGCGGCTAATGAAACAGAAAATGTTGACAAATTAAGGTCTTTCTTTCATCAAAACTGAATCAGAATATATGGGTTCATATTTTGAAACAAATCAGGTTAAATATATCAAGAGGGTGGTAACAGTTATGTTCAGGGTTAGGAAAAATTTCATTAAATTTAAATTAAAACCGTAAAGGGTCACTAAAAACAAATACATAATTGAACATAAGTGCTATAAAACTGTGGTAACACTTTACAATAAGGTTCATTAGTTATTGTATTAGATTAGATAAACTTTATTAACTAAATTAACTAACATGAACTAACCATGAGCAGTACAATTGTAACTGTATTTACTAATGTTAGTTAACGTTAACAAGATGAGGCACATTTTCTGTTACTAAAAAAAAATGAGAAAAAACATATTTTCAGTTACTCATGTGTGGATGTGTTTTACTCACAGAAATAACGCTCATAAAAGTGAGATAAAGCACTATACTATTACATTATAATGTAATATAAAAAAGGTCTGAACGAACTAAGCCTATTTGAAAACTTTAAATGCTTGCAAAACACAAACCTTTCTTCAGCCGATTCTCACCAGACGCCCAGCGCGCCGCGGTCTTATGACGTCACAACGCCACTCCAAAATAAAAGTCCTGGTCACAGGCTAAAATCACAAAAGTGCATAGGCTATATACAAGCAAAATAATATGTCGGATGGATTATAGATTAATACATGTTTAAATACATGCTGTCCAGTGATGTGCTGAAAAGAACTGCCAATGAAAGAGTGTAGCACATCTAATATGAGAGAAAGACAAAACTATCATGTTTGAGTGCAGAAACCAATTACACCAGGGTTTGATTTTTGAAGCGACACAGACTACACATTTTCTTCAGAGAACATATCAGTCATCCATGGATTAGACATGGCTTTGATCTTTGCCCACTCTTCTGTTGTAAACTGAGAAGGGAATTGTTTTGTTTTTTTTGTTTTTGATACCACTTATAGTAACATTTGAACCCATAGTGTACTACAAGTGGTGGCTAAATACATTTTTAAAAAAACAGAGATAGTATATTAAAAGCAGATTTTAGTTCAGATTTCATGCTGTCTCAAAATAGCACAGTTGAGTACACTTACATGCTCTTAAGATGATCGTGTGCAGAGCTTACTGAAGTAACAGCCAAGAATAAATGACATTTAATGAACGTTTATATCTTAGATTATAATATTTATACCTTTTATGATGCTATATAAAGGCTTAAAAACAAGCACAATTTACACACTGACTGAAATACTGTTAAGAGTAATAAATCATGACAAGACAAAGCAGTGGGCGTAAACTCATCACAATTAATTAATCTATCCACATTTTCATGAAAGGTGCCATAGAATAAAAAAAAGAATTTACCTCGGCATAGGTGAATAACAAGAGTTCAGTACATGGAAATGACATACAGTTAGGGCTGGGCGATATATCGCATGCAATTGTCACGCGCATTTCGTCAGTAAAGCCGATTCCCTGATTACCGCTAAATCGCCATCACCTGCTTTCAAATGGAGCGGCATTTATTAGACAGAGTCGTAGATCACTGACAAGCCACGCAATATCGCGCTCATTATCGAATTCGATATCTGCGATAATGAACGCGATATTGCGTGGCTTGTCAGTGATCTACGGCTCTGTCTATTAAATGCCGCTCCATTTGAAAGCAGGTGATGGCGATTTAGCGGTAATCAGGGTACCGGCTTTACTGACGAAATGCGCGTGACAATTGTATGCGATATATCCCCCAGCCCTACATACAGTGAGTCTCAAACTCCATTGTTTCCTCCTTCTTATGTAAATCTCATTTGTTTAAAAGACCTCAGAAGAACAGGCGAATCTCAACATAATACCGACTGTTACGTAACAGTCGGGATCATTAATATGTACGCCCCCAATATTTACATATGCCAGCCCATGTTCAAGGCATTAGACAAATGGCAGATGGATTGATAATAACTGTTCATGATCCATGATATCATGATATATATTTACACTCTAAAAAATGCTGGGTTGTTTTTTAACCCAAATGCTGGGTTCAGCCTGCTGAATAATTTGGGTAAAAATGGGATTAACATTTTTTTAATCAAGTAGATTCATTAAAAAGATAAAGATAAAAACAAATGGAGCCAGCACAAAAATAAATTTAAGAAGCAGGTATAAGACTTGTTAGCACTGCCAGCTAATCTTGTAAAGATATAACTAATCAGATGCTTCTTTCTGTTCTTTTACAGCAATGGATTTTTTTGTCACACAGAAACTCATCAACTGGAATCTTGAGTGCCTCATTGAAATTTTTTTCCGGTAATCATGTGATAAACAATTTTGATTTTCAAATTCTTTTTCTTTGTAGGTACAAATATTTTTCTCATATTCACACAGATGCATCCACAGCCAGTAGGGTGTTCATTCTAATGCCTGATCTGATATTAATGATTCATGTACAGTCAGATGTTCTTTGTCTGTGTGTCAGTAAATCAAACCCGTGACTAAACTTCACCTTGCGTTGTTTCTCTTAGTAGGATGAAAATCTGTTATTTAACGGTGATTAAATTATATAAAGAAAGCGATCAAATTAAGCTCCCTTTGCAGTCTTTGGAGTAGCGCATAGGAAAAATGCCTTTTATTTATTAATTATGACAATTTTGGATGTAAAAAGCATATTAACATTATAAGTGCACCCCAGGAAACAAAGAGTTTTGCGCATGTCAGTCACTGATAAACTCGCCCTGTTTGATTGAAAGCTTCAGCGCGTGCTCCTCCTAGGACTTTCTTTGATCGCTTTCTGATATACAGCCATATCGCACGGCTACAAGTGTGATATTGCTTTTATACAACAGTTCGACGGCACGAGTGTGTAAATAAATAAGAACAACAACGGAGTGTCTTTAAAAACCTCTTTTGTGCAGCACTACTTCCTTCTGCCACGGATTCAAATCTCAAGTTGACATGATATATTACATAACATTCATTCTTCAAGTCGATGTCCATAATATTATATCCATTATAAAAGTCCCTTTGAATGTCCGCTGAGGAAAGCAATTTTGTATTTGTCCTTTTTACAGCTATGGGAATTTTCCATAACACCACAGCGCTAAAACAACTTCTTTTGCAAAAGTTCCTTTCAATTTAAAGGTGCCATAGAATTTAAAATTGAATTTACCTTGGCACAGTTGAATAACAAGTTCAGTACATGGAAATGACATACAGTGAGTCTCAAACTCCATTGTTTCCTCCTTCTTATGTAAATCTAATTTGTTTAAAAGACCTCTGAAGAACAGGCGAATCTCTGACTGTTACTGACTGTTATGGAACAGTCGGGATCATTAATATGTATGACCCCCAATATTTGCATATACCAGCCCATGTTCAAGGCATTACACAAGGGCAGCCAGTGTTAACGTCTGGATCTGTGCACAGCTGAATCATCAGACTAGGTAAGCAAGCAAGAACAATAGCGAAAAATGGCAGATGGAGCAATAATAACTGACATGATCCATGATATCATGATATTTTTAGTGATATTTGTAAATTGTCTTTCTAAATGTTTTGTTAGCATGTTGCTAATGTACTGTTAAATGTGGTTAAAGTTACCATCGTTTCTTACTGTATTCACGGAGACAAGAGCCGTCGCTATTTTCATTTTTAAACACTTGCAGTCTGTATAATTCATAAACACAACTTCATTCTTTATAAATCTCTCCAACAGTGTGTAATGTTAGCTTTAGCCACACAGCACTATCAAACTCATTCAGAATCAAATGTAAACATCCAAATAAATACTGTACTTACATGATCCGATCCATGCATGCAGCATGCATGACGAACATCTTGTAAAGATCCATTTTGAGGGTTAGATTAGCAGTGTGAACTTTGTTTATGCATTGTTTTATAGTCGAGAGCTCGGGGACGGGGAGCGCAAGATTTAAAGGGGCCGCAGCCTGAATTGGCGCATATTTAATGATGCCCCAAAATAGGCAGTTAAAAAAATGAATTAAAAAAATCTATGGGGTATTTTGAGCTGAAACTTCACAGACAGGGGACATTCAGGGGACACCTTAAAAAAAAGCACTAGTGTGACCGTGACGGCTGTCAAGTGTGCCGTGGATAATCATAGACATTATAATAAACACTAGACGCCCTATTGGCCGCTTTGGACTGTTGTTGCAATACGTCAACAAGTGGGCCATATTGTACGGGGCAAGACTGCGCTGTTAAAGGATTAGTTCACTTTTAAATAAACTTTTGCTGATAATTTACTCACCCCCATGTCATCCAAGATGTCCATGTCTTTCTTTCTTCAGTCGAAAAGAAATTAAAGTTTTTGATGTAAACATTCTAGGATTTTTCTCCATATCATTCATTTCAATGGGCACCAAACGGTTGACGGTCCAAATGGCAGCTTCAGTGCAGCTTCAAAGGGCTTTAAACGACACCAGACGATGAATAAGGGTCTTATCTAGCGAAACGATCTATTTAAAAAAAAAAAAAATTAAAAAGTTTACGTTTTATAAGCACAAATGCTGGCTTTGCTCTTTTCTCCGATGCGCGTTCGTGACGTCACGTAATACGCAATTACGTTGAAAAGGTCACGGTTGACGTAGGCGTAGCAACCACAGTTTCATTCGCTCAGGATTGTGTATAGGAAATCTATGAAAAGTCACAAATTTCTGTCCTGACAAAAATGTTCTTTTAGGCTTTCTAATATTAAAACACCCAGGATACGCACACCTTTCAAGCGTGAGTTTAAAATATTCTAACTGACCGCCAGAGTGAGTTTTTTTTTAAAGCGACCCTTATTTTAGAACATTTGCCCTTATTGTTTCCATGGCGACGCGTGCGTGTCACGAGCACTGAACGTAGCCACAATAACACTGTATGAGAGATAGATCACTATATTTAGTTTTTTTTCCTTTTTTATTTAAAATATTCGCAAACTTGCTTACATGTCTTCAATTATATGATATTCCGATTCTCAAATATGTGTGAGTGAGTGTGTTTTGTTTTTTAAAAACTTTTATAAATGATCTTTATCTTGATCTATAATGCGAGATGGGCGCCGCCATCTTAGTTTGCGCTGCAGTTCACAGAGTCCTGTCAGTCGGATTTACAGCAGGTTACATCAGTTTCTCCTGAAATATATGCAAGTAAGTGGCTGGTGAACTGGAAGAATAAGAGAGTAAACTTTATAGTTACTTAGACCCATTATGTGTGTCTGATATGAATAAATGTCGGCAAATTATATTTGAATTCACTGTTTATTGATGATTCCACTGACGTCTGACATCAGTGTGTGTTTTATAAACTCCAAATGTATTGTTTAATGGTGCTTGCCTATTTAAATGTCTGAAACCTTAAAAGAAACATTATGTGGCTGAAAACACTGCATAGCTGTGATGACAAGAGAGCGCGTGTCCGTCTCGCAGCCAGAGCGCGAAAGCACAGTTTGAATCTAGCAGTTATGTGACGTCGCTGAACATTCTAAATCCCATATGTGAAACCGTACGCCCAGGGGCACAGAAATAAACATCCCATATGTGGGAACGTACCGCTCAAAGGATTAAACAATAAACTGACACAAAGACATTTGAATATGTGTATTCGATCCTCCTTCCGCACATTTGTAATGTAAACACTGACTCGATACTTCCGCCTACGTCAACCGTGACCTTTTCAACTTAATTGCGTATTACGTGACGTCACGAACGCGCATCGGAGAAAAGAGCAAGGCCAACATTTGTGCTTATAAAACCTAAACTTTTTTTTTTTTTTTTTTTAATGACCAATCGTTTCGCTAGATAAGACCCTTATTCATCGTCTGGTGTCGTTTAAAGCCCTTTGAAGCTGCACTGAAGCTGTCATTTGGACCTTCAACCGTTTGATGCCCATTGAAATGAATGATATGGAGAAAAATCCTAGAATGTCAAAAACCTTAATTTCTGAAACTTAAGGAAGTTATATATGACTTAAGGAATATATGAAACTGTGGTTGCTACGCCTACGTCAACCGTGACCTTTTTAACGCAATTTTAGCTTTTCTTGAGCTTAGAATGTCAAAAACCTTAATTTCTTTTCGACTGAAGAAAGAAAGACATGGACATCTTGGATGACATGGGGGTGAGTAAATTATCAGCAAAAGTTTATTTAAAAGTGATCCTTTAACAAACACAAGTAAACGTTTTTTCTGGATTACAAACAAAAATAATGTTTACATTTATCAACCAATTTCAGTGATTTATAATGTACGCGGTGTACAAAAAGTTCTAGTTACTTAAAATCTCTATAGTTAGACATATAAAATATTTATTTTAATTAAGAAATAGTCAAAGCTCAGGCTTGTCATGTATTTGGCTGCTTTATTCTTGCATAAGAATGGTGAAAATGCCCATATTGAGATATTAATTTTCACATTAAATGAAATAAAGTTTTCTTATTGTGGAAAAGGGATTTTCTGTCTTTAACGCAATTTTAGCTTTTCTTGAGCTTAGAATTGACCACCATTGATACAATTAAACAAATCATCAAATGCAAATCACACTGCAATGCTTTCTGCATTTTATAGCACTAAAATGATTCTGATATTTACAGATAGATACTCCAAAAACATACAACAACAAAGATAACTGATGGATCCTTTATGGTAATACACATGACATGGTACAACTACAGTGCAATACAAATAGTAAATATAAGAAAGTGACAATTGTAAATAGTTTGTTATACACTATAAAAAAATAGTTTATGTAGTATATAATATAATATAATATAATATAATAATATATTTATAATAGTATATAGTGTAATAATACTATAATAATAGCAATAGAATATGTAGTATCATAGATTATCATAATCTATTATAGACTATAATAGATTGATAATCTCAAGTGGTAAAATAATAATAATTGCAAATACAATGTTATATCAATTGAAGAATAAAATAGACAATAATAAAAATAGTAAATTAAATAGTGACTAGTACAATAATAATATAGTATTGTTATAATAACAATAACAACAAAAGGCTATTGTAATGAAGGGTCGGTAGAGAGTGGATCCATTTGCAGCTTTTATTAAAAGTACAATAATACAGCAGGGCAAAGACAATACCGTGGTCAGGGACAGGCTAAAGCCGAGTTCAGACTGCACGATTTTCAAAGTAGTCGGGTCACTGTTCTTTTCACACTGCATGACTATCTTGGCCAGCATTCAGTCGCTGCTGTGTTCAAACTGCACGATGGATCGGCGATAGAAGGTTTCACACTGTGTGACTTTACAATAGGAAGAATCGCCGACAACTCTGTCTGGCACGCAAACTAAGTTTCACAACCAAACACACGCGAGATGTGACAAGGAAACAACGCGATATCACGTGTGCAAGACCGGAGTTATTATAATTATTATTATTATTATTATTAAAAAATGGTAGCCCGCAAGAAGCTTGCAATACGAATTGCCTGTGCGCTGATTTGCAGCGAAAACAAGAAAAAAGAAGAATATGGAGGAGGAAATGGTTGGGGAGACTGTGGATTGTGTGTTCTGCAACGAGAGTTGGAGGTAAATAAATAACTTTTCAATGTGCTGCTGTTGCGGATGGTCAAGCAAATGTTTGTGCTTTGTTTCTGTTTGATATAATTGTAATGTTTATCTGAAACGAAGCCGTGCTTGCTGATATTGTAGTCTATAACTCCTCCCCGAACTCCCCGCTGCTCTGTATCTTGCTCTCTCATTGGCTGCCAGTCATCGCCGATGTAGTTTTCAGTCAGAACACTTTTCACACAGCAGGATTTTGAATCGCCAACAGGTCCAGATATTTAGCATGCCAAATATCTCACATTCTCTCAGATCGCGTCTTTGCTCATTCACACTGCGTGATTGTCACTTGCCTGTGATTTCGGGCATTTGTCGACGATTTCTCAAAACCTGTCGGCGAGCCAAAATCAGGGCTAAAATCGTGCAGTCTGAACTTGGCTTAAGGGTCAGGGCTGGCAGAGTCGGGTCACAGGCAATGGTCGTGGCAGGCGGCAAGCAAACAGGGTCAGAGTCCAGGCAGAAATCAGGGCAGACGGCAACGGATCAGGCAGAGATAAACAGTCCAGGCAGTAACAGAAAATCAGTCCACAGAATAAACGCTCGGAATTGATCACCTAGGCAAATCGAGACTTCGCGAAGTATGTGTGCAGTGGAGCGTCTTAAATAGTGTGGGTGTGATGAGGTGCAGGTGCATGTGTAATCAGTCCCAGGAATGAGGGCCTATGGGAACTGGAGTCCGAATGGGAAACAGTCAGAATTCGGGTGATGGCTCCCTCCGGTGGTCCGGAGGACAAGTCGAGGGAACCTCATTCATGACAGAGCCCCCACCCTGCGAGCGGCTCCTGACACGAGGAGGCGGGCGCCAGGGTCTTCCACGTGGTCTCGGGGCCGGCCGTTCCGGATGCGTAGATGGAAATCCTCCAGTAGTGCTGGTCCAGAATATCATCTGCATCGACCCAGGATCGCTCCTCCGGTCCATACTCCTCCCAATTGACCAGATACTGCAATCGGCGACCCCGGCACCGCAAGTCGAGAAGTTCCCGAACCTGATAGGCCTCCTCGCCCTTGATCAGCAGCGGTGGGGGATTGCGACCCGTGGCCCCCTTCGGCTCTCCTCCCGGACCCCCGGAGGGTTTCAGCAATGACACATGGAAAGTAGGAGAAACACAGTAGTTAGCAGGGAGATTCAAACGAAAAGATACAGGGGTTATTTGCCCTACAAACCTGGGACTGAGTTTCTTGCATGGCAGCCTCAGCCAAAGATCCCTGGTCGATAGCCAGACCCATTGTCCGACCGTGTATTGGGGCGAGGGTCGACGATGGCGATCTGCCTGGTCCCTCTGTCTCCTGACAGCCCGTTGCAAGTAATTGTGAGCGAGGTCCCAGGTTTCCTCGCTTCGTTGTAGCCAGTCGTTGATTGCCGGGAGCTCTGAAGGTTCTCCAGACCAAGGGAACATTGGCGGTTGATAGCCCAGGACACACTGGAACGGAGTGACTCCGGTGGAAGGCTTCCGTAGCGAGTTTTAAGCGTATTCCGCCCACATTAGATAGCGGCTCCACTCTGCTTGTTGCTGCTGACAATATGTGCGCAGGAAGCGGGTGAGCTCCTGGTTTAGGCGTTCAGTTTGCCCGTTGGATTCTGGGTGGTACCCGAAGGTGAGGCTGACATTTAAATTGAGGGTTCTGAAGAAGGCAGCCCATACCCAAGAGGTGAATTGAGGACCCCGATCGGAGACAATATCTTCAGGTAGCCCATAGAGCCGGAACACGAAGTTGCACAGTACCTCAGCGGTTTCCAGGGCCGTGGGGAGTTTGGGAAGCGGTATAAGACGGCATGCCTTAGAGAAGCGTTCGACCACCGTGAGGATGGTGGTGTCTCCCTGGGAAGGAGGCAGATCCGTGACGAAATCTATTGCAATGTGTGACCAGGGTCGGTGTGGTATGGGGAGTGGTTATAGTAGTCCGGCGGGTGCTTGGTGAGATGGCTTGGAAGTTTGACAGGCGTGGCAGTTGTGTACGAATTGGATGACGTCTTGTAGCATGTTCTACCACCAAAACCGATTTTGCAGTAGGTGGTGTGTGGCTGTGATACCAGGGTGACTGGAGTTGGGCAGATCGTGGACCTGATGAAGGACTCTGTCTCGTAGGGGCCTTGGGACAAAGACGCGGTTAGGAGGACATTCCGCGGGAGGAGGAACTAGCTCGCTGGCCTGGGTAATCTCTGTCATGATGTCCCATTGTATGGGCGCTAGCAGCATGGACTCAGGAATCACTGGTTCAACTGGGTTGGACTGTTCGTTTTTGTCTGTTTGCCTGGATAATGCATCGGCCTTCGTGTTTTTTGACCCGGGCCGGTAGGTGACTTTGAAATTGAAGCGGGTGAAGAACATGGCCCACCTTGCCTGACGGGGGTTTAGTCGCTTGGCCGCGCGAAGGTATTCCAGGTTTTTGTGGTCGGTGAAAACTGTGAATTGATGTTGAGCCATTCTTCGAGCGCTGCCTTCATAGCTAATAGCTCTCTGTACCCCACATCATAATTCCGCTCTGCGGATGACAACTTTCTGGAGTAAAAGGCACACGGATACAACTTTTCAGGATTGCCTTGACGTTGTGACAGGATAGCCCCAATCCCGGTGTTGGAGGCGTCAACCTCAACGATGAATGGCCGTTCTGGGTCTGAGTCGTGAACCGTTCCTTCAGTTCAGTGAAGGCTCTCTCGGCCGCTGAAGTCCAGCGTAAACGGGTTGTGGTGCGCTTGTTCAATGACGTTAAAGGTGCTGCCACACTGCTAAAGCCTCTAATGAACCGTCTATAGAAGTTGGCGAAACCCAGAAATCATTGTAGTTCCTTTAAGGTGCGTGGTTTGGGCCAGTTGAGCACTGCTTTCACTTTTGCATCGTCCATAGCCACTCCGTCTCGGCTGATGATGTAACCCAGGAAGGAAGTGGAAGTGCGGTGGAACTCACATTTCTCGGCCGTGGCATATAACTGATGCTGAATGAGTCTCTGAAGCACTGCCCTCACGTGCTGGACATGCTCGGGGAACGAGTTTGAGTAGATGAGGATGTCATCAATATATACAATGACCCAGTGATTCAACATATCGCGGAACACATCATTGATGTACGATTGGAACGCGGCCGGACTGTTGGACAGGCCGGATGGCATTACAATGGTCTCGCAGTGGCCGGATGTTGTGGAGAATGCGGTCTTCCACTCGTCCCCCTCGCGGATGTGGATGAGATTATATGCACATCGCAGGTCGAGCTTGGTGAAGTACTCCACTTGGCGTAGTTGTTCCAAAGTGGCAGGGACTAGAGGCAATGGGTAGCGAAACTTGACTGTAATATCATTCAGGGTGCGGTAGTCAATGCAGGGTCTCAATCCTCCATCCTTTTTTTTCACGAAGAAGAAACCCGCGGATGCGGGTGACGTAGATGGTCTGATAAACCCCTTTGCGAGTTCCTCTTCGATGTAGGCTTTCATGGATGCTGTTTCGGGCTGGGAAAATGGAAAGATTCTACCCTTGGGGGGCACGGCTCCAGGAAGTAACTCTATGGCACAGTCACTGGGTCGATGAGGTGGTAATTCGGTGGACCTCTTCTTACTGAATGCTATGGCTAGGTCGGTGTACTCAGCAGGTATTTCAGGTTTCTCAGAATCATCTCCAGCAATTTCCACGGAGCAGATGGGTAATGGAACTACGGGATGCAAGCAGTGTTCATGACAGTGACGGTCCCATTATAGAATCTCCCCCTCCTTCCAGGACACATGAGGATTGTGAGTGCGGAGCCAGGGTAAGCCAAGGATGATGGGGTTTCCTGGTGAGTGGATTATGTAGAAATGGATGAGCTCTTGATGCAGGATGCCAACTTGCAACTTTAATTCCCCGGTGATGTGCGCCACCCTGCCTCCTCCGATGGGTTTACCATCTAGTGCTTCCACTGTTAAAGGAGAATGATATTCAGTTAGGGTGATGTGATTGGCTTTAGCGAATGACTCTGACATAAAATTTCCAGCTGCCCCTGAATCCAACAGAGCCTGGGTGGGAATACTGCGGTCGTTTAGAATTACTTGAACGGGAATCTTGAGACAGTTGAATGAATATTGGTATTGAAGTGGCGTTCTCACCGCTTTGGAACCTGCGGTAGATGGGCGAATGGGGCAGTTGATTTTATAATGTCTAGCCTGGCCACAGTACAGACACAGGTGAAGATGAAGCCGACACTCCCTCTCCTCCGGGTGCAGTGGGGTGTAAGCTAACTGCATCAGTTCGGGACCTGGGCTGGCAGTAGTGTGAGTTCGAGGGGATCAGCGGGAGCGGAGCAGATTGTCTATGTGGATGGCTAGTTCGATGAATGAACTCAGGGAATTTCCCTCGTCATGACAGGCCAGCTCCGCTTGCAATTCCAGTGATAATCCCTGTCAGAATAGCAGCTTTAAAGTATCATCCACCCAGTTGGTTTGCGCTGCTAGCATGCGAAATTGAAGTGCATACTCGGCCGCTGTATTCTTCCCTTGACTCAGCGCGAGTAGCTGCTCACCGGGATTCTGACCGCCAGCGGAATGCTCAAACACCTCTCTGAATCGCTGTAGTAACTCTGTGAAAGTGGTAAACACTGAACCGTCCTCTCTCCAAACGGCCGTGGCCCAGTCTAACGCTTTGCCAGTGAGCAGGGAGCAAACAAAGGATATGCGGCTGGAGTCTGTGGGATACAAAGAGGGCTGCTGATTGACGTACAAGGAACATTGTAACGGAAATCCCTTACATTTCATGGGGGTGCCATCGAACTTGTCGGGGAGAGCTAGTCTGGGATTTACAACAGGCGGGCTGGAAACAGTGGCCGTGGAGGCTGCCGCGGCCTGCGGAGTGGTCGCCTCGATGGGATTGAGACACAGGCCCTGCAGCGTCTTCAATAACAAAGACAATACCGTGGTCAGGGACAGGGATGTAGTAAGCAAGCAGTAAGCAAGCCACGCCCCTGCGTCTTTGAATGAGGGGGCGAGGCAAACAATATTTTGAATTTGGACTACAGTACCTATTTCGACCACTGTCATTCCTACATAGAGCCCCTTTAAATAAAATTTGACACTCATGTGAAACTTTTTTCTTATATTTGTATAAAGTGTTTGAACCGGGATCTCCTCTGAAGAACTGAGGATATTAGTGTTTGTGGACACACACACATACAGAGAACATTCTGATGTTGTCAGGTGGACAAAAACATTGTGTTGGCTTTTTAAAACTATTTTGATGATCACTTTTACTCCTGTGCTTTGGAAAAGATGGAGTACAGTTATTAATAATAAGAAGAAATAAGCATCAGAGACTTCTTTCACAAACATTATGAAACTTTAATATTCAAACTTTTGGCCACCAGTGTTCATCAATCCAACAGAGTTTAGTAACATGATGATACCTAATGAGATTGTGAAGAGAACTGCCTAGTCCTGAGCTGGACATTTCCTTTCTGACTGCTTAAAATCGTATTCATTATGTATTTATTATAAATGATGTATTTAATTGTTGATATTTTATTATATTTTTATTGTTTTGTTTTTTTGATAAGCTAAACAACCAATGACTTTACATTAATTTTGTCAAATGCTAATGTTTTGTTTAGGATTTTAGGTGCGTTTTTAACACAGTGTGTATATTCAAGAACAGAATATGGTAATTTTACACATTTACACATTTTCTTTGTTTTAACCTTACTGACACAATGTGTTAAACTCATCAACACAATGAATGAGTTAAAATGAACACAATATGCATTATCCCTAAACACCCATTAATGTGTAAAAATGTAATACAAGTTGTTTCATTTTTAACACATCCTTTCTAAAACATATTTCTGCTTTACAGTATTATACTATAATTTCTACAAAAACATTACATGATTGATTTATTTATGATGAAAGCAGAAGATCCAGACCTACAGGAGTGACGATTACTGACTATTGACCGGTAAGATCCTCAGAGAGTCGAGACAACTGAAGTATGGAAAGAGTGTGTGAGTGAAGGTGGTTGTGTGTTTGTGTAGACGTGTGTTAGTTACAGGATCAGAGAATGACACCGTTCCTCTGTCATAGTCCAGATTCACTCTCAATCGATCAAGCTTCTGTTTAAAGTGACTATAATGCACACCCCAGACATCAGTGTTAAAGAAATCACGTCCCTTCCTCGGTTTTGATGCTGTAGTTACTCCAAGACTCCAGTCTGAACCCTCTTTAACCTCCACATCCCAGCAGTGTGTTCCTGAGTTAAATCCCTCTGAACCCAGAACACAGGCATAGATGTTAAATCTCTCTGGATTATCAGGAAGAGGTTGATTGTTCCCGCTGTATCTCACACTGGTCAGATCATCAGACAGGACGAGACTTGGATGAGCCGTGTTTGGATCCAGAATGACAGGAGCTGATGAGACACAATCAACAGATGTTTTTATTCTGATGTTCATATAATGATCAAGAGTGAACCAACACAGATTATTATGAATTATGACACTGTTGATCAAACACACTTTCCTCTGATCACTGTCAGTGCTGTTATTAGTTTCACTCTCATTTTATCATCAACTACAAACATTAAATGTGTGATTCTGACATTTGTGTCCATCAATTAAAATCACAATAAATCAATGAGATCTGATGAGATTTATGCTGTAGATGAAAAACTGAGTGTGTGTCTGATCTTCAGCAGTATCTGATCATCTTTATTTTATTGGCTTTTATAGTCTTTATTGGTTTAATATATTATTTTCTTACCGTCTGAATCTAAACAGACAGAATCCTTTTAGGATTAAACTGCCATTACTCAATTAAACTGACATTCTGTCTAATGCCTTGGACACACTCAAGGCTGGAATACACTACAACGATTTTTTTCTCCCGCTCTTTCTCCCGATTACAGTCTGAACAGGTTGATGCTAGTTGCCAAAACTCAGAGCCAGTCTGCAGATTTAAGGTGCGTTCACACGGCCTCATAATTCCTGTAGTTACAAGATTCTAGCTTGTAAAAAGCGTTCACGTCCTCATAGAACTCGTAATTACAGCTTGTAAGCTGGGAGTTTTCTGAAAGCTCCCACATGTACCACGTGGCCGATGTACCACCTGACCTTTGTAGATTGATTTATTAGGCGTTGATAGTGGTGCCATGGAAACGCATAATTCCCAGTCCAAGGACCAAAAGGACGTGAACAGCTCCGAATATAACGTCACGTGTTGTCATTTCAAGATTCCGGTAAATACGAGGTGACGTGAATGCAGCTTTATGCTGACAGATTTCATGGAAAATCGTGTAGTATATGATGGTCATAGACTCCAATTTTTTAGCTTCAGACTTTGATTCCATCCAGTCGGAGGATTTCAAACCATGTTTGATATTTTGAGCCGATTTTAGAACACATTTCAGTGTATGATGTGCGTTGCTAATAAATACAGTCCACGGTACAGTCATATGCTGTCCAGACAATGCAGGGTGCGAAGTCACAAAGATCGAGGAAAAAAAAAAAAAAAAAAAAAAAAATCACTGAAGAATAGTAAGTGGAGCTCCATCATGAAGGAAAAACTGCTTCAGTAAGTACTGTACACAGGGGTGTAATTTACACTGGGGACAGGGGGGACATGTCCACTTTTCAAGATCCCATTTGTGTCCCCCTACTTTCAATTTTTTTAACCGCACGGCATCATCGCCACGGAAGACAGAGAGCCTGATGTGCGTTGCGTCCAGGAAAGTTGCGTGCGCACTCTAAAAACAGCTCAATGAAGCTAGTGATGGGCAGATCAAGGCTTCCTGAAACACTGAAGCAGTTGAAGCAAATGTGCTGTAATGTGTCAAGGCTTTGAAACAATCTGACACCAATCTCCACGGTGACCCCTAGTGGTCAGAACAGTGCAAATGCAACAAAACTCAGGCCAAACATGCGTAAAAACACCCTTTACAAATATATTGCAAAAGTTTCATTGAAAGAAATATCAAATGCAATTAACTAATCATCTAATAAGATTAAATATAGAGTGTCTGTATAATATGTGTTCTTTTATCAATTTTCTCTGTTCCATGGCTCAAGCTAAACAGGCAAATAAGAGATTAATAACTACCATTATTAATTTTAATTATTGTAATGTCTTATTAAAACATCTACAAATGTATAAAACTGATCAGAGATCAGGTAAAATCATAGGGTAAAGCCTTATAGACATTTATTCAACAGTTCTCAGTGAATCTGCATGATTCATGGGTTCATTTTATCATCGCCCTCTACTGGTGAACCATTGAAATTTCAAACTGTTTTGAAACATTTCGAAACAGTGATGACGTGAAATTATGTGACTTTGGCAGTTTGATACACACTCCGAATCACTGATTCGAAACAAAAGATTCATAAATCTTCGGAGCTTCATGAAGATTCGAAATCGGCCATCACTAACGAAAGCTCTACTGAGCAGGTATCACAGTGGCGGCACAGTCATCGATGAATCACCAGAAACAGCAACAGATGTCTTGACATAATGGACGAAATGAAAGAAAGGAGATGTGAGAACTTAGGTCAGGATAATCATTTTGTCTACACCTGTTGATGTTAGCCTAACGTTGACTGAGCTAACGTTAACATAAGGCGTTTCTCAAAACCAAGTTTGCTAAGTTCGGACTCGCGTCCTTGGTAGTTAGGACTTGGCAAGTTCGACTCAGGAGAACGAACTCCCGTGGACGGGAGAACACAAGCCCGGTGATTCTGCAAATGGCACAGTAGCGTTCTTGATAACGTCACTCAGCTCGCTCTGGCTTCTCCGGTTATCTCTTTATGTGTATTTTAGCCAACAATAAAAAATGTGTTATAAAACACCACTCTGCCTCTTTTCGTTTTATTAAAAAAAACAAAAAAAAAAAACAAACAAACATAATAGCCTCAGGCAACGAGTGATTGATTATCTGCAATGTGCATATATTTATAACAAAAAATATTAAACAACCCTGCCTCTTTTCGTATATATTTCAAAAAATATTAAATGTAATACTATTTGTGCATACTCTGATTAACTTCACTGTAATAAAATGAAATAGGCTATAACATAAAACACAACCCTGTCTCTATTTGTTTTATGTCAGATTTAATGACCAATAATAGCCATTATAAAAAGGTAAGAATATACAATAAGAAATAAAGCAAACAATTCAGTCAAGCGTACAAAATCAGCGCTTTAGTAGGATACAAAAGTTAAATAGCCATATATAAAGTTATGAAACGTCACGTTGCCCTCAACAGAGCCAGCGGCAAACGTCAGAAGGACTCGCCGAGGTAAGGCTGCTCTCGGCTGGGCACATGAGCGCTAAACGTCTGGTGATCGGATCTCACAACTCCGACAACGTCAGATCAAATTGTCAGAAAGGCGCAATCTTTATCAATAAACCACAAATTTGAGCTTTAAACTAGCACATTCTTGCCTGAAAAACTCTTAAAACTACATGACATAAAAACAGTAATATGTTTCAGTTATGCGGGGTTTCTCCTTTACTATTGACGCTTGCTGGTTAGTGCGAGATGCATTCTGGGATACCTGGCTGTCTCAAGTCTGCAAAAGTCACCTAAACGGTAAAACGGGCGGATCAAGAACACATCCGGGGATTTGAACTGAACTTGGCAAGATGAGAACTTTGAATTGGAACAGTACTTGGACAGCGACTGATGACGTTTCACAAGAACACAAGTTCAGACAAGTATGCATATTGAGAAACGGCTATACACTGTTGCTAGGTAACTTCAGACGGTTAACTAAATATTTAATGTAGAACATTGTGTGTACCATGAAAACAAGTCCAATTTCAACCACAGCATTTTCTGTCAGCAATGTATGCTGGGTTTTTCCTGCATAGAGAATTATGAGGCGTCCACCTCCGCGTCCACCTCCGGCTGTCGACAAACCTCAGATAGACCTCACATGCTCAGATGCCCTTTTTCCACAGACATGGTTCTGTTGTGGTTCCCGGCCTGTGTCCATTCTCGAACCGTTTGATACTGCGGATAATCAGCAGGTCGGGTGGGCCACGTAATAAAAAAATACCATTCCAATTAACTGCGGGTGGATGAGAGATAAATCATTAATGTGTTGATTTTAATGAAAAAACCAACTCTCATTTTACTGTAAGACTACTTCATCACTATTTTACTTGTGTTTTCAACTGAATGCATCCACCTTATTCCTGACTAGCCTACTGCACTTCGAATTATGGGTTGCACTTCCGGTTTGGGGAACTTCCATTTAAAAAGACTGAAATGAATAGTTTCAAATCATAAGGTTGCCCTAAAAATAAAGCTTATCCATCAGTTTGACTGAATGAACTGTAAATGTTTCTTTCATGTTTTATTTTCAGACATCATGAGAATAACGTAACGCTTGCTATTTTAATGTAAAATGTTATAACAAGAATATCTATGGCAAGAGCTCTTTTATTCTGATAAGTGTTTTCCAACAACGATGTAATGAAACGGTGACATTTTTAGGTTGAAGGGAGTGCAGCCTTTGTTTAGGCTATTAAGGAAATGTAATTTAGCCAAAGAAGAACTTTTATTTTAAATGTTAATTTATAAGCAGCCTACACTGAGGAATTTGAATAATTGTAATGTGATGATCAGGTGCAGATGTCTAAATCAGAGAATATCATCAGGCGGGTGGATGATTTATTCTTAACAGTGGATTCAGGTACAAGTCAATGCAGTCTTTTTCTTTGTTCAATTTGGACACTGAACAGGGGTTGTAGCTCTTTATTTTGAACTCTCAAAGTTCACCAGATTAATGAATTTATCTTTGAAATGTACTACATTTTCTTACAGGACCCCCCTAGAGGGATCGAGGATCAAATCGAAAACATTTTCTCCATTTTATGTCCCCCCCAACTTCTCAAACCAAAGTTACACCCTTGACTGTACTGTCAGCTTTGTCTTGAGAGAGTTAACAAACCACATTCTGAGGTAAATCTGGCTTCATTCATTATTAACTATGTTAATATTCATCATTATCCTGGGCTCGACATTTACACTTTATCCTGGATATGTAGCCGGATTAAAATGTCAATAGCTGCGAATTATTGATTATATTACATTAAATGTAAACAGTGACTGATAATGGATTATATTAAAGAAAACAACATAGATAAAACTACACCAGTTACCTCTAACTCCTGTTGTAATCTGTCCATACTGACTGTGTCTACCCACCACTGTCCATCTCCAAACACATTTGACTGGCATCTTCCACTACTGCGGGTCATCTTATCTCCTGCGTTTGTTTCGTCTGTCTGTCATGTGTCTCCTGGCAATGAGGCGCGTATTTCTGTTTGTGTTGGGAACGATTTTAAAGTCGTGTAGCGTATGATCCCCAGCCTTTCTCTGTAACCATTTACAAAGTCAGCAAGTGTATGATGCCTGCTGTTTAAATATCAGTAGTGTATTCCAGCCTTTAACGACAAGCTAAAATATTCTAAGACTGACTTTAACACACAAAGACTGTTTCCTTTGACTGAAGCCGATTTAAATGCTCAGAAACAGAATTTAAACAAACACCGACTGAACGCAACTGGCTCTGACTCGGCATGATCAGTTGTAAGTATGAAATTACATTCATAATCTGCTTTACTAATTACCTACCTACCTACCTACCTACCTATCTATCTATCTATCAGTTTGTGTCATGAAGCACCTCTCACTCTCCACTCCTCCATCATTTCCAGCTCAGCTCTTCTGCAGTCAGACTCACTGTTTTGGACGATGTCCTGCATCTTCTTCCAGACTCTGAACGGCAGGTTGCCCAAGTAACGTGGCACAAGAATCAAAGCTCCAGAAGCCATCTGTGGATCCGGCCGTGATCTCTGGACTCTGGAAGAACATTCAGGAGTCAGAACTGCAGTGGCTTTGGATCAGAACCAGAGAGACCAGAGACAGGAGCAGATCACTCACCTTTCCTTTGAGACTGGAAACTCCTGCAGAACAAACACACCATTATTCATCAAGAACTCAATCAATGAACCAATGATCAACCAATGATCTGAAATCAGACCTTCAGAAAGCAGACGTCACTGGCTTTCATCATCTCCTCCATGTCTTTGATTGTGTGTGAAAGAGCTGAGATGTGTCTGTTCATCTCCTCCAGCTTCTCCTTCATCATCTGCTTCTTCTGCTCCTCTTCCTCCCTCAGTGCAGTGATTGTAGCTTCTTCTTCATCTCTGAGAAACTGATGAAGCTTCTCAAACTGCTGTTTAATCTGACGCTCTGTGTGCTCAGCTTGAGACTGAAATCAGATCACATTCACTTCAATCATCTCAAAGACCAACTGATTCTGGAGCAGCATGAAGAGTGAGTGAGTAAATGTGGGTTAGTTCACTACAACTTTAATTTCTGAAGCACTAGTGCTGTAGTAGTAGATGTTCTGTGTCTGTAGGGTGAAAATACACATTATCAATCACATCCTCGGGTAGATTCGTAATGTCAGCAGTTCAGTTCAGGGCTCATGAATATTAATCACTTTGTGTTCGGCCAAATGAAAACATGGAAAGTGAGTGCTAGCCAATGGGATTAGGACTGATACATTATTCCCACCCACTGCTGAATAACCAGCTGACAGAGATATACACACTTGATCACCGATATACACGAACGACTGTGTGTGTGTGTGTGTGTGTGTGTGTGTGTTCCAGTCAATAAAGGAACATGTAATTATATCACACAAATCAATTCAGCTCTTCTAAACAAACTCTTGAATATGTCAAAAGAATCAATCCTCACCTTGAGGTGTTGAACCGTTTTCTCAAACTCTCCTTTAATGTTTTCATTGTGTTTAAGTTTCTCTTGTAAGGACTTCAGTGCTGTATTGAGATCCTCCTAGAATTTAAAGTGAAAATCTATCAGACACCAGATATTTCTGTAATATGTTCATATATGTAATACATAAGCTTAAACAAGTGTTTATCCGTCTTACCTTATATGATGAAACCACTTCACCGATGGGTCTGAATTTATGATTGTCGTGTTGTTTTGAATCTCTGCACACTATACACACAGGCTGTTTGTCCTCCAGACAGAAGAGTTTGAGTTTCTCACTGTGTAAACTGCAGATCTCCTCAGATCCTGATGAACGCCTCTCATTTCTCTCCTTCAGGAACAACTCACACAAGTTCTTTAACGCGAGACTAACTGGAGGCTCATCTCTTGAGGATCTTCTCCTGCAGACAGGACACTCCTGAGTTTTCCTGATTCTCCAGAACTGTTGAAGACACTCTTTACAGAAACTGTGACTACATGACAGAAGAACAGGAACACTGAAGATTTCATGACACACGGGACAAGAAAGATCATCTCCAGATAGTGAAGCCATTTTCACTGTTTGAGCTCCTGCAGTCTAAACTTTACTTTCACTTTCTGAATGATGGTTTCAAAAATCAATAACCTCAAAGATCTCCTGTCTGTTCAGAAACAAACTTCCTTCTCTAAAATCCTTCTTGAAAGTTTTTCTCTTCGTTCTTCGTTGATAGCAGATTCTTTTATGCTATGGTCGAGATAAAGTTAGTATGACAGGAAGGAGAAATAAGTCAGTCTCTTCCTGGTAAGTGTTGTAAGAGGGAGGAGTTTCTGATCGTGTGGGTGTGTTAAAAAAAAAAGAAGGGCAAAGTACCTACAAAATGAGGATTTCTTTCAGGTTAAATTTGTGAAAAAAAAAATGCTTTAATACTCTCAAGTATAATGCTATAAAACCTGAAGTTCCAGTGATAAACACGTCTGATCATGTTGTTGATTGTCAGTGTTTGGAGATGTGAACAGAGGTGGGTAGAAAAACCTGAAAACTGTACTCAAGTAAAAATACAAGTATTTAAATAATTTTGACATCCAGAAGTGAGGTCAAGTACAATAATGGAGAATCAATTAAGCATGAATATTATGAATGTTTTCTCCCTATAATGTCCAAGCGTGAGAGATTGCGCATCAAATCTACATTTTTTACATCTGTATCATAACAGAGGTTCTGTCAGGACCACTATCGTCAAATATGATAGATAATGCATAGAGTTTGTATTGGCGGTATGGTTCTGTTCTGGGCAAGAACTCCCTGCGCCTCCATGCAGCCTAGCATGAATAAGAGCGGGGAGAGCAGCAATAAACCCCCTAGGGTAAACAGAACAGGACCAACATATGCAGATATCATTGAATGTCATAATTTAACGAACACATATTTCAAGAATTAGACTGATGAGGGAAATAATAAGACCATCCTGACTGAAGAGAGGAGGAGCTGGGGATGGAGGAGGGTAATTTGCTCCTGAGAATGCAATAGCTGCTGATAATACTGAGGAGCTTATATATAGATGCTGTGATAGGCATCGTATTCCTATAGGTAGACGCAAGTCACCTGGGAGTCAGCTGATGCAAGCTTGACTGACGTGACCTGCCAGAACTGACGCTAACGTTAGATTTTTAGCCAAAAGTAGAGACATTTTTCCAGAATTTTCCACAAAGTTTTCTGCTTCAGTTGTGTTGTTTCATGATGTTTCTAGATTATTGTACAGTGATCAGACACATTTTAAATAAGTGCAAAAAGCTTTAAAAATCAACTTCATCACAAAAAATGTTTTGGCTGTGGAACAAAATGAACATTTAACATCATTTCAATAATCATATTGTGATGGACAGAAGGGTCAGAGACAACAGGAATGCAAGAAGATAGTATTCACTGACAGCAGGCAAACATTGAAGCCGGTGAGTAAATGGTAGATATAGTCCTTGACAAGTGATAACGGGAATACTGATACTGTCCTTTGTCTTGTGGATCGTGGATGGTGGCAGGTTGAAGTGCTGGAAGGGCAAATGGAGACGGTAGGTAAACTCACACACAGACGATATCACAGGAAGACAGGGGAAACACGCTGGAGTGGAATCAGGATGCATCTTGGACGCTTTGGAGATGAACATGAATAGTGTAAACAAGACCTGGAAAACTGACTGAGGTGAGTGGAGTGCTTAATGCAGTGGTGATGAGGTGCTGATTAGGAACAGGTGTGTGATTACAGAGTGTGAGCAGGTCTAATTGAAATGAGCAAATCATTCCAGAGTCTAGGGCCAACTACAGAAAAGACACAGTCCCCTCTACATTTTAACCTTGATTTAGGGATAGACAGGAGTGTTTGATTGGATGACCAAAGTGATCTTGTTGGATGGTGCTCAGTCAAAAGGGTGGAAAGGTAAGGTGGAGTTATTCCAAGTAAAATGTTAAAATCCACTCTGTAGCGTACTGGTAACAAGTGTAGGGAATGTAAAATAGGAGTGATATGGGAAAGTGTGAACGAGTACTAGTCAGGTGAAATCACTCATTCTGACTGGATTATTAGACAATAGTTATTGCTATAACAGGAGTGAAGAAGTGCTTTCAATCATTGTGTTCTTGTGTTAGCAATGGTTTCCAAAGAAAGACATGTAGCCATCATCACTTTCCATCAAAATAGCCTCATATGCAAAGGAAATTGCTGCAAAGATTATTGCACCTGAAAGAACCATTTCCCAGATCATGAAGAACTTCCAGGAGAGAGACTGAACCTCAGTGAAGAAGGCTTCAGGACATCCCAGCACCAGGACCATCAGCTACAGAATCCAGTCTCCACCAGTGGAAAGGTACTCAATGTTGGCAGCAGGTCATGTGATGCATTTGACACACATTGAGGTCAAGACTTTTGGACAACACTACATCTAGTACAACACTACAACACTTCATCTAAAACATGTAAATTATAATAACACAAGAGGATGGCGACCAATGACTGTGTTTTGAACATGATGATCTGATTCAGCTGGAGGAACACATCCTTCCTCTGACATCAAATCAGTGTCCAAATGACAATAATATATGTCTCTATGACATAAAAATGACAAGTTATGCATTCAATGAACATTCAGTGGTCATCTCGAATCTGCTTTTCTCTAGTATGTATTGTAGGAACTGTGGACGAACCAGACAAATTAATCATTCAGATGATTCTTTCAAAACATAATTCCAGAAACCCTCAGAGAATCTAATTTTTGGCTCCAGTCCGTCTACAGAACAACCCCTGCTTGGTACTTTTATGACTCCAGCCACGTTTACATGTACACTTTTTGGTCATTCTGATTAAAATCATTCCGATTGAAAGATTTGATGGACTGTTTACATGAGACACTATCTAATCCGATATTACATCTACCGGCGCTTTCAATACTTCTTATGTGTGTTATTTTTGTGTAAAGCGTTGCTCTTAATCAAGCAACAGCATGAATTTGTGGGCATTTTACTGCTGGAAGGACTGAGGAAAAGACGGGTGCAGGAAGCTGACCTTTTTGGCAGCTGTGCAACTTTCAGGAGCATCTCAATACTACTCCTCCCTCCTCCGAAAAGCAGAAGCGTGTGGATGAAGGTCTGTAGTAAGGACTGGTGAGAGCGGGTTGTACTGCTGGAATTTAGTGACCTGGAATGGAAACTAAACTTTTGCATGAGTCGCCGGTCATTCACACGTTTGTGTGGACTGGTAGAGGGAGAACAAAAAGGAACAAAAAAGTGGCAGTGCTGTGTAGTGCAGTAACATTAAGGCATATGTGAAATTACATTCAAAATATTTCTGAATCTCAAATCTTAAACAAAACAAAAATAAACAAAAAAGTGACAAAGCAGTTTAAAATAATCTTGAAAATAATCTTTCATAGAAGTATTCTTTTAACAAAACTGTGCCTACTAGTACAAAATTTGGCATCAGGGAGCCTGTTTAGCCAATTTAGACAGCCAGCCTTGTTTGATCAAGTCTTTGAGCAGAATTGACTCGAAAGAGTGATTCATTTGTGAATGGGGCATCGTTCATGAAAAAATAAAATAAACTATCAATTTCTTAAGAATTGCATTAAAATAAAGTAACGAGAGGAATGTCGACAAGCGTAGTGAAGTAAAATCTTTTTCATTAGAAATGTACTCAAGTAAAAAGTAAAAGTACCCACATTTAAATCTACTCTTTCTGATTTTAAAAGTAAATGTTATGAAGTAAATGTACTTCATTGATTGCACATTATCTCATTTATAACACACACAGGGTACAGTCATTTTAACAGGAATGTTACAGCAGTGTATATAATCTCCAAATATTCCCATATAGGCTACATCACAACTGGTTGAGGATGAAAAACAAAAATGAACGAAGTAAAACCTATTCTAACTTGAAATTCTAGAAATTCTAACTTGGAAGCATAACTAATTTAACTTCTAATTTAAGCTTAAAACTTTTACGTGCATTTTTTCCTCAATTTCACATGATCGGCCTTTTGTTGGAAGAGCATGTGTATCTTTCAGGTGCATAATCAACTGCTTACTTAATTATCAGGCATTGTTTCACCCCTACACTGTGAAATGTACAGTAACTTGCTGGCATCAATAGAGGGTATGCATGCAACGTCACCGTTGACCGTTATGACTGCGGTCACGCCTACTGAGTGGCAAAAGACTGAGCGGCAGCATTGGTTTTCAGCGTGAATGCCGCGAAAAACACACATAACACTTCCAAAACGAGAAAGAGCTTTGTGATTGACTGTACAAATAGCTTTGACACAAAACCTTTGGTATTTGTTTAAAGACTGCCGAAAGCTACAGAAAAAAGAAGCAAATTGATCACTGCAATTCACAGAAACAGCTGGACTCCAGCAGGGAAACATTTTTTTGCAGTTATCATTTTGTGTCGAATTGTTGGATTTTGAGGTAAAATCATACCGTATATATTGTATTGTTATATATTGTGTTGAACTCATCAATAAAATATTTTCCATCTTATATTCTGCATAATTGGGTATTTTTAAATAAACACTGACAAAAACTATACTATAAAACTATGTTTTAGGGCTGGAAATTATGATGATATATATAACAATGATTTAAGTGATTACTCGGATTTAAACCTACCTATATTGTAGTTATATAAAATATTCACAGGCAGATTTGCTTTATGTATTTCCCCGACGTCGAAATCAGGCACACATAAATGTCAGGAAACACGATTCCTGGCTGCATGTCAATATCCATGGATTAGTTTTATTTGACAAATTGTAAGAAACACTTTCAATTCCAACCTTTAGTGTAATTCGTTTGTCTTACTCGTGTTTTCGCAGTTTTCTCTATTAAATCCAGTCACGCAGCAGTTCCCTTTCGATATTTCACTCGTACTGCGTATGGGGGAAAAGTCTCCCTTTTTCCCCGCTACTGAAGCCTTTTCAATAACGCAGTGTAACTGCACCGTCATTGGTTCACTCATAGACAAGTTGTTGAACCTATGAGCCTATGAGAAGAGAGCGCGCGGACATTCCCGCCAAAAGGGGCGGGGTAATGTGCTATATAAGCGAGCGTTTCGCCATAGGCCATCAGTCCTTTCTCCTTCAGCGATGACTGAAACTTCTCTTCGCTGATCCTCGCAGAAGCCTGCTCGCCGAGAAAGAAGCTCGGCGCCTTTGAAGAAGCTCTGCCGCCGTCGAAGAGGCCCCGCAGCAGACCCAGCTGACTCGCCGGCTCCACGCAGCGGCCGCGCCCTCGCCGACTGCCGCCTTTGCGCCGTCGTCGAGCCGCCGCCTCCCGCGAACCGGCCACTTCCCAGCGTGTCTCCTGCCGCCATCCGGCGCGCCATGAGAGCGTCTTCCCGCGGTTACTTTACCGTGCCTCAGAGCAACTTTCCAGTGGTTTTCACCGCTACGAGCCCGGCCCTCGCCGTTAAAGAGCCTCCCAATCGCCGTTTTCACGGCGCTACCGGCATTTTTCAATGCCTCACCACTGTACGGGAAGTGCGTTGGATGTCTGAGCGTTGCCCACGCGGATGACGCGCTTGCCGGCAGCTCATGCCCACACTGTGAGTGCATGAGTTTAGCGTCTCTGCGCTCGCGGGCCGCCTTCTTCTCCGAGAGCGACCCCCCTGTACATGCCCTCCTGTCTCCCGCGCCTGCCAGGAAAAGACCGCGGGGCAGAACAGTTCAGCGCATGGAGACGGGCGAGCACACGTCAGCCCAACGCCCGCGTGCCTCGCCCTCTCCCCACAGAGAGCAGACCCCCGTCTCATTCTCCAGCCCAGACCAGCGTCCCTCGGTAGATGCGAGCGACCTCGTCTCCTTCGGTGGATCGGATGAGGAGCCGCTCTTCGACTCCTTATCCATGGCAGCCTCTGAACATGAAGGGGTTGGCGAGCCGGACGACCCCGCCCCCCTGCCTTCATTGGAGCCTATTGATCACGGCACTGGCATGGACGCCGAGTTATTCCGCGTCCTGTCTAAGGCCGTAGAGGAACTGGACCTCGACTGGGCTCCGCCAGAGGAGCCATCGCGGAGCCGCTTGGACGAGTGGTTTCTTCCAGGCCGCTGCCAGGCCCCTCACCAGCGCTCCGCCCCGTTCTTCCACGAAGTCCACGAGGAGCTGACAAAGTCGTGGTGCGCCCCTTACTCTGCCCGCCTACACACGACCCACCGCTCGGCCCTCACCGCCGTGGACGGCGCGTAGGAAAAAGGGTACGAACACCTGCCGCCCCTGGACGAAGCAGTGGCCGCTCATCTCAGCCCTCCCGCGGCCGTGGGATGGAAAGCCAAGAGAGCCCTCCTGTCCAAACCCTGCAGGACCACTTCCACCCTAGCAGAAAGAGCCTACGCCTCAGCGGGCCAGGCCGCTTCAGCACTTCACTCTATGGCCATCTTTCAGGTTTTTCAAGCCAAACTCCTCCGCTCTCTGGACGAGTCCGGTATTGATTCGCGTGCCTTTAAGGACCTCCGCAGCGCTACTGACTTAGCCCTGCAGGCCACGAAGGCCAAGGCCATTGGCAGGTCAATGGCCAGCCTTGTTGTGCTGGAGCGCCAACTATGGCTGAATCTGACGGAGATCAAGGAGCAGGACAAGACGGCCTTCTTGGATGCCCCCGTGTCCCCGTCAGGACTCTTTGGACCCGCGGTGGAGGGTTTTACAGAACGCTTTACTGCGGCGCAGAAGTCCTCTCAGGCTATGAGACACTTTTTGCCGGCTCAGCAGACCAAGCCCGCCCCTTCTGTTTCCCAAGCAGCACCGCCCAAGGAGCAACGCCAGCGCTCGCGCTCTTCTAAGCGCTCCTCCTTCCCCAGGCGCCAGGGACCCCGGCCCAGGATTGTGCTGGACCCTGTGACTCCTAAGTCATCCTAGTCTGAGAAGGAAGAGGATTGGGGCAGGTCCCGCCGCTGCTGGACCCCTCAACCCCCTTCTAAGCGGGCCGTCATCCGATATTATTCTCCCTCTCGCCACCCGGGCCGAGGCTTGGAAAGCCATCCCCGGCGTGTCAGAGTGGATTCTGAAGGT
This sequence comes from Ancherythroculter nigrocauda, assembly GCA_036281575.1. Classification (NCBI taxonomy): domain Eukaryota; kingdom Metazoa; phylum Chordata; class Actinopteri; order Cypriniformes; family Xenocyprididae; genus Ancherythroculter; species Ancherythroculter nigrocauda. The sequence goes on from VTFQ01000006.1 coordinate 3,324,531, forward strand.
CATAAGCCAGGGCTACTCGCTCCAATTTGCCAGAAGACCTCCACGGTTTGGCGGGGTCATTCAGACTTCGGTACAAGCGGACGACGCACATGTCCTCCAAACCGAGGTTTTAACCCTGTTGAGAAAGGGGGCTAAAGAAATAGTTCCCTTCTCAGAGAGCAAGTCGGGCTTCTACAGCCGCTACTTCTTGGTGCCGAAGAAAGACGGCGGTCTAAGACCCATTCTGGACCTCAGGTTACTGAACCTTTCCCTCATGAAGCGAAAGTTCAAAGTCCTGACGCTGAAGCAGATCCTCGCGCAGATTTGCCATTTGAGACAGATGGGAATACGTGTTTTAAACTACCTCGACGACTGGCTCATTTTAGCCAGCTCGCGCACAGAACTAGAGCACCACAGATCCGTGCTTCTCAGCCACTTACAGTGCCTGGGTCTCAGGGTCAACCCAGCCAAGAGCTTGCTGCTTCCCACTCAACGTATCCCGTTCCTGGGCACAGTTTTCGACTGTCCGTATGATGGCAGTAGTCTTGCCCTGAAGCCCTGGATGAACCCCACTTGGTTCACACTCGGAGTACCCCTTCAGGCGGTATCACAAAGAACGGTACTTTAGACAGACGCATCCAACTCGGGTTGGAGTGCTCTGTGCGAGGGCAGTCCGGCCTTCGGCTCGTGGACACACGAGGAAAGCCACCTACATATCAACTGTTTCGAAATGCTGGCAGTGGCACGAGCCCTCCATGCCTTTCGGGCTCATCTGACGGATCGCCACGTCTTAGTCCAGTATGACAGTGGTCTCCTATATAAATCGCCAGGTAGGTCTTTCGTCCAGCCGCTTATGTGCTCTGGTGAAAAGCCTTCTGGAATGGGCATCCCCAAGGGTTCGGTCACTCAGAGCGACTCATATACCCGGAAAGAACAATCTGGGAGCAGATATGCTGTCTCGGAACAACGTTCCCTCAGATGGGTGGATGCTCCACCCCCAGACGGTTCTCACTATATGGGAGCTCTTCGGGAGAGCGGAGGTGGACCTCTTCGCCTCAGAAGACAACTCTCATTGCCCAACCTATTATTCGAAGGAGGACGATGCATTGGCCCACACATGGCCCAATACCCTTCTTTATGCCTTTCCTCCGATTGCCCTGATCCCTCAGGTTATCAGGCGAATCAAAGAGGACGAGCACAGAGTTCTGTTAGTGGCCCCACTCTGGAGGAGCCAGATTTGGACCTCGGAGCTGTTTTGGCTTTCCACAAAAGCCCCATGGCCAATCCCCCCGAGACGGGACGTCCTCTCTCAGGCGAACAGAACAATCTGGCACCCGCAGCCGGAGCTTTGGGCTCTACATCTGTGGATTCCCGACGGGAATCATCTGACCTTCCGAAAGGAAGTGCTAGATACCATTTCACAGGCGAGAGCCCCGTCTACAAGACGCCTCTACGCCCAGAAGTGGTCGGTCTTTGCTAGCTGGTGTTCCACACGCAACATCGACCTGGAAGGATGTGATGTTTCTTCCATCCTGACCTTCCTCCAGGAGCGTTTAGAGTTGGGACGAGCCCCCTCTACGCTTAAGGTCTATGTAGCAGCCATTGCAGCGTTTCACTTGCCCATTGCTGGACAATCAGTAGGGTGGAACGATTTGGTCATTAAGTTCCTGAGGGGCTCTAGGCGGTTGCATCCTCCTCGTCCCCTCACCGTTCCCCCCTGGGACCTCTCCGTGGTCCTCAGAGCTCTTAAAGGTCCTCCTTTTGAGCCACTGCGTCTAACGGGCCTCAGACCCTTAACGCTCAAAACTGCCTTACTACTTGCTCTGGCATCAGTAAAGCGAGTTGGCGATCTGCAGGCACTCTCGGTGAGCCCTGCATGCCTTGAGTTCGGTCCAAACGACTCCATGGTAGTTTTGAAACCAAAAATTGGCTATGTTCCCAAAGTGCTCTCAACGCCGTTCAGAGCACAAGTGATTTCACTCTCTGCGCTTCCCCGTTCATCGGACGAGCCAGAGCTGGAAACTTTATGCCCTGTTAGGGCTTTACGCGTCTACATTGGGTGATCACAGCCTTTCCGGCAGTCTGATCAGCTATTCGTTTGTTTCGGTGGTCGCACCAAAGGGTCCCTGGTCTCGAAACAACGTCTATCACGATGGATCGTTGACGCTATAGCTCTTTCATACTCCTCTGTGGGTGCTACTTGCCCCATCGGAGTTAGGGCCCATTCCACTAGAGGCATGGCTTCGTCGTGGGCCTGGTCCAGTGGAGTCTCAATCAAAGACATTTGTGAAGCGGCCGGCTGGTCTTCGCCGTCCACCTTTGTCAGATTCTACCAGTTGGACGTTTCAACCTTACATGCTCGGGTCCTTTCAGTGTAAATTCGCGGCCCTCTAGGTGTTCCGCTTTTTGCACAAACCCAGGAGTTCTCTCCTTTGTAGTGTAACAGGGTAACGGCGGCTTCAGCCTTCACTTGTCCTTGGTCCCCCCTAATGGTGTCCGGTTAAGTTCTGTCGTTCCCCAGCCATGGCACGGCGCGGTTGAATTCGTTCCCCCATACGCAGTACGAGTGAAATATCGAAAGGGAACGTACTCGGTTACTAACGTAATCTCGGTTCCCTGAGATATGGAACGAGTACTGCGTTACTTGCCATGCCACGAGGCTGCGGCTTAGGTCGTTGCTTCAGTCGATATGGCCTGATGGCCTATGGCGAAACCCTCGCTTATATAGCACATTACCCCGCCCCTTTTGGCGGGAATGTTCGCGCGCTCTCTTCTCATAGGCCGCGCAGCTGAGCCGCGCTGCCATTAGTTCAACAACTTGTCTATGAGTGAACCAATGACGGTGCAGTTACACTGCGTTATTGAAAAGGCTTCAGTAGCGGGGAAAAAGGGAGACTTTTCCCCCATACGCAGTACTCGTTCCATATCTCAGGGAACCGAGGTTACGTTATTAACCGAGTACGTTCTTTTGCCACTCAGTCCAGCTGAGGGAGCACGCTTTCGGCGGGAAACTGACGTCGATGCATATACCCTCTATTGTAAGATGCTGTAGTCTAGCTTACTGTGTAACTTTATTTTTACTGTGATTAAACTGACAGTAAATAAGGCTAACCATAATTTATTTTGTTTAGCTGTTGTAGTTTGCCTAGCAAGGAAGCTCAGAAAAACCTGTGAAAAATGTCATGCTGTTTAAAAGGCTTACTGTGTTGTTTCACCTCGGCCCCTTCAGTATTTGATTCTTCATGCAGATGTTAACATGTTAGCATGTGGATACAGTTCCACGTTTTATCCAACAATGTTACCCTATCAGTTAGGCTATATATTTGTAATAACATGCAGTCTTATTAAAAGTGTGCCGCTCTCCCGCCGCACTCTTAAAATCACGAGGAAACTGAGGTAAATTAATTTACAGTTTTTCATCAGTTACATAGTGTGGGACTGAAACACTAATTATAAATTTGTACATTAAACAGTCATTCAACAGTCTGTCTCTGTTGTATATTAACATCATCGCATGTGTTTAAACACGATTTCACGTCTTTACTTATACTTCTCTTTTATGTAGTTACATTTCTATGCACTTTTAGGACTTTTATTTTGGTGTGGTGTTGTGACGTCATAAGGCTGCGCCACGCTATGCTGTGTCTGTTGTGAATCGACTGAAGAAAGGTTTGTGGATTTAAGCATCAAATTTTTCATACAGATATCGTCTGTTCAGACAGTTTTATTGGTTTCACAAGCAATGCGAATTGATTATTAAAAGCAAGTAAAGTGAGTAAAAATTCTGTGAGTAAAGCGCGTTCGCACAGTAACAGAAAAGCTGCGTCTCATTTCGAGCTCTTTATCGTGCATCAGTTTATCATTAACACGAATGCGGTAAATTGTGATGGAGAAACGGAGCTTTTCGAAACTACGAGTCAAATGAATCAAATACTTGTCAAATGATTCACTCAGTTTTTCGAATCTCCTGAAAAGCAACACCAGAGGCTGCAGTTTCAGGAGCGATACAGTTTTTATAGCACTTATTCAATTATATATTTATATTCATTTTCAGTAATTTGTTGATTTAATTGTTTAAATGTAATTGATATTTTCTCCTAACTCTAAACCTTTGGTAACCCTCTTGAAATATTTAACCTCATTTGTTTAGTTTATGAGCTCCTGAATTCTGGTTTTAAATTTCCAACAGGTCATGGAATTTCTGGAATATCATGGAATTTTAAAAGGTCTTTTCCAGACATTGAAAGTCAGGGAATTCATATTTTATTTTTTTTTGTCCAAGTCATTGAATATCGGTAATATTTGTTTGTCACTTTAAATTTTAGTTTCCATTTATCAAAATGTAATTTTTCTATACCATGTTACTTTTTCCGCATTGTTTCACATGTTTTACGTATTGTTATGGTATTGTTAAGCCTATTTTTCAGCAGCATTTTATTCCCTTCCCGCTTGTCAAATTAAGTCAAATGCCTGTAACTGTTAACTAAGGCAAACATAGCAGGAAAACGTCTATTTCAAGAGATTTGGCTACAAAATGACCCCTTCAAAGACTGTCCTAACCAGCGACACGACAGGATTCTATTTTTGAAATGGTTTCTATATTTCTGGCATTTTGCTACTAATAGTTAATGTCATAGAGAGGGAACAAGGACACAAATGCACAATTAAGTATTTATTACTAACAGTTTGAACATTATTTTTTCCTGTAATTTAAATTATCCATTGTTGCTTTCATAGTGGCTTTTAAAGTCATGCAAAATGATATTCAAGCTCAAACCTTTTTAATATTATGTAAAGCTCAAACATGTGTATTTCATGACAAAGATTGTCAGTCACTGAGTATGTACGTATTTTGAATAATGTTTTATGGTTTGATTTTCATGTTTAGCTGCGAACACACACTCTATGATTGGCTGTGATTTATGATTGATTTTGTCGCCTTGTAGCTTTGTCACGTCTGTTTAGAATGAATAAATATTAATAAATCAATATTGTATAAACTATCAACATTACTTCTGAAGGAAAAATATTATGGATTTTCTGTCTTCAGTTTGCAGTAAAGGATAATTGGGAGATAATTGCTAAATTAATTTCATGATAACGATATATATCTCCATATACACTTTCCTTTTCAGTGTTTGTGATGCACACAGCACGTGTTAAAGCAAAACATTAAAGGTAGTAAGGATAAGACATCTGTTTTCATTACACATGAGAGAAGCATGTTACAAACAATGAATGTGTATATATAGCTTGGCTAAAAGATTTAAACAGCTCTGGAAATATTTTAGGATAATGAAATATAATTAATCTGTAAAAACAATTAAAAGACTAACACTAAAAAGAAAATGAGACGGCAAAACCTTATATTTTAATGCTATAAAGATATTCAATCAATACAAATTGCATTTATATTAAACAAGTTTTCTTTTTAAATCAAATTATAGGCATGTGGGTAGACAAAAATGACCTCAAAAGTTGCTTATGGAAATCATTAAAAAAAATTAAATTATCAAATCAAAACCATCATTCAAAATTAAAACAAATAAAAAATAAAATATCAAATAAAAATTTCAACCACCTTAAAAACATTATTTAATTGAACCTGAATTTTTTAGATCATTAAGCTAAATAACTAAAATCACTTTAACAGTTGGAAATCAAGCCTAATTTTATTTGAATAATTAAAGGTGCCCTAGAACTGAAAATTGAATTTACCTCGGCATATTTACATAATTAGAGTTCAGTACATGGAAATGACTTACAGTGAGTCTCAAACTCCATTGTTTCCTCCATGTTGCTAATGTACTGTTAAATGTGGTTAAAGTTCCCATTGTTTCTTACTGTATTCACGGAGATCAGAGTCATGTCTTTATTTTAATTTTTAAACACTTGCAGTCTGTATAATTCATAAACACAACTTTCTTTATAAATCTCTCCAACAGTGTGTAATGTTAGCTTTAGCCCCGTTAGCCACACATACTATCAAACTCATTCAGAATCAAATGTAAACATCCATATAATACATGCCATACTTACATGATCTGATATGCTGCATGACGAACACTTTGTAAAGATCCATTTTGGGAGTTATTTATACCAGTGTGCTGACTACTGAACTTGGGAGCTGAATGAGACACACCCAGATACTTACTTTGGAATTATTTTCTTTGTGTTAATTATTCTCATCCTAAACATAACAAATTGTTTAAACACACAGGAACTCCTGGTTCAGCTGAGATCCTGTGACACACTATAAAGATGGCGTTTATTAAAGAGGAGAGTGAAGAAATAAAGATTGAAGAAGTGTTCAGCGTGAAACATGAAGAAACTGAGGAACAAACAGGTTAGTTTAATTTGATCCTGATTAAAATGTCGACCTCTACCAATGTAAAATATATATTTGAATACAAGTGTTCTTATTAAAGCAGTTTTATTTAACATGGAGCAGGTCGCCTTATGAGGACAGTTTATACTGTATGTGCGCACCTTGCAGACACTTCAGAGTTTGCCCATCCCTGCTCTAGACTGTGCGTACACACTCTCTGGAGTGAGTGAAGAAATCAAGTAAACAGAATGATTTAAACATCTGATATACACATTTAGATTAAATATGTCACTCTTGCTAATGGAGTTAAAGGTCCCCTAGAACCCTATTTCACAAGATGTAATATAAGTCTAAGGTGTCACCAGAATGTGTCTGTGAAGTTTCAGCTCAATCCCAGCTCACAAGACGATAGTATTATTCCGCTCCCACGGTATACAGAGCTGAAGTGTGGACTCATTTTGGCTTCAACTATAAAGAACCCACTAAGGAGGTCGACAAGAGTCCGTTGTTTGCAAAATAGGCCATGTTATTATCCAAAACTCGTGAAATGCATTGCATCTGAGAGCTCACTAATATCCCAAAGTCATCTGTGCTGCTGAGAGAGTGGTTCAATAAAATAGTATGTACTGCACGTTTTCCTCTCAGTAACAAAATAAACACACAAAAATGACAGCGTGACAGCATAAAGAAGGTATCTGATCATAGCGATGTGGACATGTTTGCATCAGCTGTTCAGCACTTCAGTGAATTCTCATTTATTTAAATAGCACTTTATACAATAGACTGATTTAAACCAAACAGCTTTACAGTATTAAATATAAAACAGATATTCAATCATGAAATGGACTATGCACTAGTTGTTAAATAGTTTACAAATTAAAAACTGCTATACTTTGAACCTAAAGAATCCTGCAGTTACTTTACTATTTTGCCTTCGATTGCACAAAATAGTGATTAGTGATATTATGCAAATTATGCTATACTGATTAAATAAAATAAAGTTGTTTGTAAGGTTTTATGCATATGGTGGTGTGTTCTTTTATGAATGTTTTCTTTCTAAAATTACATACTTTTTCTAAAAAAACAAGAAATATATCGCCTTTCTTACAGTATCACAATATAATGTATCATAACCCCTATATCGTGATGCGTATCGTATCACCAGATTCTTGGCAATACACAGCCCTACCATTCACGATCTCAAAAAAATATATACATACACTTATACACACCTCGGGTCATTAGTGACCCTATACAATTTTTACAAAATATGAATGGTAAAACAGGCATTTTATAATTTTATGATTTTTTTTCTTGTTATATTGTTTATAATGAATTGAATGAGGAATACTAAGGAGGTTGATGTCTATCTTTAAAAATGAATGAGGAGGGTAGTGAATGACATCCCGAGTCGATAAAGACGCAAGGTATGCATTTAAGGGTTAAACACTCAAGCTCTCCGCCCCCAAGCTTGCAGCCTAAGCAGATTGCTTGACTACATAGACAGTATAATGACGGACACTGAAGGTCTCGCTCAGTGTTCGAACAGTCCATTGGATAGAAAGAATTTGAAGTAAATGTTAAGATAAGGACTTTTTATTTTTAGAGAAGATATAGGTTTGATTTTTAAAATGTTTTGTCAGTGATGTTCTGAGTCAGACAATTATTTGAATAGGTCTGATGACACAGTAGACTACTGTACAACCTCTGGTAATGGTGACCCCTTTCACGGTTTTCCTAATGTTATGAAAAATACCATTGTATTTGAAGGATAGAATTCGGAGGAAACGGTAAGATATCCACGTATCATTTTTTAAATGTTTTGCCAGTGACGCAAGTCAGACAATTATTTACACTGCAAAAAGTAAGGTCTATCTGTTTCCATTAAAAATCTATAAATGTCCTAAAATATGTTTACCATATTGCCAAAAAGTATACATTTGATTAGTGTAATGCTGTAAATATACTATTTGTCCAGTGGAAATGATGAACTCTTCTCTGAAAATTTTCTTTAAAATGTATTTTATGTAATTTCATTGATCTATTATAAAACAGGGCATGGGTACTGAATGATTTTTAGCAATGTAATGTGGCAGCACATAGTCCATATTTCATATTTTCTTAATGTCTTTAACGTTAAACATGGTATCACGTGGATGGAAATATGCATGGAAATGATATGGAAGTGCTGTGACCAGTCCTGCAAGTTTTTTTTTTAATTTATTTATTTTTTAAGATGTAGAATAGTAAGTGTAAGTATTAATGAATCAAATGTTGCCGAAAAAGTCTTCAGCAATCTCTTGAAAATAGCTAAAAATTTATTTAGGCACTTCAAGGCGGCGTTCACCTTGAACAACTCTAACAAAAGGGTTCAAAGAGAAGCAGATTGTGACACTTTGGAACGCGTATGCTCTGGAATTTTGGAGATGATTGCTTAAGAGGGTCTATATCCCTGTGTAGCAATTTTAGCTCAAAATAAATATGATAATTAATCATAACTAGTTATAATTATGAATCTTTGGATCAGTTAATAAAATAAACTTAATGTAATAACATTAATATTACAATCAATTAACCTGTTTGTCCAGTGAACGCTCAGTGTTAATTGTTTATTAATTCTAAGAAATGTTCCTTTCCAGGTTATGGGAAACAACATTCTTATTGTACTTTTAACTTACTAGCAGCAATTTAATATGTCGTACAATCCTTTTTGAAGAGCGTCTGGATATATTGTTGCTGTAGGAAGTCCTATGAATTCGGTCCGATGGTATTGAAGTAGGGGTGACCCTGAATAGTCGACGATTCGAAGCTTCGATAGGTAGAGCCTGATTCAACTACCAATCTCAGTCGAATCTTCGCAGAGGTGTTATGAAACCAGATATGGGGGCGCTCAATATCTGATTTTACATAGATGTACCGGTTCTCTCCCAATAGGTTAATATACAGCCTATTATGATAATGTTGTTAAGAAAAATGTGAAAACAAAGAAGCTTTTAATAAAAAATATTTTTAATTTGCTTGAGTAAATCCAACCACCCCTGTGACAGATTTAAGCTCACTTCCATGATCCGTGTCCTACCGCTTAACAATCACAAACACTGTGAGCGCCGCTGTTCTGCCGGCCAATGTTAACGAGCTGACTAATGTTAGCTGACTAGCGCCCTATTTGAAAAGACCCAAACTTTTGTTATTTTTTAATAATTTATTTAATTTATTTAATTTATTTATTGATCACTCTGGGTTATCTAATTTCACTATTTGTGGTTTGTGTTTTGAATAGATGTTCCCCTGTTAAAGGTTGCTCGCGCAGGCAATTTAGCCAATTTAATTTGATTTGTCGACATGTGAAATGCATATCTATCTGCAGTGTGGCCCCTACATATATAAATAAGGTTTATTAAACCAAAATGTTATTATTCATTGTCTTCTATATCTTTGAGTGGTTTTCTGTACATCGTGGCTGTGAATGTTTATCCACATTGCCTTTAATTTGTTTAAAAAAGATAAAATCAGTCAGTTTCGTCTATCACTTGACAGGCAGTTTGGTTGCTTTATTAAAAAGTTGTTTCGCTGTGTTGTGTGTAAAAGAAAATAAAAGTTGTCTTAAGCTGCGGGTATAGGCTTCATTTTCCGTGTCCCGCTTCATCTCGTGCGCAGTTCAGCGCATGAACCTTTCAAAGTCTGTGCGCACTATCTAGTGGACTGCTGTTTTTCAAGCTTCCACTATATTCGACTATCAGTCGAATATAGGCAGTCTGATTCAAATCAGATTGGACTATGTAAATCCATAGTCGGGGACACCCCTATACTGAAGTAGCAATAACAAACTTGCATGGTTAATTTGAATCTTGTAGTAAGAAAGAGTTCTTTCACTCTTCTGGAGGAGCACATGGCTGGGGTTGCGGGTTTAGGATTACAGGCCTGGCAGGCCCTTAGACCTTGGCCTAAAGAGGTCACCCTAGAGGAGGCAATGTCTCCATCGCGCTATGATTGGATGTTATTGGTTATGATTGGATATGATTGGTTTGTGCGATAAATCCCGCCTCTCGTTGACGTGCGCTTTCTGTGCATGGGTTTGTCTGAACAAATGATGGCGTCAATCGGAAAACTAATTGAAAAGTAAGTAAACAGATCACCCAGTTAGATATCACCGCTTTATGTCACGTCAAAATCAAACTTGTTCAAACGTCTTTTTATTAAAGCATGTGATTTAACATACAATTCACTTGTACATTCTGAGACCCTTTTTTTGTAATTAATTCAAAAAGTAAAATATAATAATAGAATAAAAAATGAATAAATAAAAAATGGTTAACTTAAGGGTAATTTTAAAACTTATAGTGGTACAACATTAAAAACGCAAAACAAGAAAAAAAAAAAAATAAATAAAATAAAAAAACACCTGAGACTGACCACGATCCCCCACAATATCCCAACCCCTTATTCATCCCCCCCCCCCATATATTTCCACCTTTCCCCGTTGAGACCCTCTCTCTAAAATCATTAGGATTGTCATATATCGTGTGCTAGGATGCCGACTGTTGCACTGGATTTGTAGTTTTTAGGTATGATATGAGGGGTTTCCATATTTTATTTTATAAGTTAAGCCTGTCTCTCAGCGCATATCTTATCCTTTCTAAATGAAGTGTATTAAGATGAAGATTAATCTCTTTGCTATTATGAAGCAATAACAGAGAAAACACTGTTGTGCAACACTCAATTCTCTGAAGGTCTCCGATATTCCAAGAATGATGAACAGGGGCTCGGGTTCGATTGAAGAATTGATGACCTCAGACATAATGTTGCATATATCAATCCAGAACAATTGAACCCTTGGGCATAAAGCAAAACTATGGAGAAGGGTTGCTACGGAAGTGTGGCATTTATCACACAACATGCTATGTAGTTTCTCTTTTGAATATTGAAGCCTATGTATAATTTTAAATTGGATAAGACAATGTCTTGCATTTTCTGAACAATTATGTATGTTTTCAAGACTGTCTTTCCATAAATCATCTGAAATAGATTCAGCAAATTCCTCTTCCCACTTTCTTTTATAGTTTTCAGTCGACGGGGAGCTTATTAGTAAGAGATTGTTATAGACACGGGATATCAGTTTACTTTCGCTAGAAGACAATTTCAAACAGTCGTCTATTTTAGACTCTGGTTCAGTCTCAAATTCTCTTAAGTATTTACGAATGTAGTCCCTAACTTGTAGATAACGAAAGAAATTATTTTTCCCCAGGTCATACTTTCTCTGTAGTTGCGTGAATGAAGCAAAGACGCCTCCCATGTATAAATCACCGATACAATGGACACCCCTCTCACTCCAGATAGAAAAGGTTCCATCCAGGCTGGAGGGGGCAAATGTGGGATTTCTAGTGATGGGTAACAGAAGAGAGATTGGTTTAAGATTAAAGGTGGTCTTGATTTGTTTCCAGGTACAAATCATGCTATGAATGATGGGATTGTTATTATACAGGGACTTATTAACCACTGCCGGAGCTAGTAGGACTGCGGCCATAGAATATGGGTGGCAGTCCTCCCGCTCCAGCATTAACCAATCAGACATTGGTGTTGATGTGTCCAAATAAAAGGTAAACATCTTAATCGCTGAGGTCCAGTAATATAGTAAAAAGTCTGGGAGTACCAATCCCCCCTCTGGCTTTGGCCTACGTCAAAATAAAACTTGAAATGTACTGAAAACATGATGACTGCGGGGGTTTTAATGCAATCAGTTTGGTGAAATTAAAAATACAATTTGTGTCTGTGACAGACGGTGTTTACGGAGCATGACTGATGATCCAAAATATCCTAGGTTGACAATTAAAAAGAAAAAAACTGCAATACACAAATAAAATATATTGTTTTAATTATTTTTGCCTTTAGTTATTATTTTGGAATGAATGTAGAAATGCTTAAAACACAAACTTTGTAATGGTGCCCATTAGCTGTGGCTGAGTCTTGCATATGATTGAACACATGAATGATGTTTTGTTTCGTTTTTCATTATTTTTGTTTTTATTTTTTATGTATTTTATATGCATGTCATATTTACTCTGTATAGTTGTTATGGGAACAAAGTTTCGTAATATGATGCGGAAGAAAAGTGTGACGCGGAATTAGCATGTTGATTGATGTGCCGATACGGTATATATAGGGAGAACACTAAGTTAAAAAGAAGGCCGCGGTTCCGCTCATGCCTGGTGAATCTGGACTGGCATTCACTTTTCTTGGAACACTTCATCGAAGTTCGGAAGGATGGAGCCTACTGCGGACTTTGGACTGAGTTAATGTTATTTCCACGAGTGAGCTGCGCTGTCGGTAGACCCGGTGTGTTAAGCAGTGGAAGTTTAAATGCCTGTGCCCGGTTGCATAAAGCACCTTAAGTGTAATTTTCCCTTAAGTTCGCCCTTAAGTTTCCCTTAAACTTAAGGGTGTTGCAAAAAATAACCCTTAACCGTCACTTAAGGGTTTCTTTAAGTGAAACGTCATAAACCCTTAGAATTTCCCTTATGTGTCTATTTTTCACTTAAGTAATCCCTTAAAAACCGTTAAGTGTTGCATAAAGCCCCTTAACTGTCATTTTCTTAAGTATACTCTAAGGTTGGGCAAACTTTACCTTAAGAGTTTCACGAACATAAATTAGATGACATGGCTGAGTTTATGGATCTTGCTGAAGATATTGATGTGCCGAGGCGAATATTTCGTGATAGGGAGAACCCGCTGGACCATCTTAACGACGAAAAACTGTTACGAGAATATAGATTTGATCGTCGCGCAATCTATGAGATCGCAAACAAGCTGGAAGACGACCTTGACCGTGTCACTCAGCGCAACCACTCGCTACCATCCGTGTTACAGCTGCTTATAGCTCTTCGCTTTTTTGCAACTGGGAGTTTCCAGTCTGTAGTGGGAGATGTTTTCCACATTCATAAATCGTCTGTCAGTAGGATTATACACCGGGTTGCAGGGGCCCTTTGCCGTCTTTTAAGTCAAACCGTAACATTTCCATCTCGTCAAGAACAGGGTGCCATTCAGACCTCTTTTTTTCGGAAAGCGGGGTTTCCTCGAATAAGTGGTGTAATAGACGGCACACATATCAGAATTCAGGCGCCCCGCACACACGAAGATCAATATGTGAACAGAAAAAACTATCATTCAATTAATGTCCAGTTAGTGTGTGACCATCTGTGCATAATTAGAAATGTCGTTGCATCGTGGCCAGGGAGTACACATGACTCCAGGATTTTGGCAGAGAGCAAGATCGGGAGAGACTTTGAGGCTGGAATCCACAGTGGCCTCCTGCTCGGGGACAGTGGTTACCCCTGCCGACCATGGCTCATGACGCCCTTCATGAATCCCCGTAACGCTGCAAAGGCATGTAATAATCTTAACAGTCAACTTAGATCGATGTATAGCCTAAGTCATTCAACTTAAATGACATTAAACTGACTTGGAAAAAATTATTTGAATCCTGTATAACATAAAAAAAGTTTATTATTGCTTAATTAACATTAAAGTAATATTTGAACAATGTGTTGCATTGTATTTTATTTTTGTTTTTTTTTTATTATATTTTATTACAGTGTGACTTGCTGATACTAATGATGCATTGTTTTACACCTGTAGGAAAGATACAACAACGCTTTGACACACACAAGGTCTATAGTTGAAAGGACGATCGGACAGCTTAAGCGCAGATTTCACTGTCTCCATAGCGAGCTGCGCATTGAGCCGTCAAGAGCTTGCAAAATTATTGTGGCCTGTGTGGTTCTTTTCAACATGTCAAAGATGTATTCTGCCTTCGAAGAGGAGGATGAACTCGAAGAAGAGGGACAAGAAGCAGAAGAGGTTCATGAAGCAAATCATCTGCAACAAGATTTCCAGCAGGCTGGATTTGCTGTCAGAGATGCCATTGTGAATGCGTTCTTTAATTAGTAGGCTAAGTTGTAGCAAAAAAAAAGTGGGCCTTAGTACAAATATTAGTAATAATATATATTATTTTAGGCTATTAGTATAGTAGTCTAGTCTATTAGTATAGTAGTGTAGTCTTATTTATTAGTAGCCTATTGCTAGCAATATTTTATGTGAATGTAATAGCTAGGCCTATTGTTATTATTATTTGTAATTTATAATTTCATAAATAAAATACAACAGATATACAACATAAAATGTATTTATTCGTCAACTGACGTGATTGTTACTTTTCCTTCGCTCTGTAGCTGTAGAAGCTTATTGTTGAGAATAAAGTTGTACAGATCTTGATTTTCCTTCTCCTTTTTTATTTTTTCGATCTCCAGCTGCAATTTGTTTTTCTGTAGTTGCAGGACTTCCTTCTGCAGTTCCAGCACTTCTTCTCTGGTAGCAAGCGTTTTTCTGCAATTCACAAGTGTTTGTGTTTTGGAAAATAATAGTTTAAAATAATATGCAGGCTATTTAAAGCCGAATTAGGTTTTATATTAGTCTATTACTAATTATTATTAACAAAAACCAATAAAATCTTACTTGGCTGCTGCCTGGTTTGGCGTACTGGCGTTTTGTCGGTGTTGGAGCTGCGTTTGGGATTGCTGGGAAAGTCTAACGCGTGAAACAAATACCAATTATCATATTGTTTTGTTGTCATATATATTATGCCTGTCATAACCTTTAAAATTGTTCATTCTCACAGCAGTGATAAGTTTGATAAGATTGTATGCTGATATGAGACAATAATGCTCTCTCACTCCGTGTTATGCTGTTCCTCTGGTTCAGCTTCACTCTCTAAACCTCCTGTGATGCCAGCCAGGACAGGTGAGTCCGCCCCAATGATGTCTTGGACCATTTTAGTAGAGTCTGACAATTCAGGGGGCGGTGGTCCTCCACCTGTTTATCAGTTTTGTAACAGTTGTTATACGGCACAAAAAAAAAAAAAAAAAAAAAAAACGCACTACGGTGCGGTAAAACTCTTACCAGTTTTATTGGACTCCCTCTTGTGAACGCTTAATTCTTTTTTTGCCATCACAGAGATGTTTTCGTATTTCTTAATTATTTCCTGAACAGTCCTTTTTACACCTAGATTACGTGCGTTAATTGTATCGGTTATTTCCTCCCACTGTTTATATTTTTTGGTAGCAGTTACATTGGGATTAAGTTTGCTTTTTAAAATCGCTTTCCTTTTCCCATATTCGTCGAGAAGTAAACACTTCTCCTCCTCTGTCCAATTTGGCTTTCTCTTTTTGTTTTCCTTATCCATTTCTTTTTCGGTTGTATTCATTGTTTTCTGTAATGACTGCTAATGGGTTAAAGTATACAGTAGCGTGTCCATGGCAACAATAGAATTTTATAACGGCAAAACATAGGTCGCTGTCGTTAAACACTTAGCGTTTTCCCTTACCTAAGGGAACCGTTTAAGGGATTATATGCAACACCCTTAAATTATTCCCTTAGGTAAGGAGAAATCACCCCTTAAGTGTCATACTTAAGGGAAAAACTTAAGGTGCTTTATGCAACCGGGCACAGAACCGCTGTGTTCTGTTTATGTGTTCCACGAGCTCAAACGGCTACACAAGACGTGTTTTAAGGTTGTCTGAAATGGAAGAGATTTTAAAAAACGGACTTTGAGGAATGATATAAGGGACTTTTTGGATTACTACGGAGTTGAATGTTTTCCTACTGCTTATGTGTTGTAACTTGTGGGTTTTTTTTTTTTTTTTGGTATTTGATGGTGTACGATGTAAAGATATGTTTGTGTGAAGGGGTCTGAAGGATGAGAAATGGGGTCAATACATGCACTTTAAGCAATTTGAGTACGCTGGGTTTTTCTTGATTTATTTTGAGTTTTCATTGTTGTTGTTTTTTTTTTGGTCAACACATGTTTCATGCAGACGCAATCAGACTCCAGCCTATGCCCTTGAAGCGTGCTGTGAAATCTCTTATAATATTTGATGAAATGTAAATGGGGTTTTTTACAACTTGATGAGATTGACTTGGTTTTGATAAATAGAACATTACATTGTTCATGTAAAATGACAAAATAGAATTGTATTTGGTTTCTTTTTTTTCTTTTTTTGATGTACTGTAAAGTAATTTTCATTTAACAAGGAAGATGTGTCAACTTTAAGAGTAATGCACATTAATTTACATTGATTCATAAAAAAAAATGTGCCTCCTCATTTCAGAACACCACTGCACGCCACTGGTATCGACATACCCTATACAAAAACATTCAAATCTTCAAAATACAAACTTATAGACACCAAACTAATATACAGCTAATATAACCCTAAAAATGGCTCTTTACAAAGTGTTTGTCATGCAGAATATCAGATCATGTAAGTATGGTGTTTATTTGGATGTTTACATTTGATTCTGAATGAGTTTCATAGTAGCATAGTATGTGTGGCTAACAGGGCTGAAGCTAACATTACACACTTTTGGAGAGATTTATAAAGAATGAAGTTGTGTTGATGAATTATACAGACTGCAAGTGTTTAATAATGAAAATAATGACGTCTCTGGTCTCCGTGAATACAGTAAGAAACAATGGTAACTTTAACCACATTTAACAGTACGTTAGCAACATGCTAACGAAACGTTTAGAAAGACAGTTTACAAATATCACTAAAAATATCATGATATCATGGATCATGTCAGTTATTGCTCCATCTGCCATTTTTCGCATACCATTTTTATGCATACCTGCATAAAGTCTGATGATTCAGCTGTGCAGCTCCAGATGTTAATACTGGCTTGTCTAATGCCTTGAACATGGGCTGGCATATGCAAAAGTTGGGGCGTACATATTAATGATCCCGACTGTAGCGTCACAGTCACACTGACTGTGACGCTACAGTCGGGATCTATAATATGTACGCCCCAACTTTTGCATATGCCAGCCCATGTTGAATATGAATTGAGATTCGCCTGTTCTTCAGTGGTCTTTTGCACAAATCAAATTTATATAAGGAGGAAACAATGGTGTTTGAGACTCACTGTATGTCATTTCCATGTACAAAACTCTAATTATTTAACTATGCCGAGGTAAATTCAATTCAATTATAGGGCACCTTTAACACCACATCAACATCAATTTCCAACCAGTTTAACATTAATTAAAACAAAATTTCCAGTCTGAATAGAGCCCCTACACGAAGACCGACTTATGGCCTCTTTAGCTAAATACTGCCCTTCTGTCAGCTTTGGCATTGGACAAGCAAGTTGGCTCTTTCAATTGATGCATCTTTCCTAGAGTTTGGGCCTAATGACAGTAAAGTCCTCTTTAGACAATGAAGGGTTTTTTTGTGCCTAAGGTGCTTTCCACAACCTTCAGAGCACAAGGCAAACTATTCTCCCTTCCATTGTGGTCTGGGCCCTTAGGGCATCTGTGTGCTCTGGAGGCCATTCAAAGGGTCTGCTAGTTACAAAGCTGGGATTCTCTTATTTGAATAGTGGACGCAATAGAGCTGGCTTAGGCTTGCAGTGCCCTGCAGGGATAACAGGAATGAGTATTGATTAACTTGCTCTGCAACTATACTTGCACACGTGTCAATGCTGGAATGGAAATGCAATGGAAATCAGCGTGGCTCGGAAGGTTGTGGAAAGCCCCTTAGGGCTGTGTGCTCTTCTCCCTCTACACCAACGACTGCACCTCTAAAGACTCCTCTGTCAAGCTCCTGAAGTTTGTGGACGACACCACACTGATCGGCCTCATCCAGGACGGTGACGAGTCTGCTTACAGACTGGAGGTCGAACAGCTGGCTGTCTGGTGCAGTCTTAACAACCTTGAGCTCAACACACTCAAGACAGTAGAGATGATCGTGGACTTCAGGAGAAGCCCTCCTGCTCTCCCCCCACTCACCATCATGAACAGCACTGTGACTGCAGTGGATTCATGTTCCTGGGCACCACCATCTCCCAGGACCTGAAGTGGGACAACCACATCGAGTCCATTGTGAAAAAGGCTCAGCAGAGGCTGTACTTCCTTCGCCAGCTGAGGAAGTTCAACCTACCATAGGAGCTGCTGAAACAGTTTTACTCTGCCAACATCGAATCCATCCTATGCACTTCAATTACTGTCTGGTTCAGCTCAGCTACCATATCTGACCTCAGAAGACTACAGAGGGTAGTCCGGTCTGCTGAGCAAATCAGTGGTACAACCCTCCCCACTCTCCAAGAACTGTACTTATCCAGAGTGAGAAAAAGGGCAAAGAAGATCACTCTGGACCCCTCACATCCAGCACACTCCCTCTTTGAACTGTTGCCATCTGGACGACACTACAGAGCCCTGAGCACCAGGACGACCAGACACAGGAACAGTTTCTTCCCTCAGGCAATCCATCTCATGGACACTTGACAAACATGGAACACACAACACTATTATACATTATTTACTTAAAATGCTTATTTACATTTCAAATTTGCACACATCATAACTGTACATACAAATTGTCTATATTATATATTGTTTTTTGCTTTTTTTGCACTTTGTCTATTTTGTAAATTTGTATATTCTTTTATTATTTTTATTATCTATGTCTTGTCTTGTCTCTGTCACTCTGTTGCACTGTGGAGCTTCTGTCACTAAAACAAATTCCTAGTATGTGTAAACATACCTGGCAATAAAGGCAAAAAATAGGCAGTCGGCCATGCCTGTTTTGTCAGGCTGAAATGCCATTTGTCTGTGCAGGTGGACAGACAATAACCAATGAGGCTTCAGTATTAAGATAAAAACAGATTTTTCCCCATAAGCATCAGTAGCTGACATAATGCTTGTTCCTGTTATAGTCAGGGAACCAACATTTCATTACGAACCGGAACATTTTAATTGTTTTAAATCTAATTTATGCAATTTTGCCTATAAGGTAAACATATATTTTTAATAGAAACAGATAGATCTACTTATTTTTTGACTCAGCACATCACTAACAAAAAAACTTTAAAAATAATAACCAAACATTATCTAAAAAATAAAGTCCATATCTTAACCATTTCCTTCAAAATCTATCTTTAAATTACAATGTTTTTTTTTTTCATAATATTGGAAAGGCCACAAAAGGGGTTATAATTAGGCTTCTGTCTGTGTAAACCCGAATGTCTCCCTCTTACTTTTGATCTGATTGACTAAAATGCACCTTAATACAAGGTGTAAATAGGTACTTGGTTGGTTTAGATGTGTTGCTTTGTGCCAATAAACTAGGGTTAACTTGTATTTGTTTCTGTTTTGCTTTAGACCTAATGCAGCTGAAAGAGGAGAGTCAAGAACTGAAGGAATTTGAAGTGAAAAATCATTATAAGAAAGATCATGATTTCAGAACTGGAGAAAAATCTTTTAATTGCTCTATAAGAAAGAAGGTTTCCTCACGAAAGAGACATCTGAATACAAAAACTATTAGAGACTTTACCTGCCAGCAGTGTGGAAAATGTTTCACCCGAAAAGCAAACCTTGAAGTCCACATGAGAATTCACACTGGAGAGAAACCTTACACCTGTCAACAGTGTGGACAGAGTTTCAGTCGAAAACGAAACCTTGAAGTCCACATGAGAATTCACACTGGAGAAAACCAATTCACCTGCCAACAGTGTGGAAACAGTTTCACTCAAAAAGCAAGCCTTGATGTTCACATGAGAATTCACACTGGAGAGAAGCCTTACACGTGCCAACAGTGTGGAAAGAGTTTCAGTCAAAAACGAGACCTTGAAGTCCACATGAGAGTTCACACTGGAGAGAAGCCTTACATCTGCCAGCAGTGTGGAAAGAGTTTCAGTCAAAAACAAAACCTTGAAATCCACATGAGAGTTCACACTGGAGAGAAGCCTTACACCTGCCAACAGTGTGGAAAGAACTTTAGCCAAAAGGAAAACTTCAATGTCCACATGAGAGTTCACACTGGAGAGAAGCCTTACACCTGCCAACAGTGTGGAATGAGTTTCAGTCGAAAACGAAACCTTGAAGTCCACATGATAATTCACACTGGAAAAAAACAATTCACCTGCCAACAGTGTGGAAAATGTTTCGCCCGAAAAGCAAACCTTGAAGTCCACATGAGAATTCACACTGGAGAGAAACCTTACACTTGTCAACAGTGTGGACAGAGTTTCAGTCGAAAACGAAACCTTGAAGTCCACATGAGAATTCACACTGGAGAAAACCAATTCACCTGCCAACAATGTGGAAACGGTTTCACTCAAAAAGCAAGCCTTGATGTTCACATGAGAAGTCACACTGGAGAGAAGCCTTACACTTGCCAACAGTGTGGAAATGCTTTCAGACAAAAACGAAACCTTGAAGTCCACATGAGAGTTCACACTGGAGAGAAGCCTTACATCTGCCAGCAGTGTGGAAAGAGTTTCAGTCAAAAACAAAACCTTGAAATCCACATGAGAGTTCACACTGGAGAGAAGCCTTACACCTGCCAACAGTGTGGAAAGAACTTTAGCCAAAAAGAAAACTTCAATGTCCACATGAGAATTCACACTGGAGAGAAGCCTTACACCTGCCAACAGTGTGGAAAGAGTTTCAGTCGAAAACGAAACCTTGAAGTCCACATGATAATTCACACTGGAAAAAAACAATTCACCTGCCAACAGTGTGAAAACAGTTTCACTCAAAAAGCAAGCCTTAATGTTCACATGAGAAGTCACACTGGAGAGAAGCCTTACACCTGCCAACAGTGTGGAAAGAGTTTCAGACAAAAACGAAACCTTGAAGTCCACATGAGAGTTCACACTGGAGAGAAGCCTTACACCTGCCAACAATGTGGAACCAGTTTTACTTACAAATCAAGCCTTAATGTCCACATGAGAATTCACACTGGAGAAAACCCATTCACCTGCCAACAATGTGGAAAGAACTTTAGCCGAAAAGAAAACTTCAATGTTCACATGAGAAGTCACACTGAAGAGAAGCCTTACACCTGCCAACAGTGTGGAAATACTTTCAGACAAAAACAAAACCTTGAAGTCCACATGAGAGTTCACGCTGGAGAGAAGCCTTACACCTGCAACGTGTGTGGGAAGAGCTTCCCACGAAAAGGAAATCTACAGGTTCACATGAGATTTCACACAGTAGAGAAGTCGTTCACTTGATCAGTGTGGAAAGAGCTTCGCAGACAGTAAATGCCATAGGAAACATGAAATAACTCACACCAGAGAGAAGCTTCACATGTGCCTTCACTGTGGAATGACATGCTTAAGCAATGCAAGACTTGATTCACATAAGAAGTCACACTGGAGAGAAGCCTTTCACATGTCTTCAGTGTGATGTGAGTTTCACTTATGAAAAAGACTTCAAACAGTGGAGAGTGGAGCCTGGCCCATCACGGTTCTTGTTGTGGCAAATTCGATGTCTCTGTGTCCCTTCAGTTCTGGTCTCGAAATAAAACTCGCAGAGTCGAAGTTTCAGGTCTCAGAAGTATTTAACTTTATTGTCAAGCAACAAAGTGAGATGCCAGTTCCACATCTGAATCTCTCTTAGCTTGATCACATTTTATTTTTTTTATTTTTATTATTTTATTCTGTTTTTTACAAGGATTTTACATGTGTATATAACAGACAAAATTAACAATAAACATAGGGTGTACATATTACAGGGTTACATTGATACAGTTACAGGAAAATCATTGAATCACACCAAATCTGGTCTTCTATGCAGAATATAAACTCTCCATTTCTCCCACATGTTTCAAAATAGACTTTTTGAAGCCTTTTCTGAAAAGTAATCCTCTCCATGTTAAACATTGCATATACAATATGATGCCAGTCATCTAATGTTGGGGGATTTGGAATCAACCATTTCTTTGTGATAGCTTTCCGTGCTGCTTAACTCAACATACCAAATATACGTTTGGTCTCTTTATTCGTGTCTACTGTGTACAAAAAGCCAAATAATAGTTTGTCCCAATTAACTGTCATTTGCATTTTGAAGATTGAGCACAACTCAGCCTGGATTGTAGTCCAGAAATCCTTTAACAGTGGGCATGACCAAAACAAGTGAAAATGGCTCATCCCCTGGACCCGGCAGTTTCTCCAACAACTTGAGGAGCCCATGTAATGAGAGCTTTGTGCGGGAGTAATAAAATATCTGCACAGGCTCTTCCATCCAAAACACCTCCATGAATGTGAACTGGTGATTTTTCCATTGAAATTCACAGTGTTTTAACCAAATGTCATCAGATATTGAGAGATTTGAATCCCTTTCCCATTTTTGTTTAATACTAACCGTATTTTTATTTTTAACCTCTTGGAGGTCCTTGTAAATCCTCAAAATCAATTTTAGACCAGGCTCAGATTCATAAGCCTTGATGAAAATCTTAAGAATAGGTAAATCAAAGACATTTTTCTCTCGTCATGAAACCTTGTATGTGATGACGGGCTTGCAAAAATCTAAAAAAGTCATTGTTATCTAGCTGATATTGTCTCTAAGCATAACGGACTTATTGAACACCCCTGCCTCACTCCTCTTTCTAATTCAAATGGTTTTGAGAGAGCTCCATTGACTTTAATTCTTGCTTTTGGAGATTTATATAGGGCTTGAATTATTTCTATGAATAATTGGTGGAATCCGAATTTTTCTAATACTTTGTACAAGAATGTCCAATTAACCCAATCAAATGCCTTTTCTGCATCGAGGCTTATCAATAACATCTTACTTTGATTTTTAACTACATGATCAATTATATGCAATGTTCAACGAATATTATCCTGTGTCTGTCGCTGTTTAATAAAACCGGTTTGATCTAAGCTTACTATCTGAGGGAGAATATTTTTTTTAAGTCTTTTAGAAATAATGGGTCTCATTCATGAAACACGAGCAGAACGAATTTTTGTGTAAATCGTGTGTAAAGTGGTTCTGGTGTAAATTTTCGGATTCATTAAAATGTTCGTATTTTCCAAATGTTAGTTGGTACGAAAGAAATCTACACCTGCTCCCAGCCACGCGTAAATAGTGCGTTTAACATGCGAACGTTTTGCTCATTAATAAGGCTGCATTTTAATTCACCTTAATAAGGTACATATTTACACAGCATTTTGAAAAAAATATTATATATAGTAATTACATACGTTTTTTCTTTTTACTTTTATTGTGAGAGCCAGTAATACATTTACATTTACATTTATTCATTTGGCAGACGCTTTTATCCAAAGCGACTTACAAGTGAGGAATACAACAAGCGAGTCGTCATGACGAGGCAAATAGACAAGAAGTGCTCATAATACAAGTTATAGGCAGTGCTCAGATTATCCTAAGATACAATAGAGAGGGATTAGAGGAAGTGAAAGGATAGGAATAAGAAGGTTTTTTTTTTTTTTTTTTTTTTTTAAGATTACGTATAAAATGAATAGCATCTGCAAACGGAGCACTTTTATCAAATAATGGATAGATTTCAATATGGTTGGGCAAACTAATGGCCCCCTTATTTGTTATGGAAATTGTTTCCTAAAATGGACAAAATCCTTCGTTTGGTGTCATAATATGATGCCCATGTAGTTGTCAGTCGGATTTAATGGGCGGGATTTATGGTAATTGAGAATGAGCGTGCACGCGCGTCCCATTTACGACTGATTGGAATTCATTAACACACACACACATTTCACTATCACTTCTGAGGTTTACGAAGTATTTGTGAATCAGGAGAAGAGTTTTCGGGAAGGTCTCTTTACGCGCAAATCACTCACATATTTACTCGTATATTTACGAATGTTTCATGAATGAGACCCAATATGTGTAAATATTTTATAATCTTGATTAAGCACACTAATAGGGCGATAGCTTCCACACTCCAAACTATCCCTTCCATCTTAAGCTAACACGGAAATAGATGCTTCATTCCATGAGGGAGGTATTATTCCAGTTGTCAAGACATAATTAAAAGAGGTTTTCAAAATCGGAATCAAGAGATCTTTCATCTCCTTATACCATTCCGAGGGGAAGCCGTCTGGACCTGGTGCTTTATTAGATTTAGAGTTCGAAATCGCTTTTTTAATTTCCAATTCTGTTATTTCTGAGGTAAAAAATTTGTTCTGGTCTTCACTTACTTTGGGCAAAATTGTTTTATCGAGAAAATCTGACATACATTTTTCATCCACTTTGGGTTGAGCGTACAATTGGCTGTAAAATAACAAAAAGGCCTGTTGGATGGTGTCCAATTTACAAACTATATTATTTGTTTGGGGGTCTCTTATTTTGTGAATGGTATTTTCTAATTCTTGTTTCTTTAATTTATAAGCCAATAGTTTGGATGCTTTGCCTCCAGCTTCGTAGTAACTCTGCCTTAAAAATGTCATTTTTTTTCTTTATTTCACTTGACAGAATTTGATTAATTTCATTCTCTTTTTTTTTCATTTCTATTTTCAAGTTTGTATTCAAAGTAATTTTGTGTCTATCTTCCAGCACCTTCAACTGAGCCTGTAGTCTCTTTAAATGTTCAATCCTTTTCTTTTTCAAATTAGCGCTATATCCAATAATCTTCCCCCTTAAAATTTTTTTAGCGCATCCCACAGAATTATAGGAGAAACTTCCCCATTATCATTTTCATCCATATAATTTTTTATACCCTCTCTAATTTGTTCCCTCATAAGATGTAAAATACTTGTATTCAGCTTCCAAGAGGTGTCTCTTTTTTTCTTCACTTAGAATTGTTTCCAAATATACTGGGGTATGATCCGACAAGTCCATTACTCCTATTTTACAATTTAACACTCTATGAAAATCTTTTTGAAACATAAAAAAATAAAGTCCCTTTTTGACGGATTCAGTTCTCTCTAAACATCCTGAAGCCCCAATTCTTTCATCATTAACTTCACTTTTTTTGTTGTTCTATTTTGCCTAAATATGCGAGGATTAGATGAATTTGTCATGATTTTGCTTCTTTTAATGGGGTTGCCCAAGCCATTTACATTAAAAGTCATAGTTTTAATTGGTTTAATTAACTCTGCATAGATTCTCTTGTGTATAATATCCTCCTGTATACTTAACATCACAAGCAGCACACCCGTAAGAACAACAACTGAACTGCTAACTAACAAAAAAATATAAAAAGAACAAAAATAGAACACAGTGGCTTCCAGGTAATAGGCCCTACTATTGGCCATGGGTAGGGGATAGAACGCTCCGTCTCCTTGTGGATGGTCGTCCTCTTCTGCCTGTCGGCAATAATGAAAGTCTGTGGGATCAATATTGTCTGGTGCAAATATTTCCCCCGACTACTAATGCAATAACATGCCCCTGGTTTTTTTTTTTTTTTTTTTTTTTTTTGAACTTTGAATCAGAGTACCATAACCAGGATGTATGTATCGTAAATTTAGTAAATTTCTTATACGAACGTCATCAATATGGCAAAAGCCGCTCATACAGAGTTGTCCCTGTGTTGGAATGCCTGAAGTCTCTCTTTAAAGCCTCGTTTCTGCATAGCATCTTTTCTCCCCTTTTCGCCGCTTGTTCGCCAAGTCTGCTGTTTTACTCTTTCCAGGATGGAGACGGGATTTTTAATTAAATTCACCTGCAACCCCCTCTTCACCATATCCTCCGTTGCCTCCTGTGCCGAGTTGTAAGTCATTGTCCCGCCGCCGTAGTGTACTCTCAACTTGGCCGGGAAGGGCGTCTGGAATCGGATGTTATTCTATAGTAACGCTGCCTTTGCTGCTGCGTATTCTCTTCGTTTCCTCTGTACCTCTGGGGCGTAATCGTTGTCTAAGTGAACCCTTTTTCCTTGGAATTCAAACCCTTTCGCTTGCCATGCACGTTTAATTATATCCTCCTTTGTACGGTAACTTGCAAACTTGACCACGAATGATCTAGGCGGAGCTCCTTCGGGGGGCTTAGCGGCCAGTGCGTGATGCGCCCTTTCAATTCCCAGCGCTGTTGGCGAGGGGAGAGCCAGGCTTTTCTCGAGTAAAGTCTCCACAAAGCTAATTATCGATGTGGCGTTGTCCTTGGCGCCCTCGATCACCCCGTATATTCTGACATTGTCACGCTGTGAGCGCCCCTCTAAATCCATCAACTTGAAGTCAACTTCAGCTTGACGTTTTGCTAACTCCATTAGCAGTTCCTCCGATGTTTGCAATCGGGTCTCCACCGAGTTGATCCGTTCCTCTGCCTCGTCCATTCTTTTAGCAATACTGTTCAAATCTTCTCTCACCGCATGAAGTTGTTCTTTATTATCTTTTCTAAAATCGTGTAGTTCCTTCAGTATTTGGTCGCACTTGGCATTATAGTCTTTCTCTTTAGCGTCCTGTTGCACGTCGTCCTCCATGTTGCTACTAGCTTGTGACGATATGTCTTCATCTTCCACATGTCGATCAGTATTATTCAACGTACTTTTCTTTTGTTTTTTGGGCATCTTTTATGCCTAACAATACCCTGTTCTCATTGAATTCAGCTTTTCCCAATTTCGAGTTAGGTATGTAGGGTTAATCAACTTTGTAGTCGGGAGCTCGTTTATCTATGCTGCCATTCGTACGCCCGCCAGACCGGAAGCCAGCTTGATCACATTTTAATACATTTTTCTTATCTGTTTACTAGGGATGTCCCGATCAGGTTTTTTGCCCTCGAGTCCGAATCCGAGTCATTTGATTTTGAGTATCTACCGATACCGAGTCCCGATCCGATACTTCTATAATACATAAAAAAAGAATAAAGAAGAGCAAAAAAACAGATCCAGGATGTTCCTTATTTTTTATTTAATTCACCTTATTTTAACATTCAACAACTCTGTTAACAAACAGAGCATTTCTGTGAGGTAGCTTGAACAATCAAGTAATAAATAACATAAATTCTTCACTTCACTTTAGTGCAACAGTAAATATAAAAAGTCTATATATAAAAACAAATATATTTGGTTTGATTTGGGTATGCTGCAGTCTGTATCATATTTTCTGGCTAGTTTACTTTAGATTTTTATAATACACCATACTTTAACCCAAACTGAATAAATAAAAACAAGTTTAAATGGGTAAATCTCCAATACTAATTTTTGATTCTTAATTTTCTTTTGTTTCATACTCAAATTCTTGTTAAAACACATTAGACATGCTTATTCTGTGCATTTTGAACACTTTTTTTGTGTTAAATTATATTTATTTTGTCCATCAAAAGTGTGCTTTCACTTTAATTGAGCGTCATCAGCGCAGCGTGTGTCTCAATCAGCTCCCTAGTTCAGTAGTTAGGGCACTGATCAGGGTATCAGCCACATGCACTTTCATTACATACTGATTCACGACCTAGGGAGCTAGGGATCTGATTGAGACACAGGGATAGGCTCGGTGCCGAGACGATCGCGGCACTGCTGCTTATGCGACGCTCCTGCCTGACGCTCGAGCTGCTCCTGCTGCCTGTGTGAATGCATCCGTTGGTTAACATGCACGCTGAAAAAATATGCGCTGCTCACACGCCGCTTATGCTTGCAGTGTGAAACAGGCCTAACTCTGTGCCACCGCATAACTATAGATGTGTTAAAAATAATTAGAATATATATACATATATATCCGAGTCCTGATCGGGAGGTAACATCCGATTCCGATCGAGTCTGAAACCACGTGATCGGGCCCGATTTCCGATCACGTGATCGGATCTGGACATCCCTACTGTTTACAGTGTCAGATCCACCCCTACAGTTATTTTCCATGATCTCATCTATGGGGGCCCTCTTTCCCATGTACTCCCCAACCTTTCACTAATCATTTCACTAATATAATTGCAGGTGTTGCTTATGTAAGAGACATTTTTCTTAGTAAGGGTGACCATGTAGGAACCGTGGACGAACCAGACAAATGAATTATTCAGATGATTCTTTCAAAACATAATTCCAGAAACCCAAACTCAGTCTACAGGAAAACCCTTGCCAATTTCTTTTATGACACCCATGTTTCCTGACAAAAGGAGAGGTGACCAACTGAAGCTATTTGTGACAAACCAAATGGTCACCAAGAAGATGATAAAGGGTCTTTGATCTCCAGATCAAAAGAGACAGAGAGACAATGCAGGCCACTTTTTGTTTCTCTGAGTCACCTAACTTTACAGAAAAACCCACAAAGACTGTTTCTACAACTAAAACTGCTCCAAACAATTTGAAATGGACTTATCAAACATCTTTGAACTGCATACATTTTTTATCATGTCCACACATACTACCTGTAACCAGTTATGCTTTAGAACACCCACAATTCATGTAATGTGATAACTTTGAATGGTTGAATGAAAGCATTTAGTGTACAGCTTTGGCCAATACTGAGCCGGCATTCGGATGTAAACGCAGAGGCCTTCACTGTGCTTACTGTGTCACCTGCATAAAGAGAACGACAGAGAAGACAGGAGATTGTTGAATAAAGAATACATTTTTGTTTTGTTTTTGCACACAAAATGTATTCTCCCCTTGGAAAAAAAACTTGCAATAGTTTTAGTTTTAGGTGGCTTTCACACTGGCGGTTCAAGGGGGTGCGGTTCACATGAAAAATCACTAATGTGAAAGCTGTCATGCAAACCCGGGTATGCACCGGAGTCCTGAACCCGAGACTACCAGAAGGTTGCACTCAAACTGTGCCGCGGTTCTCATGAATGCAAAAGCAACTTACTCGGGTGCGCGCTTGTTCAGGAAGTAAAGTAACCTCTGCATGTGTTTTTGCAGATTGTAATGTATTTACTGAAATAAAACACACGTAAGAGATGATAGTGTTGATGATTTATCTTGGATTAGAGTAGGAGTAAGCCTGCAGTGTATTCGTGTTTTGTGAGTGCAATCAGAGCAGCAAATGAATGGAAATCAGCTGTCTCCTCAAAATAGGCTGCTTGCAAGCAGCAGAAAACTGTCTACATGCAACACACATACAGTAAACTCAAGTGCTGTTTACTCAGCTGCACATAATAGCACCACATTAATAAAAAAAACAGTTTATTGAACCACATTCTGTTTTCTGTCATGCGTCTTGCACGTCTGCGATGACGTAAGATGAACACAAATGCACCAGGGTTCGATAGAATCAATTTGAGTGTGAAACCAGACCAACACTGCGGGGGACATCAGGAACAGTCGCGCCTGGGATTGGACTGTGGCAAACGAATCCAATGTGAAAGCCCTCTTACTTGGCTTGAAATGCAGATCAAACTAAATAACTACAATTTTGCTACAACAATGTACTGTTAAACACACTGATTTATTCCCTGTAATTTAAAAAAAGCTTATACACCAACCAGGCATAACATTATGACCACCTTCCTAATATTGTGTTGGTCCCCATTTTGCTGCCAAAACAGCCCTGACCCGTCACGGCATGGACTCCTCTAGACCCCTGAAGGTGTGCTCTGGTATCTGGACCAAGATGTTAGCAGCAGATCCTTTAAGTCCTGTAAGTTACGAGGTGGAGCCTCCATGGATCGGACTTGTTTGTTCAGCACATCCCACAGATGCTCGATTGGATTGAGATCTGGGGAATTTGGAGGCCAAGTCAACATCTCAAACTCGTTGTTGTGCTCTTCAAACCATTCCTGAACCATTTTTGCTTTGTGTCAGGAGCATTATCCTGTTTAGGTAGATGCACTGTGTATTCTGACACCTTTCTGTCAGAACGGAATCTGCTTTTCTCTAGTATGTATTGTAGGAACTGTGGACAAACCAGACAAATTAATCATTCAGATGATTCTTTCAAAACATAATTCCAGAAACCCTCAGAGAATCTAATTTTTGGCTCCAGTCCGTCTACAGAACAACCCCTGCTTGGTACTTTTATGGCACCAGCCATGTTTACATGTACACTTTTTTTGTCATTCCGATTAAAATCATTCCAATTGAAAGATTTGATGGACTGTTTACATGAGACACTATCTAATCCGATATGTGTTTACATGTACCGGCGCTTTCAGTCGGAATAACTTGTGACATGCGCTGATTAGCCCATGTCCTGTTTGCCGCCTTTTATCCTGTCAACATGGAGTTCATTACTTCTTATGTATGCTATTTTTGTGTAAAGTGTGTAAACTTAATCAAGCAATAGCATGAATTTGTTACTGCTGGAAGGACTGAGGAAAAGACGGGCACAGGAAGCTGACCTTTTTGGCGGCTGTACAATTTCTAAATTCTACCTCTCCCTCCTCTGAAAAACAGAAGCATGTGGATGAAGGTCCGGAGTAAGGACTGGTGGGAGCGGGTTGTATTGCTGGAATTTAGTGACCTGGAATAGAAACTAAACTTTCGCATGAGTCGCCGGTCATTCACACGTTTGTGTGGACTGGTAGAGGGATTTATGTCCCCAGAAGAAGAGATCATCAGAAGTCCAATTTCCCTAATTATGCGTGTTGCGGTTGTTTTATACAAACTCGGAAGCTGTGCGGAATACCGTGTTGTGGCAATTCTGTGTTCACAAGCACAGTAAAAAAATGTTGTGTTGTTACATCCATAGGGACATAAGTTACTCTAATCTGTATGATGTAACTTGCCATTGTGTTTACTCTGTTCCTTTCTCTCTTGCCCCTCCTGTTCTCTTTGCTTGACAACCTAATGAGTGCCACCTGACTCCTGTTTGAGATCATTAGCTGGGGTGCTTCTCAATTCTTATTTGTGCATCCTCGTTTCCTTTCCTTGCTTCCTTTCCTCGCGTCTTAGCTCCACCCCTCCAGGATGCGAGGGAAGGACGCAAGGAAAAGACGAGAGGACGGAGGAATTGAATCAAGTGAAATGATAAATCCTCGCTCCCTTTAGCGTCACTTCAAAGCGTCGTCAGCTACACTCGAGGGATCTACCCACATGTTGTTAAAGTTTGGTTATTTAAAAAAATATAATAAATATGAATAAAGCAAGATGCCTAGTTGAAATATATGAGATATAAAGTTTATTTAATCTGTAAAAGTAAAGCATACATTTAAATTATTGTGACAGATAAGAAGGGGGAGGATAATTTATGTGTGCGTCAGGTTACTCGATGAGAAAGACTTCCACAAAGGATGCACCTGTGTATCCTCGCCTCCTCACTCCTCGTTCCTCGCCTCCTCACGGTGCAATTAGAGAATTGAGATGTCCTTTAAGATGGCTGAGCTCGATCATTTTCCGGGTCATAGGTTGGAGGACGGAGGAGCGAGGAAACGAGGAGGGATATTGAGAAGCACCCCTGGAGTATAACAGAACCTGCAGAGTGGCAGTCCAGTGAGAGAGGCTGAGGTGTTCCATCCTTGCAACTGCCATCTTCCAGTCCCAGTGCTGTTGTGTACCTAAAGTGTTCCTTGATTGTTTTACCTGTAGTGTCAAGGTAAAGTTGTTAAGAGTGTGAAAAGCAGAGGTTTCAGTGGAAAATGTTTGTAGGGAGGTGGGTGCCATTTATTTTTAAAATTACTTTTTCTCCTGTGTTTGAGTTAGAGAGGGAGTCTGGGAAGTGTCTCTGTACTTTATTTCAATTTCTTTTGATAGGTCTTCTTAAAACCCTAGTTAGGAGGAACTTTTTGTTTATTGTTTTGGCCTTTTTCCCTCCTGAAGCATTAACTTCAGTATCTTCTACCATTCTGTTAAATAAAATACCTTTGGTTTATTTGCTTAAAACTGGTGTGCTGAGCTTTCTTGTGTACTAGTCCTGGGACTTGGAGACGGCAGTTCTCTCAGCCTCTCCCCACTATTTTGTTACACCCCTTTTACCCCTAGCCTTTTCAGAGGGACTTGTGACAGTGTATCTCTTCTGCAACGAGCCGAAACGAGATCTGATACGGATGCCAGGTGAAGAGGAGGCATCCACAATCGCACAGAGATTTGAAGAAGTGCATTTTGTCCCTCAAGTAATGGGTCTTATAAATGGCACCCACATCCCTATCCTCCTATCATCTGATGGTTATAAAGATTTCGTCAACAGAAAAGGCTGGCCTTTGTATGTTCTGCATATATCTCACAATGAGAGGTTAAACAGTTTTAGCTCATTATTTAAGGGTAGAAAAGAAACATTTTATGCCAGCAAATGAGTCTGGGTTATTTTAACTAAAGATTTTGAGGGATGACTACAAGAAACATTTTTCTGTACAGTTCAAGTTATATTTTAACATGTTCACTTTTTACAAATGCTAAAGTTTGAAAGCAACATTCTTGCTTTTTTTTTTTTAGTAAAGTAATTCAGGTTTAGAGCATACACACAACTGAAGAATAATTTTGCCTTTCTCTGGTCCTCTTTTTAGTGTCTCAAGAACATCGAAGGAGAAGTCAGGCTTCAAATTGTTGGTGAATTGATTGGCCAATGAAAGGCTTGATCAACTCTCCTAATTTGACCCCAGCACAAGAGTCATTCAATGTGTACCTTAGCTCAATCCGAGTGGGCATTGAAATGGCTTTTGGTATCCTTAATTCAAGGTGGAGGGTGCTTCTTATGAGGAGCGACTTCCACTTCACATTCACACCAGCTATGATTGCTACCTGTTGTGCCTTACACAATTTCTGCCAAAAAAGAAGCAGATTTCTGTAACAGCAATGGTCTGGGTGGAGGAACTCAATGAGCCCACAGTAAAGTCAGCCAGTGCACTACCAGGAAACTGCCACTGGAAACACTGCAATGGAGGCTCTAACTAGATACATGGCCAAACACCTTCCGCTTCATAAAGGGCACCTTTTTTAACATATGTATGAAACACACCACATATAACACTTAGACACATGTTTAATAAAATTAAAAATATTCCATTATTAAATCAGAAATCTTCCATACAAAACAAAAAGGAAAAAAAAGTGGCAGTGCTGTTTAATGCAGTAACATTTAAGGCATATGTGAAATGACATTCAAAATATTTCTGAATCTCAAATCTTAAGTTTTTAAAACAAAACAAAAAGAACCAAAAATTGACAATGCAGTTTAAAATAATATTTAATTCAAGTATTTTTTTTAACAAAACTGTGCCTACTAAAGTACAAAATTTGGCATCAGAGAGCCTGTACTAGGAACAACAATCTTTGTCTGCATTTGTGTGTATGGTTGAGGTAGAATGTGTGATTGTGTGCATGCGTGTGTGTGTCTGTGTGTGTGTGTGTGTGTGTGTGTGTGTGTGTGTGTGTGTGTGTGTGAGATTGCGTGCAAATGTGTCTGTGTGTGTGATTGTGTGTGTATATGTGCGGGTGTGTTCATGCATGTGTGTTTGCGAGCAAGTGTGTGTGTGTGTGTGTGTACTTGTCTACCTATCAAACAGGGGACATTGGTGTCGTAACACATTCACGAACAGGGGACCACTGAGCAAAGAGGGGACATTTTTCAGGTCACCACTTTGTCATGCTTTAAATCATGTTAAAATCAAGTAAAAAACACTTTTTTTTCATTTGAATTTTTTTTCATTTTTGACCAAGTGGGGACCTACAGGTGTGTGAGTGTTTATGCCCATACTCAGCAGCACCCCTGTAGGCTGGAGCAAGAACTGCAATGGCCCATAAACACACGTCGTTCACACTCCTCTATTGTTTAAATGGCTTGCTGTCCTAGAGAGGGTCTGAGACTGAGGTGCTGTTTAACCGGCTGCTTAAAGAACTGATTCTTGAGATCAAAACAAAACATTGTTTAGAGGGTAGTTGTTATTATTTAATACATTACTTTTTTATTTGCTGTATACTGTTTTATTGACATTATACACTTTATTATTGACTATATTATATACTACAAAAAAATCCTTATATCTCTTATACACTACCGTTCAAAAGTTTGGGATCTGTAAGATTTTTAATGTTTTTAAAAAAAAGTTTCATCTGCTCACCAAGGCTGCATTTATTTAATTAAAATTACAGCAAAAACATTAATATTGTGAAACAATTTACAATTTAAAATAACTGTTTTCTATTTGAAAATATTTTAAAATGTAATTTATTCTTGTGTTGGCAAAGCTGAATTTTCAGCATCATTACTCCAGTCTTCAGTGTCACATGATCCTTCAGAAATCATTATAATATGATGATTTGGTGCTCAAGAAACATTTATTGTGTAAAATTGTATAAAATATTTGTGTACAATATTTTTTTTTCAGGATTCTTTGATGAATAGAAAGTTCAAAAGAACAGAGTTTATTTGAAATATAATCTTTTGTAACATTATAAATGACTTTACTGTCACTTTTGATCAATTTAATGCATTCTTGCTGAATAAAAGTATTAATTTCTTTAATTTCTTTTCAAAAAAATTAAAATAAAAATTCTTACTGACCCCAAACTTTTGAACAGTGGTTTATAATG
This sequence comes from Ancherythroculter nigrocauda, assembly GCA_036281575.1. Taxonomy (NCBI): domain Eukaryota; kingdom Metazoa; phylum Chordata; class Actinopteri; order Cypriniformes; family Xenocyprididae; genus Ancherythroculter; species Ancherythroculter nigrocauda. The sequence continues at coordinate 3,358,983 of VTFQ01000006.1, forward strand.
TTACAAAAGCTTAGTATTTCAGATAAATGCTGTTCTTTTGAACTTTGTAATTATCAAGGAAACCTGAAAAAAAGTACACAACTGTTTTCAACATTTATAATAAGAAATGTTTCTTGAGCAGCAAATCAGCATATTAGAATGATTTCTGAAGGATCATGTGACACTGAAGACTGGAGTATTGATGATGAAAATTCAGCTTTGCCATCACAGGAATTTGTAAAATATATTAAAATAGAAAACAGTTATTTTAAATTGTAAATTGTTTCACAATATTACTGTTTTGACTGTATTTTTAATTAAATAAATGCAGCCTTGGTGAGCAGATGAAACTTCTTTTTAAAAACATTAAAAATCTTACGGATCCCAAAGTTTTGAATGGTAGTGTATATATAGTGTATAACAAACTAAGTAGGCTTGCTGTCCTAGAAAAGGCTCTGAGACTGCGAGCTGCTGTTTTCTTAAGGGATTCGAGTCAACTCCAAAATGTACCGTGCAATCAGATTTGTTTATTTCAGTGACACAAACAGCGTCACTCTAGTGCGGCGAAAGTCCCTTCAATATCAACAAAGACTGCGCACGGGAGACCTGAGAGTCCGTTCTATTCAGCCGTGAATTCAGTTTTAAATGACCAAAAACACATTAATTATTTACTTTTCGCTGTTGACTCTCTTGTCGCTTTGCTAACGTCATATCTGCCCTTCTCTGATTGGTTTACTCCGCTTCCTGTTTGCTTGGATTTGCTCCACCCTAGAAATCGAATTGATTCAATGGCCGACCAGACTCATCCGCTGGTACAGTGGTGAGGCTGGATTTTCCAGGCAACCTTTAGTCCCCTGTTAGATGGTAAATTGCCAGATCTGTTTGGTTGTTTTGCCATTTCTTACCATCACAAACCATGCTAAATGACCATGCTAAATGTAAAGGCAACCAAATAGTTGTCAAACATTACCATCTAACAGGGGACCAGTGTCCTTTTGTGTAATGATATCACTATAGCATGCACATGTTGCTGCTGCTTAACTTTACCATGTACACTTTAGCTTGTGTGAAAACGGGCACAGAACTGTGCATAAAAAATATGGTAGCCTGTTATTGTAACTGTTATGGTAACCTGTTATTGGCAAATTAACTAATTTTGTTAAGTCAGTTACTAAACTTGCTGAACCAACCTGAATACATTCATTTATAACAACAAAACCAAGTTTTATTGGTTAAATCAAGCAGAAATAGCTCTTTAATGTAACAATTGCAGGTGACCACTTTATACAGTGAATATTGATATGATTAAACAAAATGCCTTTGGACCCCTGTTAGATTGTGCATTGCGACATCTGTTTCTGAACTCTTTTTTTTTTTTCTGAGGATCCAACTGAGGATTTTCAATGAAATCAACATAAAACTGAGTTTTGATCCAAAATAAGGGCAAGGATATAAAGGTTGTAAAGGCAACCAAACAGTGGTTGCATTTTACCATCTAACAGGGGACCAGTGTCCTTTTGTGTAGTAAAATCACTATAACATGCACATGTTGCTGCTTCTGAACTTCACCATGTACACTTTAACTTGTGTGGAATTGGGCATAGAATGATGAATAAAAAATGATAACCTAAAAAGGTAAACTAACTCATTTTTTTCACATAAAAATATTATTTAACATCAAGAAACTAACCGTGGTCAATAAACCAATGAACACACATCAGTATATACCAACAAAAATAAATCAAGGGTTAAATCAAGCAGAAGTAGCACTTTAAGGTAACAATTGCAGGTCATCACTTTATATAATGAACAGTCATTCTGTTAAACAAATTGACTCTGTTAGAGTCCCCTGTTAGATGGTAAAGTGCGATGGTTGCTTTGTCATTTCTTGCCATCACAAACACACTGTAAAGATTTTGGAGGTCAGATTGAATTTCCCCTTTGGGGATTAATTTAGTAAATCAATCAAGTAAATCAATCAATCAAGATCTCCAAATTTTATATTGACTTCAGCATTGCTGCAAAATTGTCAGTTGGCTCAATTAACTTTTAGTTTCAGATCAACTTTAAAATTTAATTTAATTTGAGCCAACTGTTTAAGACTTAGATGCAATAATCAACATAAAACTTAGAATTTTGATTTTTAAACAGCAGGCTTTATGTATTGTCTGGTTATATGACAACTAGATAAACTAAATATTATCAGATTATCAGAGGACATGAGTACATTATCACTGATGTTCAGCAACATCTAATTGTTTTGATAGTATTTTGATAGATCATTTTTTAGATTCTGAAAATATATTTCAATATGATATTACTAAAGAAATATATCAAACTGATGTCTTATTTAATGTAATATTATGTTCGGGTTTGAACTTAAAGGGATAGTTCACCCAAAAATGAAAATTTGATGTTTATCTGCTTACCCCAGTGCATCCAAGATGTAGGTGACTTTTTTTCTTCAGTCGAACGCAAATTATGATTTTTAACTGCAACCGCTGCCGTCTGTCAGTCAAATAATAGCAGTGATTGGGAACTTGAACAATAAGAGTCGAAAAAACTTCCATAGACAAATCTAAATTAAACCCTGCGGCTCGTGACGGCACAATCATGTCCTAAGACACGAAACGATCGGTTTGTGCGAGAAACCAAACAATATTTATATAATTTTTTACCTCTAATACACCACTATGTCCAACTTCGTTCAACTTCCGGTTAGTGAGGTCTGATCGCGCTCTGACAACGGAAGTGATGTCTCGCGCTCATTGAAGTATATGGGCGAGACATCACTTCCGTCATCACAACGCGTTTTTTGACCTCACTAACAGGAAGCTGAACGAAGTTGGACATAGTGGTGTATTAGAGGTAAAAATTATATAAATAATGTTCGGTTTCTCGCACAAACCGATCGTTTTGTGTCTTAGGACATTAATGTGTCGTCACGAGCCGCAGGTTTTAATTTTGATTTGTCTAAGCAAGTTTTATTTACTGTTATAGTTGAAGTTCCCATCTACTGCTATTATTTGACTGACAGACGGCAGCGGTTGCAGTTAAAAATCATAATTTGCGTTCGACTGAAGAAAAAAAGTCACCTACATCTTGGATGCACTGGGGGTAAGCAGATAAACATCAAATTTTCATTTTTGGGTGAACTATCCCTTTAAGTTGAACAGTTTTGAAAAAAAGCATGTACATATAGACAAGGCCTAATATTAATTCTTGCCCAACCGCCAAATGTGAGTAAAAATTGGTGTTGGTGAGCGTATAAAACGGTGTCACGCGCCAGTTGGCTGGTAGCATTTTTATGAATTCTAACAAAGCATGAACGTGAACAAACATAAACAACGATTGGGACAGTTGATGGGTCAGCGCTGCATCATCAAGAGAGTTTAAGCCTTGACCATTTAAATCTTCAAGTGCAAGAAGGCACAAAAGGGAGCTCATTTTGTGTGCTGTGAGAAAAGTTTTGTGTGCGCAAACAAGCGTATGCCCAAAAATCAGTATCTCTTGACAGCCCACAAATATTTAACTGAGCTGTCTTGCATGACATTTTGCTCTTAAGTGGACAGATTAATAAAAAATATGTCAAAAAATAGTGAGTATCCCAGTAAACATAGTTGGTTAGGTCTTAATATACAGTATCAGTATCTTAGATCCATGCATTGTCTGTGTTTTTAATGTTAATCAGACAACAAAGGCAAAAGAAAATTATCCCTCACTTCTGTTGACTGGATAACTTTTGTAACTTTAATAAGTATTCATTAATAAAGATGTTTAATTAACAGTGAAGGCTATGCAGTGTTATATTACATTTCTTTATTTAATTCCTGTATCTGAAAACTACTGTTAGACCTAACTGAAAAACCTGAAAAGGACAGTTCATTTTATTTGTATCATTTGGATAATAATTGTATTACTGACTGTTTACTTGTCTTTAATAATGTTTTACATTTATATCAATTAGGCTTGTGGTTTTAGATGTGGTCTTGAAATAGAGAATTTTAAATCTTCACTGGTATCTAAAATGTTTGTGTCATTACTGCTTGTTTTGGCAAAAACAGTTTCATGGCCAGAAAAAAACATTTATGGGTAGAAAATTTTCTTAAGTCACTGTCTATACACAAGGGGAAACCTAGGAGGAACAATTTTACTGTAACATCATGTAAAAAATTGCAGTGAATTCTGAACAGCAGAAAACAGCAAACAAATATTGTATAATGCCTGTCGACAGTATTTTATGAGTGACACAGTGTGTTTGTTGGGTGAAACTTTTGCTAGTGTTCTTGAAAAATGACTTGATTTGAGAAATTATGTGTTTTGGTAGTTTTAGTGCATTTTGAATATGAAATTAATCGCTGTGAAGCTAAAAAGTTGGTTTGTTGTACTGGGTGAATAAGACACTACAAATTCTTTAGTGTTACAGTGCTGCATAAATGGCAGCAAGGTTTCTTTATGAAATAGCAGACATGATAGCATAGATCATTTTTGAAAAAGCTCCAAATCAACTTAAAGGTTTGGATGCAGTAAGAAATTCACACAGACAAAACTAAAAAAAATAATGAGTCAAAAAAACACTTTGTTTAAAAGACCATTTAAAACTGTAGTCAAAAAATTTTATGATTTGGCCATAACTCATCCTTGATATTTAAACATAGGTAATTTCATGTGTATTCAGGATTGGGTTTGGATTGTGTAGAGTGCACTACCCCCGCTGCCCCCGCTACCCCCGCTTTACATTTCAATACACTAGGTTTCAAAAAGGCCAGTTTATCACTGGTGAGGTACAGACAAACAAGCTCACTAACTACCAATACTGTTACCAATGTAGAAGAACCTGTGGAACTTCTCAAATAAACAAGAGAAGGTGCTGGGATTTACCCAAATTAAATTAAAACAATTTTTACCACCGCTAGGACACATTTCTTTCAGCTTCACAACAGTTAATCTCAAATTCAAAATGCACTAAAACTACTAAAATACTTAATTTATGTGTCAAATCATGTCATTCTTCACAAGACTAGTAAGGTTTAATTATTGACTTCAACAAAATTAGTTAATTTTTCCTTACAATAACAGGTTATCACAATATGTTACCTTTTTTTATTCCATGCCCATTTCCACTCAAGTTAAATGGTAAAGTTAAACAGCAGCAAAATGTGAATGTAATAGTGATTTCATTACACAATTGAATGGTGGTCCCCTGATAGATGGTAAAGTGTGAAACCTGTTTGGTTGCCTTCACATTTAGCAATGTTTCATATTTATGAATGTAATAGCAATGTTCATAATAAAACTAAAACACCAGATATTGCCATAAAAATACAATTTAGAAAGATTTTAATGGTCAAAACTCAGTTTTATATTGATTGTTGCATTAAAAATCTTCAGTTGGTTCAGCTAAAGTGTCAGTGTTAAAAGACATTTAGTTCACATAATTTAATTGAGATAACTGACAATTTTGCAGCAATGCAGCAAGTCAACATAAAATTTTGAGATCTGACCTCCAAAATATTTACAGTGTGTTTGCGATAGTAAGAAATGGCAAAGCAACCAAACAGATGTCACAATTTACCATCAAACAGGGAACCAAAGGCATTTTGTTTAATCAAATCAAAAATCGCTGTATAAAGTGATGACCTGCAATTGTTACCTTAAAGAGCTATTTCTGCTTGATTTAACCCATAAAACTTTTTCTGGGGTAAAAAATAATGTATATAAGTTGGTTTAGTAAGGTTTAATTATTGACTTCAACAAAATTAGTTAATTTACCATTACAATAACAGGTTACCACAATATGTTACCATTTTTTTTTTATTCCATGCCCATTTCCAATCAAGTTAAATGGTAAAGTTAAACAGCAGCAAAATGTGCATGTAATAGTTATTTCATTACACAAATGAATGTTGGTCCCCTGTAAGATGGTAAAGTGTGAAACCTGTTTGGTTGCCTTTACATTTAGCAATGTTTCATATCTCTGAATGTTATAGCAATGTTCATAATAAAACTAAAACACCAGATATTGCCATAAAAATACAATTTAGAAAGATTTTAAAGGTCAAAACTCAGTTTTATGTTGATTGTTGCATTAAAAATCTTCAGTTGGTTCAGCTAAATTGTCAGTGTTAAAAGACATTTAGTTCACATAATTTAATTGAGATAACTGACAATTTTGCAGCAATGCAGCAAGTCAACATAAAATTTTGAGATCTGACCTCCAAAATATTTACAGTGTGTTTGCGATAGTAAGAAATGGCAAAGCAACCAAACAGATGTCAAAATTTACCATCAAACAGGGAACCAAAGGCATTTTGTTTAATCAAATCAAAAATCACTGTATAAAGTGATGACCTGCAATTGTTACCTTAAAGAGCTATTTCTGCTTGATTTAACCCATAAAACTTTTTCTGGGGTAAAAAATAATGTATATAAGTTGGTTTAGTAAGGTTTAATTATTGACTTCAACAAAATTAGTTAATTTGCCATTACAATAACAGGTTACCACAATATGTTACCATTTTTTTTATTCCATGCCCATTTCCAATCAAGTTAAATGGAAAAGTTAAACAGCAGCAAAATGTGCATGTAATAGTTATTTCATTACACAAATGAATGTTGGTCCCCTGTTAGATGGTAAAGTGTGAAACCTGTTTGGTTGCCTTTACATTTAGCAATGTTTCATATCTCTGAATGTAATAGCAATGTTCATAATAAAACTAAAACACCAGATATTGCCATAAAAATACAATTTAGAAAGATTTTAAAGGTCAAAACTCAGTTTTATGTTGATTGTTGCATTAAAAATCTTCAGTTGGTTCAGCTAAAGTGTCAGTGTTAAAAGACATTTAGTTCACATAATTTAATTGAGATAACTGACAATTTTGCAGCAATGCAGCAAGTCAACATAAAATTTTGAGATCTGACCTCCAAAATATTTACAGTGTGTTTGCGATAGTAAGAAATGGCAAAGCAACCAAACAGATGTCACAATTTACCATCAAACAGGGGACCAAAAGCATTTTATTTAATTGAATCAATATTCACTGTATAAAGTGGTATTACTTCAAAGAGCTATTTGTGCTTGATTTAACCCATAAAACTTTGTTTTGTTGTTATAAATTAAAGTATTTAGGTTTGTTCAGTAAGGTTTAATAATTGACTTGAACAAAATTAGCTAATTCACCATTATAATAACAGGTTACCATAATAGGTTGCCATTTTTTATTCACCATTCCATGCTCATTTTCACACAAGTTAAAGTGTACATGGTGAAGTTAAGCAGCAGCAAAATGTGCATGTTATATTGATTTCATTACACAAAAGGACACTGGTCCCCTGTTAGATGGTAAAGTGACACCTGCTTGGTTGCCTTTATATTTAGCAATATTTCCTATTCTGACTATCTCTGAATGTAATAGCAATGTTCATAATGTTCATCGCAGTAGAACGATTTTAAAGGACAAAACTCATTTTATGTTGATTCCTGCATTGAAAATCTTCAGTTGGTTCAGCTAAAGTGTCAGTTAAGTTCACATAATTTAATTGAGATAACTGACAATTTGGCAGCAATGCAGCAAGTCAACATAAAATTTTGAGATCTGACCTCCAAAATATTTAGTACAAAGCAACCAAACAGATGTCACAATTTACCATCAAACAGGGGAACAAAGGCATGTTGTTTAATCAAATCAAATTTCACTGTATAAAGTGATGACCTGCAATTGTTACCTTATAGAGCTTTCTGCTTGATTTAACCCATAAAGCCTAGTTTTGTTGAAATTGGTAGGTTGGTTCAGTGATGTTAAATAATATTTTTATATTTATACCTTTATATTTAGCAATATTTTGTATTCTGTATATCTTTGAATGTAGCAGCAATGTTCATAAAAACACTAAAACACCTATTCTTGTTATTAAAATACACTGTAAAAAGATTTTTAAGGTCAAAATGAATGAAACTGAAGAACTGGCAAAGCAACCAGATCATTTCACACCATCTAACAGGGGACCAGTATCCATTTGTTTAATATAATCACTAACCTGATAAAATGGTGACCTGCAATTGTTACTTTATACCTGTTTCTGCTAGATTTAAACTTTTGAACTTAGTTCTTGCCATAAAAAATACACTGTAATAAGATTTTTATTTATTTATTTATTTATTTATTTTTAGGTCAAAATTAATTTTTATGTTGATTGTTTCATTGAAAATCTTTGGTTGGTTTAAGAAATGAAGTGCCAGTGTTCAGTTCACATAATTTAATTAAGCCAACTGAAGATTTTTTTAATGCAGCAAGTTTTGAAGTTTTTGGCTCAACAGTGGAAACATGGCTAGTGAGTCTCTTATATGATGGGCAGGAGGAACACAGTCCAGTCCTCAATCTTTTTAAATTGGTGCAAGGAATCAAATCTCACTCTAAACATCTCCAAAACAAAGAAAATGTCTATTAATTTTAGAGAGCATAAATTATTTTTTTAATTAATAGGAAGCCTGTACAATCAGTCCAAAACTATAAATATCTTGGTATACTTGACAATAAGCTTAAATGGGATATGTGGACTGATCATATACTGTATGAATCCACAACAGAGAATACATTTCTTAAAGAAAATACTCTTCTGTAATGTCCAAAACATTAGCTTTTGAACTGTTGCCATCTCACTGACTGTATTTTTCCCCCCGTTGTATTTAAAACTGATTCAAATGGTTTTTCCTCAAGCAATTCCTACTGTGATCCCTTATGCCTGTGTGAACATTACATAATTATATAAAGTTACATAATGTTTTCACTGCCAGTTCACTGTTCACACATAGCTCCATTGCAGGCTATGGAGGTCCCCTGTTGGATAGGTAGACATCGGTCAGAGTTGCAGGTCCCCTCTTGGCATATTTTTAAAAAAAATAAAAAAAATTTGTTTCTTCAAAATGACCAGAAACACTAGTCCCCTCTTGGTGGGTGTAGAGTGATAGTCCCCTGTTTGTAATATAGGCGTGTATGTGTGTGTGTGTGTATGCGTGGCTGTATGTGTTTTTGCATGTATGAATGTCAATGCATTAAGGCAAATGTAACAATGAACTTGTAAACATATGGTATGTAACCTGTAAACATTTAAAACATTTAAATTTTAAAACTTATATAAATGTGTACCCAACTATGACGACTTACACTACTGAGAAAATTAGGAAATGTGAAAAGGGTCTATTCATCAAATCATATAAAATGACTCGTGAACCAATTTAGACAGCCAGCTTTGAGCAGAATTGACTCGAAAGAGTGATTCATTTGTGAATGGGGCATCGTTCATGAAAAACTAAAATAAAATAAACTATCAATTTCTTAAGAATTGCATTAAAATAAAGTAATGAAAGGAATGTCGACAAGCGTAGTGAAGTAAAAGCTTTTTCATTAGAAATGTACTCAAGTTAAAGTACCCACATTTCTGATTTTAAAAGTAAATGTTATGAAGTAAATGTACTTTGTTGAGTGCACATTATCTCTTTTATAACACACACAGGGTACAGTCATTTTAACAGGAATGTTACAGCAGTGTATATAATCTCCAAATATTCCCATAGGCTATATCACAACTGGTTGAGGACAAAAACAAAAATTAATGAAGTAAAACCCGACACTGACAGTGCAGAAATTCTAACTTGGAAGCATAACTAATTTAAATTCTAATTTAAGATTAAAACTTTAAAGGTGCATTAGATTCAAAAATTGAATTTACCTCGGCATAGTTGAATAACAAGAGTTCAGTACATGGAAATGACATACAGTGAGTCTCAAACTCCATTGTTTCCTCCTTCTTATGTAAATCTCATTTGTTTAAAAGACCTCCGAAGAACAGGTGAATCTCAACATAACACCGACTGTTACGTAACAGTCGGGATCATTAATATGTACGCCCCCAATATTTGCATATATGCCAGCTCATGTTCAAAGCATTACACAAGGGCAGGACGTCTGGATGTGCACAGCTGAATCATCAGACTAGGTAAGCAAGCAAGAACAATAGCGAAAAATGGCAGATGGAGCAATAATAACTGACATGATCCATGATATCATGATATTTTAGTGATATTTGTAAACTGTCTTTCTAAATGTTTTGTTAGCATGTTGCTAATGTACTGTTAAATGTGGTTAAAGTTACCATCGTTTATTACTGTATTCACGGAGACAAGAGCCGTCATTATTTTCATTTTTTAAACACTTGCAGTCTGTATAATTCATAAACACAACTTCATTCTTTATAAATCTCTCCAACAGTGTGTAATGTTAGCTTTAGCCCCGTTAGCCACGGAGCACCATCAAACTCATTCAGAATCAAATGTAAACATCCAAATAAATACCATACTTACGCAATTAGACATGCTGCATGACCAACACTTTGTAAAGATCCATTTTGAGGGTTATATTAGCCGTGTGAACTTTTTTTATGTTGTTTAAGGCAAGCGCGAGCTCTTGTTTCACCCCTACACTGTGAAATGTACAGTAACTTGCTGGCATCAATTATCAAGTAAGATGCTGTAGTCTAGCTTACTGTGTAACTTTAGTTACTGTGATTAAACTGACTGTAAATAAGGATAACCATAATTTATTCTGTTTAGCTGTTGTAGTTTTTGCCCAGCAATGAAGCTCAGAAAACATGATCCTGTGAAAAATGTCATGCTGTTTAAAAGGCTTACTTGTAGCTGTGTTGTTTCACCTCGGCCCCTTCGGTATTTGATTCTTGATGCAGATATTAGCATGTGGATATATTTTATCCAACAATGTTACCCTATCAGCATGGGCGTCGGAAGAAAAAAAATGTGGGTGGGTCTTACCCCCAAGTTTTATACTGGTATGTATATATATATATATATATATATTTGAATATAATGAGACAGTTTTTTGTTTTTTGCTCCCATTTATTTTCACACATTGATCACACAGTGCATATACTTTTACCCGCAAAAGCATGCACAACTGGAGAAATACACGAATACTTTTGATTTCGTTAGATAGAAAAGAAGCAGGGCCGTACGCAAGGTTTTATATTTAGCGTGGTCAAGCTTAGTTAGCTAGGGGGGTTCGGGGGCATGAAAATTTTGATTTCCTTGGTGTACAAATGTGCATTTTAAGACGTTTTAAGGCCAACAAATTGGATAACAATAGCTCTAAAACCATGTCAACAAATGCATACATGCACAATTTTGAGGCAGCTTTAATCGCATGTTTGGTAATTTCATGACTTAATTTACAACAGAATAACAAAGGTGCATGCCTGTAGTTTCTTTAGCGCTTTAGTTAAGCTATAATAAAGTATCTATGCAGCGCGCGCCGGCGCATTTGCGTGAGCAATTCTTGAGTTCACGCCTCGAGCACAGTAGGCTATAACCTAACGGCTGGTTGGAGTTTTACCGACATAGCTTGACAACATCTCATCTGACCACAGTTCACAGTTGTTCAACTCAAGGTCCCCCGTCCTCACCGCGCTCTGACTTGCGCCTGTGTCTGAGGCGAAGTTGGAATACAGGTCTGAAAAGTGTCCCTGTTTGTTATGATCGTAAAGAGACATTTCTTTTTAAACGCAGCGTTTTACTTGGCAATATTTAAAAAAATATTTTTATTTTTGGTATTTTTTTATGCTCTGTTGGTGGTGTGTGGAGTAGCATCACCTGGGGGGGATATATTTTTTTATCCCACTGGGGATAAAAATAATTCAGCAGAGGCAGGGATACATAGAGTGAAACTAATTTTGGTGCTCATTCAAGTCCACTATATGGAGAATAATCCTGGAATGTTTTCATCAAAAACTTTAATTTCTTTTCGACTGAAGAAAGAAAGACATGACCATCTTGGATGACATGGGGGTGAGTAAATTTTCAGGAAAAGTTTATTTAAAAGTGAACTAATCCTTTAAGTAACTGACGCGCTCTGAAAAATGAACAGACAAATGCTGAATTATAAACGGTAAAAGTGAGTGGGTCTAATATCATTGGTCTTAAAAAATACAATGGTTCAGAAGCCCATGAGTTATATATTTGTAATAACATGCAGTCTTATTAAAAGGGTGCTGCTCTCCCGCCGCACTCTTAAAAACACGAGGAAACTGAGGTAAATTAATTTACAGTTTTTCATCAGTTAAATCAGTTAGTTTGGACTGAAACACTAATTATAAATTTGTACATTAAACAATCATTCAACAGTCTGTCTCTGTTGTATATTAACATCATTGCATGTTACTACTTCCTGCTTCGCTACTGTTCGGACGCTCTTGCTTACAGCTCCGTGCTTTGCTCTATTGCTTTTATATTTTATCTCCTAATTTTAACTACAGCAAATAGGCACAAACGACAAATCTTGGCACCAACAATCTTTTTAACTGGAAGAATTGCTACAAAAAAGGGGAATTTTTATCCAACCAGCCTCCCACTGACGGCAGCCATCAGCTTACATTCCGGAGAAGGGAAAACACAGCTGCCTACATCCAAAAGGATTAGAAATAATATGCCTCCTCTGGTTGAAGAATCTACCTGCTGCACAAACTGCCACAGACTTCTACAAAGGATTGCAGTTCTTGAAACAAAGTTACTTGCGGGACTACCAAACCAGAAGGAACACACAACAGAGCTTCATCATGGACGTCCTCAGCACACAGTCGGTGAGTCCCATGAATTTAATGCCCCTAAACAGACCGTACTGAGTGCCGAAATTGATCAACATATTAATCGATGGCACACACAGGGAGCGAGACCCAATGGCACTCGAGACATCAGATTGTCACGAGTATCACATATTAATGCAGTAGCATCCTCTACCCCAAACAATAGCTCCCTACCACCGCCAATACATCTGGAGAACAGATTTGAAGTGTTAATGAATGTGGGTGAGGAATCCCCAAACATGATCGGACACAGATCAAATCAGCCAGCAGCTAACACTGATGCTAACTGCCGCTCAAGGTTGAACAGTCAGCGGCACTCAGCTCAGAGAGCAGCCGAGCCCAGGACTCTGATAGTGGGTGACTCTATTATCAGAAACATTAGCAGCAGGGATACAACTACATGCTGCCTTCCACAAGCAACAGTTTCTGATGTAAACAGGGAACTTAAGAGCATTCTGATGAAATATAAAACTGCAAATCGACTAATCATTCATGTGGGGAAGAATGATATTCGGAAGGAGCAGTCAGAAGTCCTTAAGAGGGATTTCAATGAACTTTTTGAAATGCTTAAAAGACTAAAAGTTCAGTCGTTCATCAGTGGACCACTCCCAGCAAGAGGAACAAATAGATTTACACGGTTGCTTGGTCTTAACACATGGCTGCAAAAAACCTGCAACTTAAAAGGACTGAATTTCATCGACAACTTCAATCTGTTCTGTAGTCAGAGACAACTGTTCACTCATGATGGCCTGCACCCAAACAAACTGGGCTCAAGAGTGCTAAAGGACAATATCTACTTCTGCCTCCATCATCCTTCAGCAGTGTGTGCAAATCCATTCAACCTGAATGGCACAAACACACCTGGACCGAGTACAACTGACCACAGGACTTCATTTCAGCACCTGAATGGACATGCGGTTGACACATCTCACAGGGTCAATGATAACATCACGTAGCCACAACAACCACTGCTCACGCACACAATCCTGACTGAGCCCTGCCCACAGAGCTCACCGAGAGACAGTGACGTGTTAGAACTGCTCCAAGATTCAGCACCCAAGGACGACTTTCGGGAAAACAGCCAGGGAAGCCAGGACAACATATTACAGCCTCCGGTAACACCAGAGCAACAGCCCCTCTCACTGGACATGTTATCCCTTTCTCCAGCATCCCCTCTTTTGTGCTTCTCAGAGAAAATGGAGGAACTGGTGTATGCTGGAACCAAACTCTCCCACTCTTTTGCTGCGAGCCCCCAGATATTAACAAAAAAGCGTCAAGCCCCAAAACCACCAAAGCCTGTGGGCCCAGTTCGCCCTCCTCCTCCTCCTGCGAGAGCTCTTCGGCCCCTGCCACAACACCAGGCCCCTCAACCTCCTCCATCTGTTCTAGGTGAACCAAAAACAACCGATAACAGCTCACAGTGATGTGTGTCGGGTCCCCGCTATGATAACAGTGACTTCATCAAATGTTTACAGAACAAGTGGGAACCCAGTGTGCCTGTAGCTTTCTCTATTTCTGTTTTATTACGTTATAGAAAGCCTAAGGCCTTCTCAAACCGTTTGGCAAACCCATTTAATCTGCTACCTATTACACGTCAAACTAAGATTACTGTAGAGACAGAAAGTAAGACTGTTAAGTTAGCACTTTTAAACATCCGCTCACTTAAAAATAAATCACTTCTAGTCAATGACTTAATAACCACAAACAACCTAGATTTTATTCTTCTAAATGAAACATGGCTTGAAGACAGCTGCAGTGCAACAATCCTGAATGAAACAGCCCCTCCTAACTTTACTTTTATGAGTGTCTGCAGAGCTGTTAGGAGAGGTGGAGGTGTTGCTGCTCTATTTAAAGATGTCTATCAATGCAAGCAAGTGCCATTTGGTGATTACTTGTCTTTTGAATACTTGGGTATTGTGTTAAAAGGTGCTCCTCGCATTCTACTTATAGTTATCTACAGGCCTCCAAAATACTCTCCAGCCTTTGTGGAGGACTTTACAGAACTGTTATCAGCAATTTCCTCTGAGTTTGACTGTTTTGCTATTACTGGGGACTTTAACATCCACATAGAAAATGCAGAATCCAATATGGCAAAAGAAATCATAACTGTTTTGAATACTTTTGATCTGACTCAACACATACATGGACCTACACACAATCGTGGACACACTCTAGATCTAATTATTAGTAAGGGTCTAAACATTTCATCCATTATCATTAAGGATGTAGCGCTATCTGATCATTTCTGTATTTTCTTTGATTTATTGATCTCTCCAACTGTTGAAGCTAGATCTATCTCGGTCAAAAAGCGATGCTTAAATGAGAATACTAGTGCACTGTTTATGAAGGCTATATCTTTAACACCAAGCATATCTGCAGACTCTGTTGAATCCTTGATTCTTTTAACTCAAAAGTACAGAATGTTATTGATAACATTGCTCCTGTGAAAGTCAGGAAGAAAAGTGGCAGACAAAAATCACCATGGAGAAACTCAACAGCAGTGCAAAATATGAAAAGACAATGCAGAAAAGCTGAGCGCATGTGGCGAAAGACAAAACTTGAAATCCATTATAACATCTATAAAGATATTCTTCATGCTTTCAATGTGGAATTAGGCAAAGCTAGACAGACCTTCTTCTCAAATATTATAAACAAAAACTTAAACAACACCCGCACTCTTTTTGCTACTGTAGAGGGACTAACAAACCCCCCAAGTCAGATTCCCAGTGAAATGCTCTCAGACAGCAAATGCTGTGAGTTTGCTTCCTTCTTCTCTGAGAAAATTAATAATATCAGTGTTGTGGCAAAAATCAACTCCGACTCTACTGCATAAGAGACAAACACGTCCAATTGTCTTTAAAGCTTTTATTTCTTGCAAGAAAGGTCAGACAGGTCATACAGAAACACAAGTAGCTGCAGAGTGTAAGACAAAGAACGAAAGCTTCACCTCACTTTTATATCTCTAACCTCCAAGGCCGAAGCCTCTGTCCTTTTACCATATTTGGAACATCTCTTAGTGGCTGTAACTTTCCACACATTGTTAGCACAGACATGTTTTTAACATACATCTTGCATGTCCCCATACCATATCTTGCTCTTTCTATTTCCAACATCTATGTTAACACTATGTTAAACATTACCACTTAAGCCAACATCATATTATGTTCCATAAGCATCATATTTCACAAGAATACAGGTAAAAAGCATATGAAAATTTAAAATTTCCACAACAATTCCCTCTTCTTATCATTCATTGATAACTAACGATTACTTCTACTTCATTTCACATCACACTCTTAAATTTGTGAAGAAAGTTAGAAAATGCTTAAGGCTTTTTCTGTGGGGATAGACCCTGTGTTTTAGCAAGCTAAATAGGATAGATAAAGAATGGGCTTTACCATGAAGTCAAATACCTCGGTCACATTTTACTATCACATTCTTTGAGGATTAACCACTAATCATCCATATTCATCTTAAAGTATCTTATACAGTAAATTTAAATTCTTATCTCACATTTATGCTCTTCATTTCTGATCTTCATACAAACAACAAATTCAGATACATCACCCAATCATAGAAATCCTTCATTTTACAGACATATAGCATGCAAATTTAGGTTCTATAACATCTTATCACAACAGATCCATTTTGTAGCCCACGATGTGTCATTGTCCAGCCTCAGTGGTGATTTGGAATTCCTTGAGCTGATTTCACCTACATGAAAATTTTAGACAGGATACAGATAGAAATAGAAAACATAATAGAAAATAGAAAACATTGCTTTGCAATAGTTCAGCATGTCATGTTCACACAATTCTGTTGATGCCACTCGTTGTTTAGCCCCTTCTATTCCCAAAAATGGGTTCTTCCAACCTAATTTAGAATATTCAGGCATATTTTCAGCCACACATTCGTTAGTTACCATCCCCCTTTTTGATACATTGTTCATTAATTGATCATAGTGGTTGGTGACATGTTTCTCTAAACAACATTTGCCATCAACACTAAACTAAAATCCATCTTCAATTCTGCAACCAGATTTTCTCCAGCTTTCTCTGTCTCTGAACATGCTCTGTAAAGAGTTTGAAAAATCAAGGTTATTTTCAGATGACAGATTACACACAATCTCCTGTGTCTGCTCCAGCACTTCCTAAAGAAACAGAAACCTTTTTCATTAGTTTGGGCACAACCAGAAATTCAAACCACAGCACCCCAAAGATCGTCTTCTACCCCAACCTAACAATGGGCACCTGTGTAGATAGTCACAATTCTTTCCACCTTGACTTCTCCCTTGTATTCTGTCATAAAAGCTCCTAACTTCTCACTGTAACTCACATTGTCACTCTTCACTTGAGACTCCAGTCTGTAATCTCAACACACTCTATGACAAACAGGACCACTTTATTCTTATGTTTAGCTCAAAATTTAGCAGGTACCTCAGCCAATGCTGGGTGTACTTCTAAAGCGCACTCATTTACTGTGCAATGATTTTTCTTTTCTCGGTTTCTCAATTGGTATTACAATTCTTTCAGTCAGTCTACCCCCTCCAGTGAGGGTCAAAACTCATCTGCTTATACCAAATAGAGGACAGTAGCCCTGAAACCAACACTTCACATTCCCCGGTCACAACTTATCCTTCGCTATTCCAGTCTGTTGTTTTGTCTCTGAAGACAGAGCCATCTACAAACAACACGTCCTCACAGTTATCAAATGGTTTATCTAGCAGGTCAAGTCATGGTGTACAGACTTGATCAAGGATAGTCAAACAACAATGATGTTCCTTCTACGAAGGTTACTGGGCTCTCTGGATAATCTTGTTTACTGCCAGTGTGTCACTGTTTCTCTGCCGTCAAGTCTACATTTTTACATTTAGCATTGTGATCACACATAGCTGACAGTGTTTAAATTCAGACCCCAAGTTAAATTTAGACAAGGGGTTTTAACCCATGGACGGCAATCTTCAATTTCACAATTCCAATTTTTCATAAATACTTAAACTTACTGATCCAGAGAGTAATTCATATCAATATCATAAATGACAAAAGTAGTCATAATTACCATTAGTAGACAGAGCTGGATAAACAATCCACTTAAAGCTCGTCCCATGTTCTGTATCATCTTTTCATCAGATTCAATCAAAATATCTGCTTCTCAAAATTTCTCGTTTCACTTAACCCATCTGTAACGATAAAACACTCATTCACGCTAGTTAATGACATATACACTCTCTATGCATTTTCCCCAAACTAACACATACAAAACATGAGTCCAGTCACTCTCACACTCACTCACATTAGACACACATGACTATAAACTGCTCACTTTCAAAGTTGCTTTTGGTGTTAATTCTAAAAGCATATCTTTAAACTTCCCATTTGTTCTGTAGATCTTTACTTAGTTTCTTACATGATCTTTTATTCAGTCTCGAAGCATATCTGTTCACTATAATTCTTTTTCACAAAAGTCAGCTGGGTTGTTTTGGTTCTAGTCTCATTGCTTTGTTTTGTTTAAACTTTAGCAGACTGATAACAGACAGACAGCGTATCCTTGCCTCTACCCCAGCCATCTCTCTCTCTCTTCACAAATAATCACTTCAGCAGCCTCTTAAGTCTGTAACTTAGACTGAATGTAACATCAAATTACTATACATAACCCTTGGTCAAATGTAAATGTTTTAACTTTCAAATAAACAGAACATTACCACCATCTAAAATATGTTATGCCAATAGCCCTTTTTGAGGGTATCTTTAGTTTAAATGCTGAATACACTTAACTTTCTCTTGAATCTACAAAATCAGTCTTCATCTTTAACACCACCATTGCCTTGGAATTATCCTCTGCCATGTCTAATGACCTGCAGGAGTAAAAACTATGATAGAGACACATTAGTTCAAAAATCACACAGCCTCATGAATTCAGGGATTCATCATCCTGCTGAATCCTAAACTTCTATACAATTCTTGCCAATAGGGCAACCAACATCCTGTTACTAAATTTTACTCTGGTCTCCCCAGAAATTACAGGACAATCACCTCATGTTCTCAGTCGGCTCTTGAAAGCTCATTCCCATCAGCTCTATATCAATACTCTTTTTCCTCAGGGTCTTGTCCCCTGGCATAGTTGCTTGTCACAATGAAAAACAAGCCCTCTCAGGAACGCGGTTTCTGGTGAGTGGTATAGAGGAGCATTTTTGGGTCAGACTGCTGTCCTTCTCACAGGTCATTCCCCCTTCATGATGCCGCTGGCCTCACAGACATCCTGCTCAACTCTCATACCCATCTCACATAAACACCTCCCATCAGGGTAGATGCCCAGTGGCGGCGGTAACCCCCTGCCTTAGGTTGTCCTCGTCTGGCCAAAGAGGATCTTACCCGTCTTTGAGAAATCACCTCGTGCACACTGGTACCCGCTCTTTCCCATTCCAGATCTTTGACAGTTTTCTTCACCAGAATCAGGTGTTTTCTGGAGCTTAGGGAAGTTGCATTCAAGAGCCACCTGAGCCATTGGACTGCCTAATAGTGTTAAAACATGGAAACAGGTTAATAACAGCAGTATTTAATCACTAAAATCATTAGACTGTGCATTCTCTCAGCAGCAACGTATCCGTGCTGAGAATATACTCGGTGAATTTAATTCTCACAACTGTCCATTCAGTGTAATGTGCTGCCACATCTGTAACCGGAGCCATCAGCCCTGCACATGGTGGTGACAAAGATCAGACAAAAAAGTTACTGGTCATAGAAGAAATTCATCAAAATAGTCACTTCTGTCCTTCAAGGTCTATATTACTAATATAAAGACCTCCTTATACTCATTGAGTTTTCCTTTAACAAGTTTAAAAGTTAATTTCCCTCTTCATGGCAATCATTTCTTTTCACATCTCTGTGTCCATGATTTTCAGCTGAGACACTGTGCTTCACTATAAATAGCTTGTTATCTCTTATGACACAAGCTCAGATAGCAGCTTTTAGCTGACTTTGAATGAGAGAGACTGAGGATTTCAGGACTGGTACTCTGCCTTTTATAACTCTTAACATCAAACTTTATCTACTGTCTTTTGACTCTGGCCCAGCTTAAGACTTTGCCAGAAATGACATTGATTTCCAAATAAACAACTGTTTATATTCATCTTTTACTCACGCTCATGGAAATTAGAGGTTACAAATTTCCAGTCAGGTTGAGTCTTCGTTACAACTGGCAGTCTCATTTTTCCTGCCATTTAACTTTTGACCATCAAAAACCAAACATTTAGACATTAAAGGTCCTAAATCATTTTAGTCATTTTACATTGTGATAGCGATGCGCTCATCACATAAATACATACTTGAGACTGTTCAACCTTTTTTCCCCAAAGTGAAACATTCTTTTAGAATTTTCATTTTCACTTTCACAAAATTAATTTTTTCCTGCTATATTTCCCTTCATCATACCCACTTATCTCACTATCAAATAGTTAGTTTGCAGATGCAAAACATATTATCAATATGGTTTCTACTGTTTTGCAGAACCACAATATTATTTTAATCATATTTCTACTACTTGGTTGGACTGACAGCCTTATAGCTGCTTTCTCCTTCAACCATTCTTATATAAATTGTAGTTCTCTAGACATCTAATGTCATGCATCCATTTAATGGACGAATAAACAAAACTTTTTTGTAAGTTACGTTCACATCGAACTTCTTCACATGCCAATTCTTTTTGCATTCACCTTCTTTCCCTTCTGTCTGCTTCGTCTAGCCTACAATCTATTGTCTGCTTACATTTCACACACACACACCACGCTCACACAAACACAACATCATCAAATCGCAGTTCTCTTCAACTTCAAGTCTTATGACCACTCAACATTCCCTCTTCTGTGAAATCACAATACTTAACTAACTTTTCCTTAATTTTATCGTGTTTTATATTTTTCTGTTTTTCTTCAGGTTTTTTCTTTATCCTGCACTTCCTCCTCTACCGGTTGCACTAACTGTTTCTGCAGAGCTTTCCGCTCTCTCTTTTTTGCTTCCTGCAACCAGCAGTTCACTGTCTGAGTGCAGTTTATGCACACGTTTTCTTTTCCAACAGCCCGTTTTCACCTGATTTCCTGCCTCTACTTCAGCTTTTATCATTGTGAGCCGAGTTACACTTAATGTCCCTTCTGCTGAGAAATCGTGATACTTAATTAATTTATCAATGTCCCCTAGACACACACTTTTTGCAAGCTTGCTCTGAGATTCCCCATTTTGGTTCTCCTTTTCTGACTCCCGTGGCTTTCCTTTCGGCGCGCATCTAATAATCTGGTGGACGTCTCCTCCAGATCCAATTTTTATCCCAAAATTGGACGGGCTGAGCCTCACTGCTCAGATCACTATCGACTCGAGCGATCCGACCGTCACACCATCACAAATTTATAAACTACAGCAACCTCGGCTGTAGTTGGGCTCAATCCCAAAATGTGTTTCAGTGTGACCCAGAAAACGCTCTTACTCAAACGTGGTCAGTTTTAGGAACCTCTTGATCGCACTGCTTCTTTTTTTTTATGATGTTAAAAAAAAATACAGCTCGAAATTTCTCCCCGGAAATTTTATACAGCAGCCAACCTCAATTCCCAAAACCCTCCGGACCAAACGTGGTCAGTTTTAGGAACCTCTTGATCGCACTGCTTCTTTTTTATGATGTTAAAAAAAGATACAGCTCGAAATTTCTCCCCGGAAATTTTATACAGCAGCCGACCTCAATTTCCAAAACCCTCCGGACCAAACGTGGTCAGTTTTAGGAACCTCTTGATCGCACTGCTTCTTTTTTATGATGTTAAAAAAAGATACAGCTCGAAATTTCACACTTCACAAATCACACTTACTCTTAATTCCCCATAAAATTTAAATTTATCTCTTACCAGAGAGTCTTCCCGGGTTAGCCACCCGGGTTCGTTTTCTGATTCCAGTGGTGTCCCCCTCTGGACCCTGGCGGTCGGCCCCTCATCCCTTAATCTATTCGGGGTAGGGCTGAGACTACTATTAAGTCCAGGATGATCAGTCACCGTCCGCTCTCGGGTCCAAAAGGCACATCCATGGAATCCCACTTTCTGACACCAAATTGTTGTGGCAAAAATCAACTCCGACTCTACTGCATAAGAGACAAACACGTCCAATTGTCTTTAAAGCTTTTATTTCTTGCAAGAAAGGTCAGACAGGTCATACAGAAACACAAGTAGCTGCAGAGTGTAAGACAAAGAACGAAAGCTTCACCTCACTTTTATATCTCTAACCTCCAAGGCCGAAGCCTCTGTCCTTTTACCATATTTGGAACATCTCTTAGTGGCTGTAACTTTCCACACATTGTTAGCACAGACATGTTTTTAACATACATCTTGCATGTCCCCATACCATATCTTGCTCTTTCTATTTCCAACATCTATGTTAACACTATGTTAAACATTACCACTTAAGCCAACATCATATTATGTTCCATAAGCATCATATTTCACAAGAATACAGGTAAAAAGCATATGAAAATTTAAAATTTCCACAACAATCAGAAAGGCGATCAGCACATCCTTGAGCTGCACTGGGGTAAAACAGATCAGATCACAACATCAGAAAGCAGCTATTATGTCTGTTTTCGAAGCAATTGATGGTAAAATTTTGGAAGAAACAGTACAGCACCTTAAAACATCAACCTGCGCCCTTGACACACTTCCCACAACTTTTTTCAAAAGTGTGTTTAACTGTTTAGAAGCAGATCTCCTAGAAGTGGTAAATGCCTCACTTCTCTCTGGGACTTTTCCAAAATCCCTGAAAACTGCAGTTGTCAAGCCCCTCCTGAAAAAGAGCAATCTGGATAACACCATATTGAGCAACTACAGGCCAATTTCAAATCTTCCTTTCATAGGCAAGATCATTGAAAAAGTTGTTTTCAATCAGCTGAACAAGTTCTTAAGCTTGAATGGATACTTTGACAACTTTCAATCTGGTTTCCGACCGCATCACAGCACAGAGACAGCACTCATAAAGATAATAAATTATATTCGCCTTAACACAGATTCAGGTAAATTATCAGTGCTGGTTCTACTTGACCTCAGTGCTGCGTTTGACACTGTCGATCACAACATTCTTCTTGACAGGCTGGAAAACTGGGTTGGGCTTTCTGGGATGGTCCTTAAATGGTTCAGGTCATACTTAGAAGGGAGAGGTTATTATGTGAGTATCGGTGACCATAAGTCTGAGTGGACATCCATGATATGCGGAGTCCCTCAAGGTTCAATTCTTGCACCCCTCCTGTTCAACCTATATATGCTGCCACTGAGCCAAATAATGAGAAAGAACCAAATTGCATATCACAGCTATGCAGATGACACCCAGATTTACCTAGCCCTATCACCTAACGACTACAGCCCCATTGACTCCCTGTGCCATTGCATTGATGAAATTAAAAATTGGATGTGTCTAAATTTCCTTCAGTTAAACAAAGACAAAACTGAAATCATTGCGTTTGGAAACAAAGATGAAGTTCTCAAAGTGAACATGTACCTTCACTCTAGGGGTCAAACAACTAAAAAATCAAGTCAGGAATCTTGGTGTGATTTTGGAGTCAGACCTGAGTTTCAGTAGCCATGTAAAGACAATAACTAAATCAGCATATTATCATCTCAAAAATATTGCAAGAATTAGATGCTTTGTCTCCAGTCAAGACTTAGAGAAACTTGTTCATGCTTTCATCACCAGCCGGGTGGATTATTGTAATGGGCTCCTCACTGGTCTTCCCAAAAAGACCATAAGACAGCTGCAGCTCATACAGAACGCTGCTGCCAGGATTCTGAGCAGAACCCGAAAACATGAACACATCACACCAGTCCTCAGGTCCTTGCACTGGCTTCCAGTTGCATTTAGAATTGATTTTAAAGTACTGTTACTTGTTTATAAATCACTCAATGGTCTAGGACCTCAATACATTGCAGATATGCTCATAGAATATAAAACTCAGAAACAGATCACTCAGATCATCAGGATCAAGTCATTTAGAAATACCAAGGGTTCACTCAAAGCAAGGAGAGTCTGCTTTTAGCTGTTATGCCAGCCGCAGCTGGAACCAGCTTCCAGAAGAGATCAGGTGTGCTCCAAAAGTAGCCACATTCAAATCCAGACTCAAAACACATCTTTTTATCTATACATTTGCTGATTGAGCACTGTGCTATGTCCAAACTGTTTGCACTTTATTTTATACGTATTATCTTTTTATTCTTTTAATTCCTTTTCCTGTTTTTATTTCATTTTAATGTATTTTATATCTTTTATGTATCATCTTGTTATTCTGACTTCTAATGCATTTTAAATATTGCTGTCTGGTTGAAAGAGCTGGGAGAATTAGGAAGAAAGTGATTAGATTAAAATTTGCCAAATTTGGATAAGGGGACAAACCATGGGGAAATTTAAGCTGTAGTGCATGGTTAAGATATCTCTGGATTACAGTCAGGACACTTTCCAAAGGGGGAAATTTCCAAAGGGGAAATTTGAACTGCGTTGCATAGGTAAGATATCTCCGGAAGGGGGATTAGGGCTGTGTGGTGCAGTTTGAGGTGTCTTGGCAAAAGGGGAGATTGAAACTGTGTTTATCAGTTTGAAGTGCCTTAACAGGTAGCAGTCCTGTTGTGTGAGGAAGATCCATTCTGATCTGCTCTGATGGATAGATCCGTTTAGATCCAACTCTGATGGACGACAACAACAACAACAAACTCCCTGAGACTTCCTAGCTCTTCCATCCAGATAGCAAAATTCTCTGTTTTTACTGTTATTTCTATTCCTTATGTTCTATTTTTATTATTCTTTTTTATGTAAAGCACTTTGAATTACCATTGTGTATGAAATGTGCCATACAAATAAAATTGCCTTGCCTTGCCTTGCCTTACCTTGCCTTAATCCTCTACCTCATGGTGTTGCCATATGGAAACATACTCTTTGCATTCATTTCATTGCCATTGTGTCTTGAAGAGAACATCCTCATTTTTTTTGTTGGTAAGAGAAGACCTTAGTTTAGCCAATGATGTGCTTTGGTTAAAGGTACAATACGTAATAATTTTGGCCGCTAGAGGTCGCTAGAAGCCTGTTCAAAATAAAGGCGTAGCTTGATGATGCCAAGTTTTAGAGAGGAATCTTGGGACATGTGGTCTCCACCTCAACAGCCGGTGGAAAAGAATAGGGATTGGACTCTGGAACAAATCATGTTCATGGATGATTCACAACAGACACACGCCTCACGAGCAGCGGGACTTTTATTATGACACAGTCGCCGGCGCCGCTTCCGCTTTTCCGGTCATGAGTATGAGGTAACACAGCTCTGTTTATCATATTAGATACATTTGAGTGTGTTGAAAATTATGTTATAACGTTACTCTGTGTGTTCGCTCGGCGGCTGCTGTGAGACACTTACACACTGCAGTAAGATAGATCGATTTTACAATATCATATGAAATGCTGGATGATTGTGTTGATAAATGGCATGGAATTAATTTTAAAACATATTGTATGATGGAGAAAATTATGTATTACTGTTAATACAAATAATTATCTCTATTAAAACGTGTAATATATTAAAGCGTCTTTGGTGTTTCCATGGCTTCTACAAAATAAACGGAAACCGAGGGTAACGCGGGTATGACGCCATTGACAGGCAATTCCTCACACGTCCCGGAGCCTTGGTTAAAATTGCAATTTTCTCACGATTTACAAATAGTTAGAAACATTTGGGATATTGTAAGTACTCAAGTGAACAAAATATATAACACTGGCCTAGTGGTTTTTGGATATTTTACTGCGAAAAATATTACATATTGCACCTTTAAGGCACATAACATGCAATTTTATTTTTCTGTGGTGCGATTCCTGACAGACTGCCGTCTCTTGTCGGTAGTTGCTGAAAGCAAACTAAAACGTCAGTAACAAACAAGGACCCGCCCATGTCACATTCACAAAAAAAATGGTTACATCATCTCAGGTACGTATTGAGGACATATTCAGCACTCAAAAAAGTTTTTATGAAATTAGTTTTTGGTAAATCGATAAAATGTCTGTGTTGCCATATGGCAACACTGTGCAATAATGGAATGACATTATTATAATAGGTTAGCTAGCTAGCAAAGGCCAGCTGCAGTCTGTTAAGCTGTAACAATAACAACATTAATGCTAGTGATATAATGTTGATTAGTCATATGTTCAGGACTGCCATGGTATTTGTATTATGGATTAAATCACATCAGAGACCTGTCTGCCCACTGCCACCACAGCCTGTACTACTGGACCAGACCAACCACTGGCCTACCATTGTGTCTCAAAAAGGCAGGTCCAAGTGGCTGTAAGTGTATTGTTAGGGTGAAGTGCACCAAATGTGATGTGTACCTGTGCCTCACCTCTGAAAAAAACTGCTTTGTGAAGTTTCGTACAGAAAGAAGGTGAAGTTTCAAGGATTATGGAGGTTCATGTTCATAACCTTCCTCTCATAAGATTGCGTAATGATGAATTTTCATGAACTGCAATATTTTTGGTTTTATGTTAATGTTTTATAATACATGATGAACAGTATTATATTTGTTTTTAACTGTCTACATTTGCAATTTAAGTAATGTTCATGAAAAAACTTAATGAAATTCAAAGAATATAAAGCATTATTCAGCAAAAGAGAATATATATTAATATTAACTATATACACACAATTAATATTAACTATATACACACACACAAAGTTATTTCCACTATTATATCATAAAGTACCTTAAAATAATATATATATATATATATATATATATATATATATTTTTTTTTTTTTTTTACAGCACTTCAAATTAAGCCATTCTAAGAAAAGAAAAAGAGTCAAATATTTTTTTTTCTATAGGTTTATCATAATGTGTGCGGTAGAGGGTTAAAGATGTTTTTCACTTATATTTCACGTCTTTACATATCTGTCTTTTATGTAGGCTAAATTTTTTTGCACTTTTGTGACCAGGACTTTTATTTTGGTGTGGTGTTGTGACGTCATAATACTGCGCCACGCTATGATGGTTCTGTTGTGAATCGACTGAAGAAAGGTTTGTGGATTTAAACATCACATTTTTCAAACAGATATCGTCCGTTCAGACAGTTTTATTGGTTTCACAAGCAATGCGAATTGATTATTAAAAGCAAGTAAAGTGAGTAAAAATTCTGTGAGTAAAGCGCGTTCGCACAGTAACAGAAAAGCTGCGTATCATTTCGAGCTCTTTATCGTGCATCAGTTTATCATTAACACGAATTCGGTAAATTATGATGAAGAAACGGAGCCTTTCGTAAGTACGAGTCAATTGAATCAAATACTTGTCAAATGATTCACTCAGTGTTTCGAATCTCTTGAAAAGCAATACCAGAGGCTGCAGTTTCAGGAGCGATACTGTTTTTATAGCACTTATTCAATTATATATTTATATTTATTTTCAGTAATGATATATTGATTTAATTGTTTAAATGTAATTGATATTTTCTCCTAACTCTAAACCTTTGGTAACCCTCTTGAAATATTTAACCTCATTTGTTTAGTTTATGAACTCCTGAATTCTGGTTTTAAATTTCCAACAGCTCGTGGAATTTCCGGAATATCATGGAATTTAAAAAAAGTTTTTTTCCAGACATTGAAAATCAGGGAATTAGTATTTTTTTTTTTTTTTTTTTTTTTGTCATGTTGCTAATCTAACGTTATTGTTAAATGTGGTTAAAGTTACTATCGTTTCTATCGTATTTTTGTACACTAATTTTGTACTTAATATACTAAAAGCTCTTCTTTAGTACTTCTTAAGATCATCTTAAGAACATCTAAGTGTACTCAACTGTGCTATTTTGAGACAGCATGAAATATGAACTAAAATGTGCTTTTAATGTACTATCTCTGTATTTAAAAATGTATTTAGATACTACTTATAATGCATTTGAACCCATAGTGTACTACAAGTGGTAACTAAATATATTTTTTGAATAATACACGAGTTATTTTGGATTCTCTGTGTTAATTATTCTCATCCTAAACATGACAAATTGTTCAAACACACAGGAACTCCTGGAGAAGCAGCTGAGATCTCGTGACACACTATTATAAAGATGGCGTTTATTAAAGAGGAGAGTGAAGACATAAAGATTGAAGAAGTGTTCAGCGTGAAACATGAAGATACTGAGCAACAAACAGGTTAGTTTTATTTGATCCTCATTAAAATGTCGACCTCTACTGATATAAAATATATATTTGAAGAATGTCATACGAGTGTCCTAATTAAAGCAGTTTTATTTAACATGGAGCGGGTCGCCTTATGTGGACAGTTTATGTGCATTTGAACACTGAAACTTTGCAGACCTTTTAGGGTGCGTTCACACTTGTTTGGTTTGATTAAAACGAACCCTGGTGCGATTGCTCAGTTAGTGTGGTTCATTTGAACATCCGAACCCTGGTGCGCACCAAACAAGCGGACCGAGACCGCTGAAAAGAGGGGTCTCGGT
Organism: Ancherythroculter nigrocauda; assembly: GCA_036281575.1. Classification (NCBI taxonomy): domain Eukaryota; kingdom Metazoa; phylum Chordata; class Actinopteri; order Cypriniformes; family Xenocyprididae; genus Ancherythroculter; species Ancherythroculter nigrocauda. The sequence goes on from VTFQ01000006.1 coordinate 3,387,110, forward strand.
CCGCTTCCAAGCAAACTCTGGTGCTGTTCGAATTATATATGAACGCAACACAGACCAAAGACATGTAAACAAACCAAAAACAGGAAGACGAGACCCTAAAAAGGACAGAATCCTCAACGCATGTCGGTTTTTCTTGTCATAGTCAGGTTGTGAATGTATCCCTATGCCTTAAGGTTCGGTATCTTTTGGTTCTGTGATAAAATTGCCAATCTGGATTTGTGCATTTCCCGAACAATGATGTAACTTCTGCTTCACCACCATAGTGCGATGCATCGTTGAACAAATCATCTAGCTAGTCACGACTGTTTCCCGAAACCGTGTTGTCGCAAACTTGTTGTTCAACCACGTTGGTGAATGACGTCACGCAGGTGGTGGAGTAATAACTTCTTTAAATTAATCCGTTTGATTAATGCTATAAATTACGGACATGACATTAGAGGACTAATTCTCATTTTCCTCAGTTATTTTGCTTTATTTCCAGATTAAATCAAATGCTTGTTCTGACGTACTAGAGCACGTACGCACATGCGCACTCTCCAAAAACGGTGCTTTAAATCTCTTGACAAACTAAAATATATAAATGACATTTGTATATATTCAAAATAAATGATATACATTGTACTTAAAGGGGTGGTTCAATGCGATTTTAACTTTTTTAACTTTAGTTAGTGTGTTGCTGCTTGAGCATAAACAGTATCTGCAAAGTTACAGCGCTGAAAGTTCAATGCAAACGGAGATATTGTCTTGTAAAGTTATGGCAGTTTAATGCCTACAAAAATGACCGGTTTGGACTACAACGAGTTGGTGACATCATAAACCCTGCAAAACATGCCCCCGGGAACACACAACAAAGTGGGCGAGGCCATGTGGCGCAGCATAATGGAAGCGGAAGAGTCGTATACACCGGATGCGAGCAACGCGTCAAAAGATAATAGAACCCATTATAATCTGTGATATTTTCTACACTGGATGCGGCGCTGAAGAAGCTTCCAGAATCTACACGAGTTCAATGCTGGATTTGCACAAAGGCTTTTACTGAAAGATGAAGCAGTTCCCACTTTAAAAGCAGAAGCTGCTGTTTGTTGGCTTCAAACTGTAAGTACGTTTTATTGTTTGTACATGTCTTTTAAATGTATCGTTCGGTTGCTATTTTTGGTTGCATCAAGGAGATATACAAAGTAGAGCCCGACCGATATATCGGCCGGCCGATATTATCGGCCGATATGAGCTAATTGCATTTAAATCGGCATCGGCGTTTATAACGGCCGATGAAACATGAGAAACAGAGTCTCATGCTTCACTCATGTTATGAGTGTTGCATAGTTTGCCCACCAGAGGGAGCTCTGCAACTCCCCAGTTGACAACAGCGCCAGAAATCCACTACAGAAGAAAGCTATCAGCCAAGCCACGGAGATGTACTCTTTTGACGGTGAGTCTGTCGTTCGTCATGTGAAATGATTGTAGATTTAGTTTATACACTGTATATAAAAACAGTGTGGTAGTTCTAGCTAACGGTCCTATTATTATCACTTCTAAATATTCTGTAACATCACTTACAGCCGCTAATGCATTGCTATATTAGATTATTATTACATATATTACATTGTTTAAATTATATTTTGGTATTATTTATTTATTTAATATTTTATGTTTATTTATTTTATATGTAGCTATACAGTATACGATATGGATTTTTGGGGGCCGATGCCGATATTAACTCGAAAAGAGCCGATTTATAAGCCGATATTTTGATTTTGAAAATAAACTGGATAATAGCCCCATTTCCTATAAACTACACTTACACAACATTCAATAGCAAAATATCTGCCTGTTCTATGTATGTGGGCTGTATAAACCATTTTCCAGAAGGGATTATGTTAAAAAAAGCCTTAGATTACAGTCTCAATGACTAAACAATTGCACATCAAAAGTATATATTTTTTAATGATCAAAAAACAGTCTGGTTTTAAACATTTAACAGTTTTACTTACTTCCAGTTGAAGCTGGTTTTAACAGTCTGTGTGTGTACTGTAAATAAATTATAATATTAAAGTTAAAGTAAAAGAGCTATACCAAATGTTTCTCATGTTTCATTGGCCGTTATAAACGCTGATGCCGATTTAAATGCAATTAGCTCATATCGGCCAGCCGATATATCGGTCGGGCTCTAATTAATATTATTCCATTTCAGTGCACCTAATAAATAGTCTTTTATCAGTTAGTAAAGACAGTTTCAAGTAATATTGCAAAAATGTATAAAACAAAACATCCTCTTTAGCACCTTTAAACGCTACCTTTACAAAAAATGCTACTACTCAGTCATGTATTCGGCTACAGTAAAGCTTTAATCAGGATAAAACTGTATATTGAAAGCTAACAAACAGCAGTGACAGCATCTTAACACTTTGACACAAATACTAAATGAAATACCATTCATAAACGTCCTTTAAAAGCCGTGATTGCAGAGGTTCTGCTTGACCCTCTTCATCTGGGTCTGATTCAGCTCAATTTGATACAGCAATATAGACGCTATTATTTACATTTTGCCTGAAGCAATGGATGATAAGGGGCGTAGCGTTTCCGGACGCTTCAGCGAATCATGATACACTGGGCCAGCTACCAACCTGCTAACCAATCTGAGCACATTGCGTAATTTGTGGGGAGTGGCTTCATAGAAGCAGGAAGTCAAATGAGTCGTTCATATGATATTGGAAACAGAGGTGTAGAATAAAGGTAAAATATATGAAAAATACAGAGTTTTCAAAAAAACGAAGTGTTAAACTGTGCCCCAAAAACACTAGAAAAAAACCACTGAACCACCCCTTTAATGTCAGCTTGCTTATTTTGCTCAAGATAACGATTTATTACATTCACATATCATACAAACAGGGAACTATGCTTCTAACCACAGCTCGAGAGCTGTCGTTCCAACCACACAAGTTTGCGATGCATTTTGTGAATGTTCGTTTGAACTATGGTTTCGGGTAACACCAAATTGTTGAAATATGTAAGTAACGACGGAACTTGTGATGTTAGTTGGAACGGTAGTCAGAAGAGGACTAAATGTTTTTTGTTTTTTTTTTCTTCTTTGGTCCGGACCAAATGAACCAAACGAACCGAACTACAAGTGTGAACACACCCTTACATTCACAAGCAGTTTTATTACACACTGCATGAAAAGTGTTTAATATATGAATCAAAAAGATGAAGATAATCAGTAGAGTTCTCTCATATCCATATAGCCCCTTCATCACAGTCTGTTTTTGAGATTTGCCTTTGAAGGTGTGCTTTACCAATATACAGTCCTTCCATTCGGACTGTTCCGATCTCTGAGCGGGAGGAGGAGAACTGTACGCTGGCTTTTAGCCTCTGCTATTGGATATTCCCCCTCTGGGTCAGTTGACCATTGATACATGAGCTCCTGACAGGAAAGTGTTGGAAACTTTTCCTCGTCGAAGCAGAGACCAGGAGATGTTGGGATATCTTTCAAGCAGAAGTTACTCTTTATTGAGAAATGCACTGTCGGTAGCTGTAGTCATCCAAGTCTAACTAAGGCAGTGTACTTGGTAGTTCATATACATTCAAGAGATTTCCAAAATGTGCCTAAGGTGCTTTTCACGATCTTAACAGCACAAGTCATAAGGCTCACTATTCTCCCTTCTATTGTGGTCTGGGCCCTTAGGGCATCTAAGGTAGGGCATCTGTGTGCTCTGGAGGCCATTCAAAGGGTCTGCTAGTTACAAAGCTGGGATTCTCTTATTTGAATAGTGGACGCAATAGAGCTGGCTTGGGCTTGCAGTGCCCTGCAGGGATAACAGGAATGAGTATTGGTTAACTTGCTCTGCAACTATACTTGCACACGTGTCAATGCTGGAATGGAAATGCAATGGAAATCAACGTGGCTCTGAAGGTTGTGGAAAGCCCCTTAGGGCTGTGTGCTCTTCTCCCTCTACACCATGCAACGTCAACTGGCAGCCCCCGGGCCAAATCCGGCCCGCCAGAGATTTCCATCCGGCCCCCAGAATAATACTAAATTCAGGAATAACCTTGTAAGAGGAAAAAGTTTAGGGCTGGTCCGAATACCATTTTTTGAGCTTCGAAGCTTCTGTAGTAATGAACATCGACTATTCGAAGCTTCGGAGAGAGGAGCTGAACATATTTTTCTCTCTAATAAAAGCAGGAATCTGTGTCTGTATGTCCGTTTGCATTTTTATTATTTCGAGAACCGTTCATCCAATTGACTTCACAAGGGAGTGCAGATTTTGTCGCATTAGGTGCAATATAGATGGACACGCGAGACGCGACACATTCAGAATTAATAAACTTTTAGTAAACTACAGTCAGAACAGCGCGAGCGGGAAGCGGCACACCTCACGCGGGCAGGGCTTATGCTCCAAGAACGGACACTGCACTAGTGATATAAAACGCACACACACAGGTCTGTTAAATTAAGCAATACTTTTAAGGTAGTCTAATATTTTGCTGACTAACAAATTGGCACAGTAAGGGTAGATTTAAATAAAGAAAAACGAAATTTAAATAAAGAAAAAACGAAATTTAAATAAAGAAAAACGAAATTTAAATAAAGAAAAACGAAATTAAGTTAAATTAAAAACAAGATTAATTTAGATAATAACGGGTAAAAATGCTAATGCATTTTGTTTCTATTATTCTATTTTCCACAATGTCAAAGCAACAAAACACAAGCTCAGACATGCACTTCGGTCCATACAAACTCCGCTGTTCTGCGCTCTAGCCAGAGAACACTCCCGTTGCTGGACGCGTGTCTCAGTGTGCAAACTCCAACCAGTTAAATATGGGAGCCGAAATAAAAATGGACACGCCACGCAGCTGAGACGCTCACGCAGCCAGTGTGTCGCTGGCCTTATTCAAGGGGGAATGAGAACCGTTTTTGCGGGGGATCCCAGGTGTGCAAAAAAAACAAAAAAACAAATATGCTCATTTTTTCACAAATGTCAAAATTTTCCTTGCCTGGGATTTGCGCAGAATTGCGTGACAGTGATTGACAGCTTGACAGCCTCACAAATATGAAGCCTAAAATTCCGCTATCGCCCCCTGGTGGCTTGCTGCAGTACAGGTAATATGTAAAAAATAACATAAATTTGGAATTAGAATTAGTATATCAAATAATAACATTAGGATACAATTCAAATTTTATTTTATATTATGAGTATCTGGCCCTTACAGTGTCTGCAGAGAAAAATTCTGGCCCTTGGACAAATATAGTTGATGACCCCTGCTCTACACCAACGACTGCACCTCTAAAGACCCCTCTGTCAAGCTCCTGAAGTTTGTGGACGACACCACACTGATCGGCCTCATCCTGGATGGTGACGAGTCTGCTTACAGACTGGAGGTCGAACAGCTGGCTGTCTAGTGCAGTCTTAACAACCTTGAGCTCAACACGCTCAAGACAGTGGAGATGATTGTGGACTTCAGGAGAAACCCCCCTGCTCTCCCCCCACTCACCATCATGAACAGCACTGTGACTGCAGTGGAGTCATTCAGGTTCCTGGGCACCACCATCTCCCAGGACCTGAAGTGGGACAACCACATTGAGTCCATTGTGAAAAAGGCTCAGCAGAGGCTGTACTTCCTTTACCAGCTCAGAAAGTTCAACCTACCATAGGAGCTGCTGAAACTTTACTCTGCCATCATTGAATCCATCCTTTGCACTTCAATTACTGTCTGGTTCAGCTCAGCTAACAAATCTGACCTTGGAAGACTACAGAGGGTAGTCCGGTCTGCTGAGCGAATCATTGGTACAACCCTCCCCACTCTCCAAGAACTGTACTTATGCAGAGTGAGAAAAAGGGAACTGTTGCCATCTGGACGACACTACAGAGCCCTGAGCACCAGGAAGACCAGACACAGGAACAGTTTCTTCCCTCAGGCAATCCATCTCATGAACACTTGACAAACACGGAACACACAAAACTATTATACATTATTTACTTAAAATGCTTATCTACATTTCAAATTTGCACACATCATAACTGTACATACAAATTGTCTATATTATATATTATTTGCTTTTTTTGCACTTTGTCTATTTTGTAAATTTGTATATTCTTTTATTATTTTTATTATCTATGTCTTGTCTTGTCTCTGTCACTCTGTTGCACTGTGGAGCTTCTGTCACTAAAACAAATTCCTAGTATGTGTAAACATACCTGGCAATAAAGCTCTTTCTGAATAGGCAGTCGGCCATGCCTGTTTTGTCAGGCTGAAATGCCATTTGTCTGTGCAGGTGCACAGACATTAACCAATGAGGCTTCAGTATTAAGATAAAAACAGATTTTTCCCCATAAGCATCAGTAGCTGACATAATGCTTGTTCCTGTTATAGTCAGGGAACCAATGTTTCATTACGAACCGGAACATTTTAATTGTTTTAAATCGAATTTATGCAATTTTGCCTACAAGGTAAACATATATTTTTAATAGAAACAGATAGATCTACTTATTTTTTGACTCAGCACATCACTAACAAAACAACTTAAAAAATAAAAAAAACAAATGTTATCTAAAAAATAAAGTCCATATCTTAACCATTTCCTTAAAAATCTATCTTTAAATTACAATGTTTTTTTTCATAATATTGGAAAGGCCACAAAAGGGGTTATAATTAGGCTTCTGTCTGTGTAAACCCGAATGTCTCCCTCTTACTTTTGATCTGATTGACTAAAAATGCACCTTAATACAAGGTGTAAATAGGTACTTGGTTGGTTTAGATGTGTTGCTTTGTGCCAGTAAACTAGTGTTAACTTGTATTTGTTTCTGTTTTGCTTTAGACCTAATGCAGCTGAAAGAGGAGAGTCAAGAACTGAAGGAATTTGAAGTGAAAAATCAGTATAAGAAAGATCATGATTTCAGAACTGGAGAAAAATCTTTTACTTGCTCTATGAGAAGGAAGGTTTCCTCACAAAAGAGACATCTGAATACAAAGACTATTAGAGACTTTACCTGCCAACAGTGTGGAAAATGTTTCGCCCGAAAAGCAAACCTTGACGTCCACATGAGAATTCACACTGGAGAGAAACCTTACACCTGTCAACAGTGTGGACAGAGTTTCAGTCGAAAACGAAACCTTGAAGTCCACATGAGAATTCACACTGGAGAAAACCAATTCACCTGCCAACAGTGTGGAAACAGTTTCACTCAAAAAGCAAGCCTTAATGTTCACATGAGAAGTCACACTGGAGAGAAGCCTTACACGTGCCAACAGTGTGGAAATGCTTTCAGACAAAAACGAAACCTTGAAGTCCACATGAGAGTTCACACTGGAGAGAAGCCTTACACCTGCCAGCAGTGTGGAAAGAGTTTCAGTCAAAAACAAAACCTTGAAATCCACATGAGAGTTCACACTGGAGAGAAGCCTTACACCTGCCAACAATGTGGAACCAGTTTTACTTACAAATCAAGCCTTAATGTCCACATGAGAATTCACACTGGAGAAAACCCATTCACCTGCCAACAATGTGGAAAGAACTTTAGCCGAAAAGAAAACTTCAATGTCCACATGAGAGTTCACACTGAAGAGAAGCCTTACACCTGCCAACAGTGTGGAAATACTTTCAGACAAAAACAAAACCTTGAAGTCCACATGAGAGTTCACGCTGGAGAGAAGCCTTACACCTGCAACGTGTGTGGGAAGAACTTCCCACGAAAAGGAAATCTACAGGTTCACATGAGATTTCACACAGTAGAGAAGTCGTTCACTTGATCAGTGTGGAAAGAGCTTCGCAGACAGTAAATGCCATAGGAAACATGAAATAACTCACACCAGAGAGAAGCTTGTGCCTTCACTGTGGAATGACATGCTTTAGCAATGCAAGACTGGATTCACATAAGAAGTCACACTGAAGAGAAGCCTTTCACATGTCTTCAGTGTGATGTGAGTTTCACATATGAAATTGACTTCAAACAGTGGAGAGTGGAGCCTGGCCCATCACGGTTCTTGTTGTGGCAAATTCGATGTCTCTGTGTCCCTTCAGTTCTGGTCTCGAAATAAAACTTGCAGAGTCAAAGTTCCAGGCCTCAGAAGTATTTAACTTTATTGTCAAGCAACAAAGTGAGATGCCAGCTCCACATCTGAATCTCTCTTAGCTGGTCACATTTTTATACTTTTTCTTATCTGTGTTTTGTGGTGTGTATTTTGATCTTAACACCTTTTAACCTTATTACTTTACCTAAGCTGAGAATAATAAATAAGTCGAGTCTGGCCTAAATTATAAGCATTTTAAATTACTTACAACTGAACTCCAGTAAACTCCGCCAAGATGGCTGATGTCCTTATAAGGTTCTAGGAGTAGAACCACAGTTCTCTGTGTCCTTAAGCAAACACATAGAACCACACACACTTCTGTGTGCTGCAGTCCAGTTCTGCTCCTCCTTCTCATGGACAGGCACAAACAATAACTGTACATCTCTGGCCATACAGTATAATACATTTCTTAGAAACAAACAAATATAAATAACAATAATATTGTAAGCAATGCCTAACATTTAATACATTGGCCAAATGTGTAGCAACAGACATCCAAAATCTTAACAAGGAGGCAGGGTAATTGCATTTTCTTGATATAATACAACATCTGTTACCATGTGAGATCCACCCCTATAGTTATTTTCCATGATCTCATTTACGGGGGCTCTCCTCCCACACCTCTTTCCCATGTACTCCCCAACCTTTCTACCATAGTCATTTCACTAATATAATTGCAGGTGTTGCTTATGTAAGAGACAATTTTCTTAGTAAGGGTGACCAACTTCTAGCTACTGTATGTAGGAACTGTGGACGAACCAGACAAATGAATCATTCAGATGATTCTTTCAAAACATAATTCCAGAAACCCAAACTTGCCAATTTCTTTTATGACACTAATGTTTCCTGACAAAAGGAGAGTTGTCCAACTGAAGCTATTTGTGACAAACCAATTGATCACCAAGAAGAAGATAAAGAGTCTCCAGATCAAAAGAGACAGAGAGACAATGCAGACCTCATTTGTTTCTTTGAGTTACCTAACTTTACAGAAAAACCCACAAAGACTGTTTCTACAACTATAACTGCTCCAAATAATTTAAAATGGACTTATCAAACTTCTTTTAATTCTTTTAATTCATTCTCAGCCATCATGGCCGCTATGCCAGAGTCTCCAGCCATCATGGCCGCCATGCCAGGCTCTTCAGCCATCATGGATGCTGCACCTGAAGCTACTGAGGTGGTCCATAGTCCTTTGAGACTGGCTTTGAATTTGGCGCAACCACCGCTGATCTCTGGCATCCCAGCGGCTGGCATCCCGTTGGTCCCAGCCCTTTCAAGTCCGGGGGTTCTAGAGTTTGTTTGTTCCACTGTCATTTGCGCTGCCAGTGATGGCAACTGCCATAATGTTTGTTTGGGCCATACACTGCTCTCCAGCTCATCTTCAGGCAGTGGCGTCCATTCATCTCCACATTTTTGCTTTCATTAGCCAGAATCTCCTGACAAACAAAATAAAGTTAGTGGTTCATAATATTGTTGTCTTCAACTCCACCAACTCGTATATGGGTTTGAAAACCACATTATAATGTTTACACATAAATTTTAAAGGCTGCCTGATATGGTATCACCCCATATTTGGTATCATTTTACATAGAATACCACAACTTTTGTTTTTATGATGCATAAAGCAGTAAAATTAAGCTTACAATTGCATTGGTCCCATTTATGAAGTTCCAAAAAACAATTGTGAAGAAAAATGTCTACGCAAATGTATTTTTTATATTTATAAAAGATTTTATAAAATTTATAAAAGCTCTCATTCTAAGGAGTGTGACAATCATATTTCAAAGAATCGTGCGGTGAAATATCACTCTGAAAAAAAAACACAAGCGATACATTCCAACTCTGATGATTGTTTCAATCAGCCACAAACAGCTACAAATAGACAACATCTACTATAATATTTATCACTTTCAGCAGTGTTTTATGTAATTTCAAAGGGTTTTCTTTAAAATGACACTGGGATATTGCATTTATACCACTGTATATGGTTATAGAAAGACTTTACATTTCATTGCACTCAGGGACTGAGTTATACACTTTCAAATAAGAATTTATAACAATAAAAATACAAAAGCGCCTCTTTTTTAGGGGCTTTATTACAGCACAGATAACATATACTACCATTTTTTTTTATCACTTTCAGTGTTTTATATAACTTTAAAGGGTTTCCTGTAAAATCACACCAAAATGTTTTATTTAGATCTCTATGTGTGGATATGGGAAGGCCAAATCCAGGAGAAAAAGCCCCAAAATGGTCCTGGATCTTAAGGGGTTAAGCCATGAAGCTAAAGGGTTCAAATCTGGTGGTCTCAGAAACCACTCTATTTTATTATTAAATATGTGTTTTGGCAGGCTTGCCAAACAGCAGCAAATTCACTGAGTTGTAGCCTTGTGGTTGAAAAATATTTGTCTGTTATTTTTGTCTATTTTTTTTAGTACTTTGTAACAAATTAATCTTTTCTTTCTCTGAGTCTCATTGTTACCACAGGGTTCTTTTGGGTTAGTATTGGTTTGTACACCTTAATGTTCTCAATTTAATAAAGCATGTACAAAGCCTAATGGTGCATTCACACCAGACGTGAATGAAGCGTTAAGCGCGAGTGATTTACATGTTAAGTCAATGCAAAGACGCGAATAGACATCCTGCAGTGCGAATTGAGCGTTTTGTGCATTTGAATTGCATACCGCGTGATTCACGCCATATGCACAAGTTAAAAAAATCTGATCTTTGGCAAAAATTCGCTCCACGTTAACCAATCAGGAGCTTGCTCTAGTAGTGACGTTCCGTAGCGAGCAGAAGCAGAAATCCGAAACGGCACTGGACAAAATCATTGTCGCTGTACATCTTCATACTTTTATAGAAACAGGAATAAAAAGGATCTTGCTTGAAAGAAAGTGAGTGAGGAGGTCAGACAATCTGGTAAGTTGTAAAAAATGGTCTTTACTCAGTTTGCTGTAATTTACAATTAATTTTCTGCTAATGAGTTGTGTTTATTCAGAGAAAGTGTGCAGAAAGAAGTGAGTCTGGGACACATACTTAAAGCAGAAGGAGAGCCCCTCTTATGACACAAATTTGCGTCTGTTGTGAAGTGAATTTCGCGTGCGAATTAAGCGGTTAAACTCCAAAATGTTTAAGCTTCGAACTATGCTCGAATAGCGTGATTTATGGTGTGAACGCCCCCATAAGACTCATTGAGCAATGCATGTATTAACAAACATCACATTCAAACACATACAACCCTCACAACTCAAAGAATAAAATTAATTGAGTCCATGAATCAAAAGGTGCCTGGAATGTCCCCTAAAACCCAATACCAACAATCAGAGTCCAGAACAAAAAAAAAACAGTCAAAAAAAAAAAACAAATCCCAGCAAAAAAAGGAAAAAATGTGTAAGAGAGCGAAAAAAAGTAAAAATAAAAACCCAACAGTCTCCCACATTAACTTCTCAGGGATTTCTGGATTCCTAAGGCAATGCCACTGAAGAGGAAAAAATAATCCTCAAATGATCCCAGAAGGAGAAAACGTAATAATCCACTGGTAACAGGCCTAAAAAACCACCAGGCAATTCTTCAGTCAGTGTGCCAGATCAAACTTAGTCCATTGCACTCGCACAGGTGAGAGCCTGCCATTTTCCAGCAGCTTTGTTGGCCTGTCTTTCAAGCATGCCACCCCATTCAAGTACAGGTCTGTTTTTTGGGCTGTTTTCTAACTGGGAGAGGTGTTTTTAACGACCCAACCAAAAAAGTATGGAAGCCACGATAGGCGTTTATGGAAGCCTAATGCTGCGTTCACACTGAACGTGAATTGCACATCAAATTCGTGTCAGACGTGTCTAATTGGACGCTTGAACATTTTGAAGTTAGACGTGCGTCAAATTCGTTCTATTTGCACGTCTAAACAAAGTGTGTTTAAACATGAATTTGTGTCATGGGAGGGGCTTCTGCCTGGCGTGCTACCTGTGCTACCAAGTGTATTTGCCGGCCTCCTTGCTAGATATATGGATGTTGCTGAGAGAGTGGGTTGGCTTTATTTTATTTATGACCTGTTGGCCCACATTGGTGCACGGATTTCGTCATAAACACGTGACTGCCAAATCAGAGTCCCTGATTGGTTAACGCGTTGCAAATATTCGCCAAAGTTCAGATTTTTCAACTCACGCATCAGACACGTTAACGCTCGATTCGTGCGGTGTGAACGCAGCATTAAAGGCCATTGATTTTTTTTTTTTTGTTTTCTCATGATCACAACTACTTTTTTAATGTTTAGATCATGAGAAACAACTTATGTCGAGATAATGATAAATAAATAAAATATTCCTAGCATGCAAGTTTTAAGATTACTAAATTTTTTTATTGCTTATTTATTTAATTATTATTATTATTTTGCATAAACTACAAATTATAATGACACTGGATGTAATTTTGTCACAATATGGCTACATTTCGTCATACTTATCCAGTCGGCATCATTTGTGGTTGGACATGGCCCAGGTGAAAAAATACCATAGTAATTGATAGTAAAATACTAGTGTAGTGTTTTTGAAACATACATTGTATGTAAATACATTTGAACATAAATTGTAGTATACTGTATATATTACGCTTTGTTAATGCATGTTGCAGCATAGGCTGTAGTATACTTTAGTTTTTTATGCAGTAAGCTGCATGTATTGTAGTATAATATACCCTATAGATTAAAGAAGTTTGTTTATATTACTATAGTTGCTATATTACCACAGCAACTAGCTGATAAAATTACCACAACAAATTCATTCAAGTACTTTACTATAGTATTGTTAAAAAAACTATAGTATTTGGCACACGATCAACACCCTATTTTATTTCAATCTCTCGCATGCCAAATTTTATGTGCATAGTGTAAACCTTTGTCATAAAGGCTATTAAATTGACATAACAACTGCACTATAGTCAATAGACAAGCAGAGAGAATAAGTAGGCTAGACAGTGCTTGCGATTTATAATTAACTGTCACGATCACCAGTGAGAGTGCCTGTCATTGCCACCAGAGGGCACTCCATCCTGGACTACACACATCATTTGGACTCATTTGAACCGCAAGTTCATCCATCAAAATTTCATTAACCAACAGCAGCATGTAAACACGCGCTAGCCGGAGCGTTTAACCATTGCACACGTGTCACGTCCTTTGCGACATTTCGCGCATGACACAGCATTTGAAAAGAAACAAAAAAACTGAGAACAGTGACCGGATCTAACACCTTCAGATGATGCACAGCTCACATCTCTGTCCAAAAATAAACTATATAATCTTGTCAATATAATAACTTTATAATCTTGTTTTCAGTTTGGATTAAGATTATTTTGCTTACCCCACTGGCAGATCACTTAATTTTGACTTGTTTTTCTTGTTGTGGTCTTCTGTTATAGCTCTATCAATTCAATACATTTCTTTTGGGAATAAATGTTGTTAAATAAACAATGGTTTGAAAGTGGTTGCTTATTTATTCATTTTTGTGAAAATGGAGGATATTTCCCCCCCTTTCAATGTAGTGGGTCAATTTTACCAGATTATACAGATGCTGATGTGTTTTGTTTTCATAGCATCATATGTGAGTGAATGTCTTTGATAGGGGACATAGTAGTGCATTTGTAGTTCTATGAGCATTTAAATATTTGTAAATCGAAATACGCCTGATGACAGTTAGAATTTGAAGTATTGAGTATATTTACTGTATATTACAGTAATATATTCTGTATATGACCATATTATGGTGATCCTAGGGTCGTGATGATGGGGCCCTTGAATATTGTTGCCCAGGGTACAACAAAGTGTTAATCTGGCCCTGCTTGCGGGCTACAGTTTTTAATAATAATAATAACTCCGGTCCTGCACGCGTGATATCGTGTTGTTTCCTTGTCACATCTCGCGTGTTTGGTTGTGAAACGTAGTTTGCGTGCCAGACAGAGTTGTCGGCGATTCTTCCTATTGTAAAGTCATGCAGTGTGAAACCCTCTGTCGCTGATCCATCGTGCAGTTTGAACACAGCAGCGACTGAATGCTGGCCAAGATGGTCATGCAGTGTGAAAAGAACAGTGACCCGACTACTTTGAAAATCGTGCAGTCTGAACTCGGCTTAAGGGTACTGTTGGTGGTAGAAACGCAAGCCTGATCAACGCGCACCGCGAGCACAGTATAACGGCTGATTGGACAGTCATGTTCATTCTTCCAAATTTTACATAGCCTGACAACATCTCATCTGACCGCAGTTCACTGTTGTTCAACTGAAGCTCCCTCGTCGTCACATGTAGCCTATCTGTAGCCAGTTTTCATTGATTCAACTTATTCGTTCAAAAAGCTGATTCATTCAGTAAAGAAACACCGCCATTGGTTGCTCAGGGACGCAATTACAGTGCTGATTTGTTTTGTGATTTGTGAAGCCACAACAAGCACAACCTTGAGGTGGATGGGCTACAACAGCAGAAGACCCCACTGGGTACCACTCATCTCCACTACAAATAGGAAAAAGAGGCTACAATTTGCACGAGCTCACCAAAATTGGACAGTTGAAGACTGGAAAAATGTTGCCTGGTCTGATGAGTCTGGATTTCTGTTGAGACATTCAGATGGTAGAGTCAGAATTTGGCGTAAACAGAATGAGAACATGGATCCATCATGCCTTGTTACCACTGTGCAGGCTGGTGGTGGTGGTGTAATGGTGTGGGGGATGTTTTCTTGGCACACTTTAGGCCCCTTAGTGCAAATTGGGCATCGTTTAAATGCCACGGCCTACCTGAGCATTGTTTCTGACCATGTCCATCCCTTTATGACCACGATGTACCCATCCTCTGATGGCTACTTCCAGCAGGATAATGCACCATGTCACAAAGCTCAAATCATTCCAAATTGGTTTCTTGAACATGACAATGAGTTCACTGTACTAAAATGGCCCCCAGAGTCACCAGATCTCAACCCAATAGAGCATCTTTGGGATGTGGTGGAACAGGAGCTTCATGCCCTGGATGTGCATCCCACAAATCTCCATCAACTGCAAGATGCTATCCTATCAATATGGGCCAACATTTCTAAAGAATGCTTTCAGCACCTTGTTGAATCAATGCCACGTAGAATTAAGGCAGTTCTGAAGGCAAAAGTGGGTCAAACACAGTATTAGTATGGTGTTCCTAATAATCCTTTAGGTGAGTGTATACTTACTGTCAAACCACAAACCCAAGTACTTAAATTAATTTACTTTCTCCATTGGCTGCTGATATTGTCATGAATGGGGCTCCTTCAGCTCGTCCTCCGGACCGCCGGAGGGAGCCATCACCGGAATATTGAACTTCATTGATTCGGACTACGTTTCCCATGGGCCCTCATTCCTGGGACTGATTACACACACACCTGAACTGAATCACTCTCACACTATATAACACTCTCACATGCATTCATACCTCGCAAAGTCTTGATTTGCCGAGGTGATCATTTCTGAGCGTTTTTCCCTGTTTACTGCCTATTGTTACCGACTGGACTGTTTATCTCTGTTGAACCTTGCCGCCTGCCCTGAAACCTGCCTGTTATCTGGACTCTGATTGTAAAGCCCCCTGCTTGACCCTTGCCTGTTCTCCAACCCTGTTTGTTCGCCGCCTGTCTCGACCATTGCCTGTCCCTGTTTATGCTCTTGCCCAAAGTCCCATCTGTTTGTATACCTTGCTAATAAAAGCTGCAAATGGATCCCCATTCTGTCGACCCATCATTACAGATATAATGTTAACTTTCCATCATGACACTTGCGTTTGTTTGTAAACATCATGTAACAGGATTTGCTTGTTGATATCTTAAACCCCCATTCATATGACCACTTCTCTACTTTTCTTACTGCTTTCCTTATGTTCTCTAACATGTATGCCACATTCCTTCCTCTCATCCATATAGCCCCATCATCCGCATATAAAGCTAATTATCTAAATTTAAAGATTTGACAATCTAAATTTTAAGATGTGATCATCTAAATTTAAAAACATGTCATTTATCATAATGTTAAACAGGACAGGACTGATTGCACTCCCCTGAGGAATACCATTATTTATATTAAACTCCATGGATACCTCTGATCCAACTTTCACTCTAATTTTCCTATCTGTTAAAAAGTCCATAATCCAATTATATAATTGTCCTTCAAAACCCATTCTACTTAGCTTAATAAGGAGTCCTTCTCTCCACATAGTATCATAAGCCTTCTCAATGTCAAAATATACAATTGTCATCAGCTCTTTCATTTTCAACGCCTTTTCCACCTCATTACTTACTCTTACTAAAGCATCTGTTGTGGAATGCCCTTTTCGAAATCCACTTTGTATGTTAGTTAGTAGTCCTCTCTGCTCTAGAACATGTGAAATCCTGCAAACTATTATTCATTCCATCCATTTGCACAAGTGAGAAGTCAATGCTATGGGCCTATAATTACCAGGGTTAATTGGATCTTTACCAGGTTTGTTAAATGGTAGTATAATTGCATTTTTCCAACAACTTGATATCATTCCATCCCTCCATATTATATTGAATAGTCTAAGCACTAGCTTTACAGGGTTAGTTCACCCAAAAATGAAAATTCTGTCATTAATTACTTACCCTCATGTTGTTCGACACCTGTAAGACCTTCGTTCATCTTTGGAACACAAATTAAGATATTTCTGTTGAAATCCGATGGCTCAGAAAGGCCTCCATAGCCAGCAATGTCATTTCCTCTCTCAAGACCCATAAAAGGTACTAAAGACGTTGTTACAAAGTCCATCTCACTACAGTGGTTCTACAATCATTTTATGAAGCGACAAGAATAGTTTTTGTGTGCAAAAAAACTAAATAACGACTTATATAGAGATGGGCCGATTTCAAAACACTGCTTTCTGAAGCTTCGAAGCGTTATGAATCAGTGTATCGATTCATGGGTCGGATCTCGTGTCAAACCGCCAAACTGCTGAAATCACGTGACTTTGGCGATCTGAATCATGAATCGATACACTGATTCATAACGCTTTGAAGCTTTAGTTAGTTTTGCAAATACGGGTTGAAAAAACAAACAGAATACAAGACAGTTCTTTATTAAACTCATAAAAGAAACAATAATTACAGGAATACTGGATTCTAACCTCAAAGAAATGCCACAATCAAGACCTCGGAGCAGAAATGAGGGAGAAACACAGAAACTATATAAAAAAATATATTATTCATAAGAATTTAAGTTAATCAAAACAAACATCTAAAACAAAGAATAAATGTATTATTTAAATGTGTATGATGACAACTGCCAATGCGTGAACATGTTTACATTTAGGCTGTTTCAATAGATTTTTTCAGTCAGTGAAGCCAAATAATTGGGTGTCAAATAGCATGCATATATAGACTATTAATTTTACAGGCTAAAAAAATACAGCGTTGGGAAAACTCTTATTTTGAAAAACAATGACCAATCAGCTTTAGCACCACCCACAGGACCCAATCGGAATATTGTTGTGGTAAAAAAAAAAATCAACTCCGACTCTACTGCATAAGAGACAAACACGTGCAATTGTCTTTAAAGCTTTTATTTCTTGCAAGAAAGGTCAGACAGGTCATACAGAAACACAAGTAGCTGCAGAGTGTAAGACCAAGAACGAAAGCTTCCCCTCACTTTTATATCTCTAACCTCCAAGGCCGAAGCCTCTGTCCTTTTATCATATTTGCAACATCTCTTAGCGGCTGTAACTTTCCACACATTGTTAGCACAGACATGTTTTTAACTTACATCTTGCATTTTCCCATACCATATCTTGCTCTTTCTATTTCTAACACCTATGTTGAAACTATGTTAAACATTACCACTTAAGCCAACATCATACCATGTTCCATAAGCATCATATTTCACAAGAATACAGGTAAAAAGCATATGAAAAATTTAAATTTCCACAACAATTCCCTCTTCTTATCATTCATTGATAACTAATGAATACTTCTACTTCATTTCATATCACTCTCTTAAATTTATGAAGAAAGTCAGAAAATGCTTAAGGCTTTTTCTGTGGGGATAGACCCTGTGTTTTAGCAAGCTAAATAGGATAGATAAAGAATGGGCTTTACCATGAAGTCAAATACCTCGGTTACATTTTACTATCACATTCTTTGAGGATTAACCACTAATCAACCATATTCATCTTAAAGTATCTTATACAGTAAATTTAAGTTCTTACGTCACATTTATGCTCTTCATTTCTGATCTTCATACAAACAACAAATTCAGATACATCACCCAATCATAGAAATCCTTCATTTTACAGACATATAGCATGCAAATTTAGGTTCTATAACATCTTATCACAACAGATCCATTTTGTAGCCCACAATGTCATTGTCCAGCCTCAGTGGTGATTTGGAATTCCTTGAGCTGATTTCACCTACATGCAAATTTTAGACAGGATAGAAAACATCTCTTTGCAATAGTTCAACATGTCATGTTCACACAATTCTGTTGATGCCACTCGTTGTTTAGCCCCTTCTATTCCCAAAAATGGGTTCTTCCAACCTAATTTAAAATTTTTAGGCATATTTTCTTGTTCATAGTGGTTGGAGACATGTTTCTCTAAACAACATTTGCCATCAACACTAAACTAAAATCCATCTTTAATTCTTCAACCAGATTTCCTCCAGCTTTCTCTGTCTCTGAACATGCTCTGTAAAGAGTTAGAAAAATCATGGTTATTTTCAGATGACAGATTACACACAATCTCATGTGTCTGCTCCAGCACTTCCTAAAGAAACAGAAACCTTTTCATTAGTTTGGGCACAACCAGAAATTCAAACCACAGCACCCCAAAGATTGTCTGCCACCCCAACCTAACAATGGGCACCTGTGTAGATAGTCACAATTCTTTCCACCTTGACTTCTCCCTTGTATTCTGTCATAAAAGCTCCTACCTTCTCACTGTAACTCACATTGTATCGTCTTTTCATCAGATTCAATCATAATATCTGCTTCTCCAAATTTCTCGTTTCACTTAACCCATCTGTAATGATAAAACACTCATTCACAGGTTAATGACATATACACTCTCTATGCATTTTCCCCAAACTAACACATACAACACATAAAGTCCAGTCACTCTCACACTCACTCACACTAGACACACATGACTATAAACTGCTCACTTTCAAAGTTGCTTTTGGTGTTAATTCTAAAAACACATCTTTAAACTTCACATTGTTCTGTAGATCTTTACTTAGTTTTTTTTTACATGATCTTTTATCCAGTCTCAAAACATCTCTGTTCATTTTAATTCTTTTTCACAGAAGTCAGCTGGGTTGTTTTGTTTCTAGTCTCATTGCTTTGTTTTGTTTAAACTTTAGCAAACTGATAACAGACAGACAGAGTATCCTTGCCTCTACCCCAGCCATCTCTCTCTCTTACTGCACAAATAATCAATTCAGCAGCCTCTCAAGACTGTAACTTAGACTGAATTTAATATCAAATTACTATACATAACCCTTGGTCAAATGTAAATGTTTTAACTTTAAAATAAAGAAAACATTACCACCACCTAAAATATGTTATGCCAGTAGCCATTTTTGAGGGTATCTTTAGTTTAAATGCTGAATGCACTTAACTTTCTCTTGAATCTGCAAAGTCTTCATCTTTAACACCACCATTGCCTTGGAATTATCCTCTACCATGTCTAATGACCTGCAGGAGTAAAAACTATGATAGAGACACTGTAATGATGGGTCGGAAGACAGAGGATCCATTTGCAGTTTTATTAAGAGCGTTAGTATCAAACAGGGGCAAGACAGGACCGTAGTCGGGGACAGGCAAGGGTCGAGGCTGGCAGCAAGCAGGCATAAACAGGTCACAGGCAGAGTTCAAGACAGGCGGCTAACAAACACAAGGTTGATAAACAGGCAAGAGTCGAGGCAGGCGGCAAGGTTCAGCAGAGATATACAGTCCAGGTAATAACAGAAGTTCAGTCCACAATAAACGCTCAGAAATGATCACTACAGCAAATCAAGACTTCGCGACTGAGAGTGTGTGTGTGTGTGTCTTAAATAGTGTGAGTGTGATATGGTGCAGGTGCATGGGTAATCAGTCCCAGGAATGTGGGCCTATGGGAAATGGAGTCCAGATACGAACAGTCAATATTCAGGGGATGGCTCCCTCCGGTGGTCCGGAGGATGCGCCAGAGAGGCTGTATTCGTGACAGAGCCCCCACCCTGCGAGCGGCTCCTGACGCGAGGAGGCGGGCGCCGAGGCCTTCCACGAGGTCGCGGGGCCGGTCTCTCCGGATGCATCTGGTGGAATTCTTCCACAAAAGTGGGGTCCAGGATGTCATTCGCGTTGACCCAGGATCGCTCCTCTGGACCGTACCCCTCCCAGTCAACGAGATACTGGAGCCTCGGACCCCGGCGCCGGGAATCGAGTAGCCCTCGAACTTGGTAAGCCTCCTTGCCCTCGATCATCAGTGGTGGGGGATGTAGGCCCTCAGCCTCCTCCGGGCCCCCTCTCGGACCCCCGGAGGGTTTCAGCAGGGAAACATGAAAAGTGGGAGAAATGCGATAATTAGCAGGTAAATCTAGACGGAATGATACTGGGGTAATTTGTTTGAGAATTTGGAAAGGCCCGACATACCTGGGACTGAGTTTCTTGCTTAGGAGTCTCATTCGTAGGTCCCGGGTGGACAACCAGACCCATTGACCAACGGCATACTGAGGATTGGGTCGGCGATGACGGTTAGCCTGCTCCTCCTGTCTCCTGACCGCTCGTTGTAGATGGTGATGAGCCAAATTCCAGTTCTCCTCACTCCCCTGCATCCAGGAGTTGACTGCCGGAAGCTCAGATGGTTCCCCTGACCAAGGGAACATGGGTGGTTGGAAGCCTAGGACGCACTGGAAGGGGGTCATTCCCGTAGAAGGTTTACGTAGGGAGTTCTGTGCATATTCTGCCCACATCAGATAGCGACTCCATTCGGATTGTTGTTTCTGACAGTAAGTTCGTAGAAATCGTGTGAGCTCTTGGTTGAGTCGTTCAGTTTGACCATTCGATTCGGGGTGATAGCCTGAAGTGAGACTAATGTTTATGTTGAGGTTTTTAAAGAATGCAGACCAAACCTGTGACGTGAACTGGGGACCCCTGTCTGACACAATATCCTCAGGTAATCCATACAGACGAAATACATAGTTACATAACAATTCCGCGGTCTCGAGAGCTGTGGGCAGTTTGGGAAGAGGAATCAGACGGCAGGCTTTGGAGAATCGATCAACTACAGTTAGAATGGTGGTGTTTCCCTGAGAAGGTGGTAAGTCTGTAACAAAGTCTATGGCAATGTGTGACCAGGGGCGTTGAGGAATGGGAAGGGGTTGTAATAAGCCAGCAGGTGCTTGGTGAGATGATTTTGATGTTTGACAGGCTGTGCATTGTTGGATGAATTTTGTGGTGTCTTGGGGCATGGTTTCCCACCAGAATCGGTTCTGAAGTAGATTGAGTGTAGCAGTGACTCCCGGATGGCCAGAGCTGGGTGAATCATGGACACGGTGCAGAACCCTCTCTCTTAATGGTGCTGGTACATAGATGCGGTCCGGTGGACAGGTAGCGG
Organism: Ancherythroculter nigrocauda; assembly: GCA_036281575.1. Classification (NCBI taxonomy): domain Eukaryota; kingdom Metazoa; phylum Chordata; class Actinopteri; order Cypriniformes; family Xenocyprididae; genus Ancherythroculter; species Ancherythroculter nigrocauda. The sequence continues at coordinate 3,408,774 of VTFQ01000006.1, forward strand.
GTGGAGCAGTTTGTTCGTTGGCTTGTATGATTTCGGTGATTATGTCCCATTGTATGGGTGCGAGAAGAAGAGCTTCTGGAATGATTCGTTCTTCGGGTTGAACTTGATCAATGTTTTCGGTTTGGCGTGATAGTGCATCTGCTTTAGTGTTTTTGGAACCAGGTCTATAGGTGACGTGGAACTGGAATCGGGTGAAGAACATGGCCCAGCGTGCTTGGCGGGGATTCAAGCGTTTTGCGGTGCGGAGGTACTCTAGATTCTTGTGGTCAGTGAGCACGGTGAATGGATGCTTGGCTCCCTCCAGCCAATGGCGCCACTCTTCAAGGGCCGCCTTCATGGCTAACAGTTCTCTGTCCCCTACGTCATAGTTCCGCTCAGCAGCGGATAGTTTACGTGAGTAGAAAGCACAAGGAAACATTTTTTCTGGGTTGCCCTGCCGTTGAGATAAGATGGCCCCGATGCCTGTATTAGAAGCGTCCACCTCGACTATAAAAGGAAGTTCAGGGTTTGGGTGATGAAGTATAGGAGTGGTAGTGAAACGGTTCTTTAATTCTTGAAAGGCTTGGGTTGCTTCTTCAGACCAAGACAGGCGAGAGGATGAGCGTTTGGTCATGGCGGTCAAGGGAGCTGCTACACAGCTGAAGTTGCGAATAAAGCATCTGTAGAAGTTTGCGAAACCCAGGAATCGTTGTAGTTCCTTCAGGGTGTGTGGTTTGGGCCAATCAAGTACAGCTCTCACTTTGTTGTCATCCATGGCCACCCCATCTGAGCTAATGACGTAACCTAGGAAGGTAGTGGAGGTTTGATGGAACTCACACTTTTCTGCTTTAGCGTACAAGTGATGATCGATCAGTCTTTGTAGAACCGCCCTGACATGTTGGATGTGTTCTTCGATGGAACCGGAATAAATCAGAATGTCGTCAATATATACTATGACCCAACGATTCAGCATGTCTCTGAAGACGTCATTGATGTAGGACTGGAACACAGCGGGACTGTTGGACAGGCCGAACGGCATAACGAGGGTCTCATAGTGTCCAGTGGTCGTTGAGAAGGCCGTTTTCCATTCGTCCCCTTCTCGAATGCGAATGAGATTGTAGGCACATCGGAGATCAAGTTTTGTGAAGAATCTTGCCTGTCTGAGTTGTTCAAGGGCTGCTGGTACGAGAGGTAGGGGGTAGCGAAATTTCACCGTCATTTCGTTTAGGGCTCTGTAATCAATGCATGGTCTCAACCCTCCGTCCTTCTTTTTGACGAAAAAGAATCCAGCAGATGCTGGTGACGTGGATGGACGGATAAATCCCTTAGCTAGCTCCTCTTCTATGTAAGTTTGCATGGCCGCAGTTTCAGGCTGTGACAGGGGGAAAATCCTTCCCTTGGGGAGCGTTATTCCAGGTAGCAAATCGATGGCACAGTTGCTGGGGCGATGTGGAGGTAACTCGGTGGATTTCTGCTTACTAAAAGCTATCGTCAGATCCGAACTCGGGGGGAATGTTCAATCCTTCGGGAGTTCTCTCTTCTATTTTCACTGAGTGTAGCGGTATGGGCTTTATAGAACATAAACAGTTTTCCTGGCAGTGCGGGCTCCATTGAATAATTTCTCCTTCCATCCATGATATGTGTGGGTTGTGTGAACAAAGCCAAGGCAGACCAAGGATAATGGGGTTTTGTGGCGAGTGTATGATATAGAAACTGATGAGCTCATGATGCAAGAGGCCGGTTTGGAGCTTCAATGTCGATGTAATGTGAGTAATTTTTCCTTCTCCGATGGGTTTGCCATCTAACGCTTCCACTGTCAATGAAGAAGTACAGTCAATTAGTGGAATGTTGTGTTCCTTGGTGAAAGTGTCAGATATAAAGTTTCCAGCCGCCCCCGAATCCAAGAGTGCGTGTGAGGAAACGGTTTGTTCATTAATAGAGAGTTGTACGGGGTTTTTAAGCAATGGGATGCGTAATTGTACTGTTGTAGAGAACTCACCCCTTTGGAACTGGATGGCGTTGGACGGATTGGGCAGTTAGCTTTAAGATGACCAGTTTGACCGCAGTAGAAACATAGGTGCATTTGACGTCTTCTCTCTCTCTCTTCGGGTTTGAGGGGTGTGTAGCCGAGCTGCATGGACTCAGAGACTGGGGTTTCAGGGATGGATGAACGAGTAGGTCGCCGTGTGCACAGCAGGTTGTCGATGTGTATGGTTAGATCAATGAAGGAATTCAAAGAGCTGCCCTCATCTCGGCATGCAAGTTCAGCCTGCAAATCCATTGAGAGTCCTCGGCGGAACAGTAGCTTTAATGTATCCTCCACCCAGTTAGTTTGTGCAGCCAGTGTGCGAAATTGTAAGGCATACTCTGCCGCCGTGGCGTTACCTTGAGTGAGTGAAAGTAGCTGATCGCCTGGACTCAGGCCTCCTGCAGAGTGTTCGAACACCTCCCAGAATCGTTGTAGGAAGTTAGCAAAGGTGGGGAATATGGAACCATTGTCCTGCCAGACGGCGGTGGCCCAATCCAGCGCCCTCCCGGTCAGCAACGAACATACGAAGGAGATCCGACTGGCCTCCGTGGAGTATAAGGTGGGTTGCTGATTCACGTATAATGAACATTGTAACAGGAAGCCCTTACATTTGGTTGGTGTGCCGTCGAATTTCTCTGGAAGCGCCAGACGAGGGTTCATGGCTGGTGGACTGCTGTGCAGAGGTGTGGGTGGAACAACGGGTGCCGGAGTGGAAATATTGGCGGGGTTGAGATGTAGGCCCTGGAGCGTTTTTACCAGCTCTTCTGTGAGGGACGTGAGGCGTGAGAGCTGGAGATGGTGCATGGCCAGTTGATTGGCCTGGGCGGACAATTCAGTGGAAATCTGGGCCAAAGCTGCTGGATCGCTGGATGGCGAAGTCTTCTGTAATGATGGGTCGGAAGACAGAGGATCCATTTGCAGTTTTATTAAGAGCGTTAGTATCAAACAGGGGCAAGACAGTACCGTAGTCGGGGACAGGCAAGGGTCGAGGCTGGCAGCAAGCAGGCATAAACAGGTCACAGGCAGAGTTCAAGACAGGCGGCTAACAAACACAAGGTCGATAAACAGGCAAGAGTCGAGGCAGGCGGCAAGGTTCAGCAGAGATATACAGTCCAGGTAATAACAGAAGTTCAGTCCACAATAAACGCTCAGAAATGATCACTACAGCAAATCAAGACTTCGCGACTGAGAGTGTGTGTGTGTGTCTTAAATAGTGTGAGTGTGATATGGTGCAGGTGCATGGGTAATCAGTCCCAGGAATGCGGGCCTATGGGAAATGGAGTCCAGATACGAACAGTCAATATTCAGGGGATGGCTCCCTCCGGTGGTCCGGAGGATGCGCCAGAGAGGCTGTATTCGTGACAGACACATTAGTTCAAAATCACACAGCCTCATGAATTCAGGGATTCATCATAATGCTGAGTCCTAAACTTCTATACAATTCTTGCCAATAGGGCAACCAACATCATGTTACTAAATTTTACTGTAGGAACTGTGGACGAACCAGACAAATGAATAATTCAGATGATTCTTTCAAAACATAATTCTAATTCATAATTGAGGTTCCGGCTCCGGCCCGTCTGCAGATAAAGCCAGGCTGATTACTTTTACGACACATGCTTCCTGATAGCAGGAGAAGCGACATACCAAAGGGTCACCCAAGAAGACAAAGTTTCTTTGATCATCAGAGCAAAGAAACAGAGAGACAATGCAGACCCTTTTGTTTCCTTACTTCACAGGAAAGCCAAAGAGACTGTTGAACAAATAAAACTGCTTCAAAATTGTTCCAACAATTTTAACGGACTTATCAAACGTCTTTTAACTACATACATTTTGCATTATGTGTCCACAAGTACTACCTGTAAACAGTTAGGCTTTAGAACACTCACAATTCATGTAAATGTGTTAACTCTTGACTGAATGACTGAAAGTATGCCTTATTTGGACTTAATTTGATTCTTTCCCCATTTCCTATATCCTGACTTGAATGAAATCTGTTTAAAATGTATTGTATTCCATTTAATAGAAATTATGTTAAAATGGCACTCTCTGCTGAAGCAGAAACAGGATGTAACACTTATGTTTTATTGGGGGCAGAGGAAGGCCCTCTTGAAACAGGACAATGTCTGATTGGCCAGGACTCCTCAGAGGGGTGACAAACAACTAAGTTTAAATGATCATATTGCAAGATAGTGAAGGGAGAGTTGGTTAGTAAACGAGGAAGGAGTTGGTTCTAGTTCTGGAAAAGAAGCCAAGACAAGTACCAAGAACAATGGAGTAACAAGAAGAACAGACAAGCCGCTCATTCAAGCCATCCAACCTTCACTCACTTTTCTTTTCTTTTACTTAATTCTCCTTTACCGCTGAAAGTCTTGTGTTCTAAGTTTCGCCGCAAAGTTCAACCAACGACTTTTGCCACTTCAACTCCAGCGACAAAGAGACTTCCTTTCATTGTTCCACATGGACCTGATCTGGACCAATCATCGACTTGGGAAACCCTTCTCTGCATGACGAGGGAAATTCACCTTTAAGTCAACGCAAGCAAGTACCTCCAGATGAAAACTGAACTGGTGCATTTCAATTAATAATTCATGGTTCGTTCGGGTCTTTGAAATGCATTGATAGGAACTCTGTTAATCAGATCACTCCCTCTCTCTCTCTCTTTCAAAACTCTTTCTCTCTCATTTCCTTCTTACTGCAACGCGTATGAATGTATGTGTGTGTGTATGTGCGTGCCTTTGTGTTAGATTAGTTTGTGTTAGAATAAATAAAATCTCTTGTATATTTTAAAAAAGAAAGTGTCTTGTATTATGTGCTTTATGATTTAATGTCTTAAACTGTGATCAAGTTACCTGCTCTAATCAGTGTTTTCACGATTGTTGGATATTTATATCCGTTACAAGAGCTTATTACGGCTCAAACAAATGAACGCTGGACGAATCAGTTGCTCGGTCTTAATCTAAACAACTCTTTATAATTCCCTATAAATATTTCATTTGAGCTAATTTTACTTCCTAGGGTGTTTTCCCTACATTACTCTGGTCTCCCCAGAACTTACGGACAATCACCTCATGGTTTCAGTCAGCTCTTGAAAGCTCATTCCCATCAGCTCTATATCAATACTCTTTTTCCTCAGGGTCTTGTCCCCTGGCATAGTTGCTTGTCACAATGAAAAACAAGCCCTCTTGGGAATGTGGTTTCTGGTGAGTGGTATAGAGGAGCATTTTTGGGTCAGACTGCTGTTCTTCTCACAGGTCATTCCCCCTTCATGATGCTGCTGGCCTCACAGACATCCTGCTCAACTCTCATACCCATCTCACATAAACACCTCCCATCAGGGTAGATGCCCAGTGGCGGCGGCAACCCCCTGCCTTAGGTTGTCCTCTGTCTGGCCAAAGAGGATCGGTAACACTTTACTTGAAGGGGTGTGCATAAGACTGACATGACACCTTCATAATCTTGACATGACACATGTCATGAATATGAAGGAGGTTTTATGCATGTTTATGACAACTGTCATTAAATGTCATTCGCTCAATTATGTCATTTTTAATGCAAAGATGACATTGTTTGAGATGTCTTTGTTACGACAACTTGACATAAACCAACATCATAACCTGTCAGTGTCTTTGTCATGACAACTTGACATTAGCAAAACATCATAACCTGTCATAAACATGACATAGCAGATTAATTATCAAACTTAAAAAACTACTTAGCTTTATGGGTTAACATTACATTACATTATTTTGGAAACACTTCAGTATAGGGAACACATATATAAACGATTAACTATGACTTTTCCCTCAATAAACTCTTAATTTACTGCTTATTATAGTTAATTGTTAGGTTTAGGTATTGGGTAGGATTAAGAATGTAGAATAAGATCATGCAGAATAAGGCATTAATATGTGCTTTATAAGTACTAATAAATAGCCAATATTTTAGCCATATGAATGCTAATAGTAATAAGCAACTAGTTAAAAGACCCTAAAATAAAGTGTTACCATTATTTTATAACAGTGTCATCTTTTTTTTTACGAAATTTGAAATTGTCTATTATCTGACCTTCTGTTGGAGGAAACTTAAAAAAAAAAAAAAAAACATGAAATGAAAAATAGTCATGACGCTGTTATAAAATTATTTGTCAGAGTATTGTCACTTAATGACATTTTAATGACAAGTTCAATTTGTACCACTGTACTTGAGCTCAAGATACATATTCATGACACTATTATAATGGCCTCATGACAGCCAATGTCAAAACCAACCACATGACAGTTTAATGTAATGTTAACCCATAAAGCTAAATGATGTCAAGTTGTCATGACAAAGACACTAACAGGTTATGATGTATTGGTTTATGTCAAGTTGTCATAACTCGGACATCTCAAACAATGTCATCTTTGCATTAAAATGACATAATTGAGCTAATGACACTTAATGACAGTTGTCATAAACATTCATAAACCCATGTGTCATGTCATGATTATGAAGGTGTCATGTCAGTCTTATGCACACCCCTTCAAGTAAAGTGTTACCAGAGGATCTTACCCGTCATTGAGAAATCACCTCGTGCACATTGGTTACCGCTCTTTCCCATTCCAGATCTTTGACAGTTTTCTTCAACAGAATCAGGTGTTTTCTGGAGCTTAGGGAAGTTGCATTCAAGAGCCACCAGAGCCATTGGACTGCCTAATAGTGTTGAAACATGGACACCGGTTATTGACAGCAGTATTTAATCACTAAAATCATTAGACTGTGCATTCTCTCAGCAGTAACATATCAGTGCTGAGACTGTTCAAAGTGAATTTAATTCTCACAACTGTCCATTCAGTGTAGTGTTTTGCCACATCTGTAACCGGAGCCATCAGCCCTGCACATGGTGGTGACAAAGATCAGACAAAAAAAAGTTACTGGTCATAGAAGAAATTCATCAAAATAGTCACTTCTGTCCTTCAAGGTCTATATCACTAATTTAAAGACCTCTTTACACTCACTGAGTTTTCCTTTAACAAATTTAAAAGTTAATTTCCCTCTTCATGGCAATAATTTCTTTTCACATCTCTGTGTCCATGATTTTCAGCTAAGACACTGTGCTTCACTATAAATAGCTTGTTATCTCTTATGACACAAGCTCAGATAGCAGCTTTTAGCTAACTCCAAGTGAGAGACTGAGGATTTCAGGACTGGTCTTTTATAACTTTTAACATCAAACTTTTTCTACTGTCTTTTGACTCTGGCCCAGCTTAAGACTATGCCAGAAATGACATTAATTTCCAAAAAAAAAAAAAAAAAACCTATGTTTATATTTGTCTTTTACTCACACATCATGGAAATTAGAGATTACAAATTTCCAGTCAGGTTGAGTTTCTTTTACAACTGGCCGTCCCATTTTTGCCATTTAAACTTTTGATCATCAGAAACCAAACATTTAGACATTAAAGGTCCTAAATCATTTTACATTGTGATAGCGATGCGCTAATCACATAAAAGCATACTTGAGACTGTTCAACCTTTTTCCCCAAAGTGAAACATTCTTTCAGAATTTTCATTTTCACTTTCATAACATTAATTTTTTCCTGCTATATTTCCCTTCATCATTGCCACTTATCTCACTATCAAATAGTTAGTTTGCAGATGCAAAACATATTATCAATATGGTTTCTACTGTTTTGCAGTACCACAATATTATTTTAATCATATTTCTACTACTTGGTTGGACTGACAGCCTTATATCTGCTTTCTCCTTCAACCATTCTTATATAAATTGCAGTTCTCTAGACATCTAATGTCATGCATCCATTTAATGGATGAATAAACAAAAACTTTTTTGTAAGTTACATTCACATTGAACTTCTTCCCTACATGCCAATTCTTTCTTCTTCCCTACATGCCAATTCTTTCTGCATTAACCTTCTTTCCCTTCTGTCTGCTTCCTCTAGCCTACAATCTATTGTCTGCTTACATTTCACACACACATTGCTCTCACACAAACACAACATCCCCAAATCGCAGTTCTCTTCAACTCATTCCCTTATGACCTTAAGTCTTATGACCACTCAACGTTCCCTCTTCTGGGAATCACAATACTTAACTAACTCTTCTATCTCTTACATGCATCTTTGGCCATACAATTTTCTCATTTGATAAAACACTGGTACATCATATTTTACAACACCCCCTATCACTCCACTTTTTGCAAGCTTGCTCTGGGATTCCCCATATTGACCCTCCCAAATCGCATGGATTTAGTTCGCCACGCGCCTATAATCTGTGGACGTCTCCAGCAGATCCGATTGCCTACCCCAAAATCGGAACGAGTTGAGCAATGCTCCGCGATCTTTTTCACCCAAGACCGTACGGGCTACCTGCAGACTCAAGCGCTTAGACTGTCACTGCTATCACAGATTTATAAACTACAGCATTCCACTGTAGTTGGGCACATTCCCAAAATCTGTTCCAGTATGACCCAGCCCACGCTTTCACTGTACCATTGCAATTGGGCCCTATCCCAAATAAATTTTGTTCCAGTATGACCCAGCCTAGATTTATTCCAAATCTCCCCTGTGGAAATGCTCTTACTGCCAAACGCGGTCAGTTTCAGGAACGTCTTGATCACACTGCTTTTTCTGTCCGCGTCATGCAGCCTGGCTCAATCCGCCTTCTGACCGCCGATTGTTCCAGCTCGCACGAGGCAATTCAAAATTTCTCCCTGGAGAACTATTATAGCAGCTGATCTCAATCCCTCATAAAACCTTCCGGACCGCGACCACCGAGTCAGCCAGAGCAGTCAAAATGGTTCGTCCCGGTTCCTAATTACTTATTTACCAAATCATTGTTTTATGGGTGTGTCAAAATCTCAGCCCAATCAGCATCAACATGCATATAAACCACGTGGTATTAAAGAGACATCCTGCACGATGGGAATGAATGTAACATAAAAGTACTATACATATGTATATATTTTGCTATTGTATTTTGGAGTTACACTTTCATAAGCCTTTCTATTCTCCTCTGATTATATAATGGTAAATATTACAATATCATAACACAACAACAGTGATCAGAAATAATGATACGCCTAATACTCACAATAAAAATAATAAGGTCATATAGATCACTTAAGGATCAATAAGGTCATATATAATCCACTTCTTACTCTCGGGCGTAAGAAGTGGATTATCCTTCACCTGAAATGTTTGTCTTTTCATCCTGAAATGCGAGGCAAATGTTGGTTCACAATAATTAGAAGTTTCAACAAATCTCTTCACTCCATTGGGATGCTCTCTTTTATTCTGGATGGCAAGGTCAATGACTGTAACATTGAGTGTATTTTGCAGTATTAAACACGCATTTATACCGACTTCATCAGGCTCCGAAAATTATTCAAAAAGAACACAAAGAATGGCCTTCTCAGCTGCCATAGTTGCAACGCTTGCGTCATCAGAACAGGGTGTTCAACGCACCTCCGTTTCAGTTTAAAAAACGTTTTGCAACGTTTTGTCGGGGCTGAACGCAGCCCAGATTCCACTGTTTTGGTGGTCCAAAACTTTACTACTCTTTTACTGTAACATTAAAAACCTGCTAAAACTAATGATATTTTAATGAAAATATTGTCTCATACATATGCAATTATTTCTTTCCGCATGCCAAGTCGCACTGGATGGCGTTGTTCATTGGTCAGGCATCGACCAATAAAACGCCTTCACCCCCCACCCCCATTCTGCTCTCTCACTTCTGCTTTCAAGTGCTCAAGTCAGTTTTGCTACAGGAATATCGCAAAAAGAGTAGCAAAAGTCAAAGCGCCAGGAATTGAACTTGTACTGCCAGATCTGAGAGGTTGTAAGCGGCGACTTGAATCTGTACAGTGAAACTGAAGTAAAGTGTAAAAGTAAATATGTCACACACATTTGTGTCTGTCATTTTGTATTTGTGAATGCCATTTTACACATTTGTAACTATTAATCTACAACTACAACTTCGTAACACGGGTGTTTTGATTGTTGTCTGTGTGTGCAAATCGAAACATTCAGCGTTTCACATCAGGACTGTGAGTGTAAATTTCAGTTTACAAATACAAATATTAATACGACAAGTTCTCACATTCAAATCAGCATTTGATATTTATATTGAACAATATATATATTGAAATTATTGTTGATATTATATCATTTTTTTTTTTTGACAGTAACCTAAACAACCAATGACTTTACATTAATTTTGTCAAAAGCTTATGTTTTGTTTAGGATTTCAGGTGTTTTTAACACAATGTTTTTATCCAAGAACAACACTTGGTAATTTTACACATTTTCTTTGTTTTAATCTTTCTAACACACTTATTAACTCATCAACACAATGAATGAGTTAAAATTAACACAATATGCATTATTCCTAAACACCCATTAATGTGTAAAAATTTAACACAAGTTGTTTCATTTTTACACATCCTTTCTAAAACATATTTCTGCTTTACAGCATTATACTGTAATTTCTACAAAAACATTACATGATTTATTAATTTATGATGAAAGCAGGAAGATCCAGACCTACAGGAGTGACGATTACTGACTATTGACCGGTAAGATCCTCAGAGAGCCAGAACACCAGAAGTATGGAAAGAGTGTGTCAGTGAAAGTGGTTGTGTGTGTGCGTAGATGTGTGTTAGTTACAGGATCAGAGAATGACACCGTTCCTCTTTCGTAGTCCAGATTCACTTTCACTCGATCAAGCTTCTGTTTAAACTGACTGCAGTCCACTCTCCAGACATCTGTGTTAGAGAAATCTTCTCCCTTCCTCTGTTTTGATGCTGTAGTTACTCCAAGAATCCAGTCTGAACTCTCTTTAAGCTCCACATCCCAGCAGTGTGTTCCTGAGTTAAAACCCTCTGAACCCAGAACACAGGAATAATAGTCAAATCTCTCTGGATTATCAGGAAGAGGTTGATCGATCCCGCTGTCTCTCACACTGGTCAGATCATCAGACAGGACGAGACCTGGATGAGCCGTGTTTGGATCCAGAATGACAGGAGCTGATGAGACACAATCAACAGATGCTTTTATTCTGATGTTCATATAATGATCAAGAGTGAACCAACACAGATTATTATGAATTATGACACTGTTGATCAAACACACTTTCCTCTGATCACTGTCAGTGCTGTTATTAGTTTCACACTCATTTTATCATCAACTACAAACATTAAATGTGTGATTCAGACATTTGTGTCCATCAATTAAAGACTCTTACAGTCTTTATTGGTTTAAAATAGTTTATTCTCACTGTCTGTTGTGTTTGACTAGCTATGTTGGCTTGAGAAATTATTATTATTATTACTATGATTCTGAGATTAAATTTTCTGATTGTAACTCCTCTGAACATCCACCAAACCCTCAGACTGTTCTGACTCGGGTTACTTTGTCTTTTATAACTGATCAGACTTACAGTTTTCCAAAAAATGACGATCAAAACTCTGTAAAATCCCACTGACTGTCACTGACAGAAAGTTCAAATGAGAAAAAACTGTTCAAACTCCAACTGACAAAGTTTTTAGCTTCAGCCTTTGATTCCATCCAGTCGGAGGATTTAAAACCATGTTTGATATTTTGAGACAGCATGAAATATGAACTAAAATGTGCTTTTAATTTACTATTTCTGTATTTTAAAAACATATTTAGATGCCACTTATAGTACATTTGCGCACATAGTGTACTATAAGTGGCAGCTAAATATGTTTTTAAATATAAAAAAGCTAAATTTTTTTTTAAATGTTTAAAAAGCTTAATACAGAAATAGTGTATTAAAAGCACATTTTAGTTCATATTTCTGCTGTCTCAAAATAGCACAGTTGAGCACACTTAGATGTTCTTAAGATGATCTTAATATACTAAAAATTCTTCTTTAGTACTAATTAAGTACAAAATTAGTGCGCGAAAATAGAGCACTTTAAGTACATTATAGAAGTGTACTTTTTTCACCTGGGATGACATGCGTGAAATAAATGTACGAGAAAACGTAGAATCTGCCATTTGCAGCAGTTTCATCACAGTCGAGTTAATACAGTTTACGCCCAGGTTAAAAAATATGGAAATTCTTTCTAATAAATACAGAAAAATCACTGAAGAATACTAAGTGGAGCTCCACCATGAAGGAAAAACTGCTTCAGTAAGTATTGTACTGTTAGCTTTGTCTTGAGAGAGTTAGCAAACCACATTCTGAGATAAATCTGGATTCATTCATTATTAACTATGTTAATATTCATAATTATCCAGGGCTCGACATTCACACTTTATATGGATATGTAGCCGGATTAAAATGTCAATAGCTGCGAATGTTTGATTATATTACATAAAATGTACACAGCGACTTGATAATGGATTAAAGGTAACAACATAGATAAACGACACCAGTTATCTCTAACTCCTGTTGTAATCTGACTGTGTCTACCCACCCCTGTCCATCTCCAAACACACGACTCAAATTTTCCACTACTGCGAGTCATCTTATCTCCTGTGTTTGTTTCACTTGTCTGTCATGTGTCTCCTGACAATGAGGCACAAGTTTCTGTTTGTGTTGGGAACGATTATAAAGTCATGTAGTGTATAGGCACCGATCCCATTTCCGGGGCTGGAGCACCCACAGAAATGGTTGAGCACCCACGGAAAATTACGAGATATTCTCCATGGATTTTAACAAGTAAAAAATCGATTGCAGCTATCAGAAACGATCCTTAATTTTTTTGTTTTATAGTTTATTTAAGGCTGTTTCTATGATGTTATTTTAATGGCAAAAGTCGAGAGCGCATCCAGTGTTGAGGCTCCCTCTCAACAAATCTCTCAACTCGCAGTCGGATTTCCTTCACTCCTGCGCTCGCTCAGATTCAGAATCAGAACTCAAACTGTCCTTGCCCTGTCCCTAAAATGGTCTTCTTTCCTGGATTTAAAGTTGCCAGAAGCTGACTTTCATTTGACGCTCATTTGAGTTAAATAATAGGCGATCTGGTGCTGGAACGTGTTGTTTTTGAAATGCTTTTGCTGCTGTTATAAGTGGAGGAACGGTCTATAGTGACTCGTGTACAGTCTTCTTCATACATGCGCGTCAATCTATCACGATTCGACTCTTCTTTCCAGCGAAGTCACTATTAAAATGCACACAAATTTGTCCTTGTTATTGATATACAATCATAAATAAACTTCTTTGATCTTAATGAGAAAAAAAGAAAAAAAAATATTCGAAAACGGATTCGAACCACTGATAATTAGAAGACTCTATTAACACAAATTCTACCACAAGACCAATGGGGAATATGAAAACTAAGTGTGGATTTGTCTATAATATATTAGTAGCACGATACTAATATTGTAATGTAGATGTAAGAATGAAACTATAACATAAAAAAGGGGGGGAGGGGTGTTGTTACTGGGCACCCACCGGCAGAAACATAAATCGGTGCCTATGGTGTAGTGTATGATCCCCAGCCTTTCTCTGTAACCATTTACAAAGTCGGCAAGTGTATGATGCCTGCTGTTTAAAAATCTGTTCAGATTTTAAAAGTCATGTAGTGTATTCCAGCCTTTATCTATCATGAAGCACCTCTAACTCTCCACCCCTCCATCATTTCCAGCTCAGATCTCCTGCAGTCAGACTCACTGTTTTGGACGATGTCCTGCATCTTCTTCCAGACTCTGAACGGCAGGTTGCCCAAGTAACGTGGCACATGAATCAAAGCTCCAGAAGCCATCTGTGGATCCGGCCGTGATCTCTGGACTCTGGAAGAACATTCAGGAGTCAGAACTGCAGTGGCTTTGGATCAGAACCAGAGAGACCAGAGACAGGAGCAGATCACTCACCTTTCCATCGAGACTGGAAACTCCTGCAGAACAAACACACCATTTATCATCAAGAACTCAATCAATGAACCAATGATCAACCAATGATCTGAAATCAGACCTTCAGAAAGCAGACGTCACTGGCTTTCATCATCTCCTCCATGTCTTTGATTGTGTGTGAAAGAACTGAGATGTGTCTGTTCATCTCCTCCAACTTCTCCTTCATCATCTGCTTCTTCTGCTCCTCTTCCTCCCTCAGAGCAGTGATTGTAGCTTCTTCTTCATCTCTGAGAAACTGATGAAGCTTCTCAAACTGCTGTTTAATCTGATGCTCTGTGTGCTCAGCTTGAGACTGAAATCAGATCACATTCGCTTCAATCATCTCAAAGACCAACTGATTCTGGAGCAGCATGAAGAGTGAGTGAGTAAATGTGGGTTAGTTCACTACAACTTTAATTTCTGAAGCACTAGTGCTGTAGTAGTAGATGTTCTGTGTCTGTAGGGTGAAAATACACATTATCAATCATCCTCAGGTAGATTCGTAATATCAGCACATTATTCCTACCCACTGCTGAATAATCAGCTGACAGAGATATACACACTTGATCATCGATATACACGAACGACTGTGTGTGTGTGTGTATGAGTGTGTGTATGAGTGTGTGTGTGTGTGTGTGTTCCAGTCAATAAAGCAACATGTAATTATATCACACAAATCAGTCCAGCTCTTCTAATCAAACTCTTGAATATGTGAAAAGAATCAATCCTCACCTTGATGTGTTGAACTGTTTTCTCAAACTCTCCTTTAATGTTTTCATTGTGTTTAAGTTTCTCTTGTAAGGACTTCAGTGCTGTATTGAGATCCTCCTAGAATTTAAAGTGAAAATCTATAAGACACCAGAGATTTCTGTAATATGTTCCTATATGTAATACATAAGCTTAAACAAGTGTTTATCTGTCTTACCTTATATGATGAAACCACTTCACCGATGGGTCTGAATTTATGATTGTCGTGTTGTTTTGAATCTCTGCACACTAAACACACAGGCTGTTTGTCCTCCAGACAGAAGAGTTTGAGTTTCTCACCATGTAAACTGCAGATCTCCTCAGATCCTGAAGAACGCCTCTCATTTCTCTCCTTCAGGAACGACTCACACAAGTTCTTTAATGCGAGACTAACTGGAGGATTTTCTTTTGAGGATCTTCTCCTGCAGACAGGACACTCCTGAGTTTCCTTGGTTCTCCAGAACTGTTGAAGACACTCTTTACAGAAACTGTGACTACATGACA
Source organism: Ancherythroculter nigrocauda (assembly GCA_036281575.1). NCBI lineage: Eukaryota > Metazoa > Chordata > Actinopteri > Cypriniformes > Xenocyprididae > Ancherythroculter > Ancherythroculter nigrocauda. The sequence goes on from VTFQ01000006.1 coordinate 3,423,900, forward strand.
GAAGAACAGGAACACTGAAGATTTCATGACACACGGGACAAATATAATCATATTCAGCTGCTGAAGCCATTCTCACTGTTTGAGCTCCTGCAGTCTAAACTTTACTTTCACTTTCTGAATGATAGTTTAACCACAAAGATCTGCTGTCTGTTCAGAAACAATCTTCTCACAAATCCTTCTTGAAAGTTTTTCTCTTTGTTCTTCATTGATAGCCGATTCTTTTATGCTTTTGTCGAGATAAAGTCAGTATGACAGTAAGGAGAAATAAGTCAGTCTCTTCCTGGTAAGTGTTGTAAGAGGGAGGAGTTTCTGATCACATGGGTGTGTTTGAACAGGGCAAAGTCCTACAAAACGAGGATTTTTTTCAGGTTAAAGTTTCAGTGATAAACACGTCTGATCATGTTGATGATTGTCAGTGTTTGGAGACGTGAGCAGAGGTGGGTAGAGACACCTGACAACGGTACTCAAGTAAAAATTCAAGTATTTAAATAAATAATTTTTTCATCCAGAAGTGAGGTCAAGTACGATAGTGGAGAATCAATGAAGCATGAATAACAATATGAGGGCCATTCCACCGAATCGGTGCCATTTCTGTCCCCAGGACATTTTATGTATAAATATGCATGAAAATGAACTCTAAAATATATTTTATTATTAAGCAAAGTAATCATTAAAATCTTACAGAAATCTTATTATTTTTGCATTGTTGTGTTACTCCATATACCATCTATGCTAAACAAAAATAAATTTCATAAGAAATCCATAATATGTTATATAAAATACACATTTAAGTCGTGTCCCCTGGTTTTCACTCAGTCCTGTTACCCTCACACATTTCCCCCTCTAAAAAAACTTGGAACATTCCACAAGACACATTTTCAACAGGAAGTTGCATCATCTGGATCTTACGCAGGCCATAAGAAGACCAAAAGTAAGTTCTCTCATTTTTATTTCTGTATATTTGGTGAAATTGTAACTATGACTGAGAAGGTCAATCTCAACGTACTGTCCTGTTACCTAAATTATTTCTTTGATGTTATTTGTTTATTTTAAAAATATTAACTTTAGGTAAGTCACTAGTATTTGCTTAGTGTCCTCATTATATTATCAGGTACGCCATGTGTCCATATGTCATGTATTTTATCATTTTTGCTTAAAAACTCAATCCTGTTACTTTCAGTCCTGTTACTCATATGAAAAATAACAGGACTGAGTTATGAGTAACAGGAGTGAGTAGAATCCTCTGTTTTGTTATTTAATAATGTGAATATTAGCTGATATAATACTATTCACCTGTATCATGAGTTTTACAGTTGAAATTATTTAAATTGTAGATTTTTAGGATTAGTTTTACAATATGAATGCCATACATTGCAGGGAGCCAGTCCACCACTACGTGACTTCATCTTTTTGTCTTTCTCTTTCTTATCTTTTGTAGAAGATGGAGAGAACCTATACTTTGCAGGTGCAAGAAACACACACCCATGGCATGCTGCAAGGGAAGGAGTGAAACACACCAGCAACCCTATCTTTTTCCCCCTTTTTTGTCTTTCCTTCCCTCCCTCTCTCTCTTTTCCTTGCTCTCCTTCTTTCTCTTTCCACCTCCTTCACTGTAATGTACTACTAGCACATAGAACATCCCTTCAACACAGAAATCTCACTCACACACATGCACACACGGCCATAAACACACTCTTTTTCTCACACACATACACACACATATGGACACTCAGTCCTGTTACCCAGCGTTCATTCCTGTTACAAAGTGCTCAGTCCTGTTACTAAATTTATTTATTTTTCTAGAAAAATAAAGTTAAACCACTGTTTTTTATCAGTTTTGTCTGATCCATCATTTACACAATTGTTAAATAAATTAAATTATTTAAAACATATAAACTTGAGGCTTTTGTCTTCTTTTAAATGAGAAAATTGTTTTGCGTTTTTTATTAAAATACATCTTGCCTTATAATAAAGTGATTTTTTCGTCACAAATATCAGTTTTTTGAGCACATAATCAACCATTTCTTCAAAATAAACACTTTCTTGAGGTGAATACAAAGGAATTAACTCACATGCTTTTAAACATAATTTTTAAATGGCACGTGAGTTTTGGTAACAGGACTGAGAAAACATGCATCCATCTTCTGCGTTGAAACCTTGTAAAACATTAAATAAAGTTGCCTGAGATTGACCAATACACATTTTGAAAAGTTAAAAATGTGTAGTATTAGATTCAGTTTTGAAAAAGATGAAAAATAATGTTTAATTTTGAAGAGTTACAACAAGCAAATGGCACCCATTCGGTGGAATGGCCCATGAATGTTTTCTCCCTATAAATGTCCAAGTGAGAGACTGCATGTCAAATCTAATTTTTTTTTTAAATAAACTAAACTGCCATCAGTATCAGTAACAGAGGTTTTAGACAAAAATATTGGAAGACAAATCTGTCACGGTGCACACAAGAACAAGATGGTAAGATCCAAGTGCAGCGATGTTTATTACAGGAAACTCCAAGCATGTAATCCAGAAACACAGGCAAAAGGTTAAACTCCACAAAAATAGTCCAATACAAAAAGCCAGAGAAACAAAAAAGTGCACGTAACAAAAATACAACGAACCACAACCAAGGACAGACACAACTCAGTATAAATAGACAGACACTAATAACATAATACAGAACAGCTGAGTGCAATAAACGAGGTTAATGAGTCCAGGGAAGTGTCTTATGGGAAATGTAGTGAATGCATGGGTGGAAATGAGAGTCCGGGATGGAGTGCCCTCTAGTGGCTGATAGGGCACTCACACTATAGATCGTGACATTACCCCCCCTCAAAGGAGCGGCTACCAGACGCTCCACCAGACAAAACAAAAACACAACTCAGGAGGGAGGTGGACAGGAGGAGGATCAGGGGGAGGGATGGTGGGCCAGATCCAGGGTGCCCAACTGATAGCCAGGGCAGTACTGGAGGAACTGACCAAGCGGGTGTCAACAGACCTGGGGTCCTGGCCGGCAGCCAGGGTGGCGCTGGGGGAACCGACCAGGCTGGTTCCAGTGGTTCTGGAGTCCTGGCTGAGTGCCAGGGTGGCGCTGGAGGAACTGACCAGGCTGGTTCCAGCGGGTCTGGAATCCTGGCTGATTGCCAGGGTGGTGCCGGAGGAACTGACCAGGCTGGTTCCAACGGTTCAGATGGCCTGGGCAGTGGCGGCAGGGCAGAAAGCCTGGGCGGCGGCGGCAGGGCAGAAGGCTTGGATGATGGCGGCAGGACAGAAGATCTGGGCGGTGGCAGCAGGGCAGAAGGCTTGGACGGCGGCAGGGCAGTAGGCTTGGACGGCGGCGACAGAGCTGGCCAAGGGTGCTTCGTGGCCGTATCAGGGAGAACGAGCAGCTCGGTGACGACCTCCGTGGCCGTATCAGGGAGAGCGGCCAGCTCGGTGACGGCCTCCGTGGCCGTATCAGGGAGAGCGGACAGCTCGGTGACGGCCTCCGTGGCCGTATCAGGGAGAGCGGCCAGCTCGGTGACGGCCTCCGTGGCCGTATCAGGGAGAGCGGACAGCTCGGTGACGGCCTCCGTGGCCGTATCAGGGAGAGCGGACAGCTCGGTAACGGCCTCCGTGGCCGTATCAGGGAGAGCGGAGGACTCAGGGACGGCAGCGGGCTCAGACTGGAGCTGCTCTGGGACGGCCGCGTGCTCAGGCTGGGGCTGCTCTGGGACGGCCGCGTGCTCAGGCTGGGGCTGCTCTGGGACGGCCACGTGCTCAGGCTGGGCTGCTCTGGGACGGCCGCGTGCTCAGGCTGGGGCTGCTCTGGGACGGCCGCATGCTCAGGCTGGGGCTGCTCTGGGACGGCAGCGTGCTCAGGCTGGGGCTGCTCTGGGACGGCAGCGTGCTCAGGCTGGGGCTGCTCTGGGACGGCAGCGTGCTCGGGCTGCTCCGGGACGGCAGCGGGCTCGGGCTGCTCTTGCGAAGGCGGCAGGGCAAGGCGCTTCGGTGGCGCCGGCAGGGCAAGGCGCTTCGGTGGCGCCGGCAGGGCAAGGCGCTTCGGTGGCGCCGGCAGGGCAAGGCGCTTCGGTGGCGCCGGCAGGGCAAGGCGCTTCGGTGGCGCCGGCAGGGCAAGGCGCTTGGAGAACCCACGATCAACCACTAGAGTGGTCTCCAGGCCTTGTAGGATGGAGGAAGCCCTTTTCCTCCTTCTCCTCCACTTATGAGGGTGAGGCGGTGGCTTACCCAAAATGGCCTCACTGGCTGGAGCGGACTTACTGACTGGAGCGTACTCTGGAGTGGACTCACTGACTGGAGCAGGCTCTGGATCGGACTCACTGACTGGAGCGGACTCTGGAGTGGACTCACTGACTGGAGCGGACTCACTGACTGAAGCGGGCTCTGGAGTGGACTCACTGACTGAAGCGGGCTCTGGAGTGGACTCACTGACTGGAGCGGGTTCTGGAGTGGACTCACTAACTGGAGTGGACTCACTGACTGGAACGGGCTCTGGAGTGGACTCACTAACTGGAGCGGACTTTGGAATGGACTCACCAACTGGAGCGAGCTCTGGAGTGGACTCACTGACTGGAGCGGACTCACTGACTGAAGCGGGCTCTGGAGTGGACTCACTGACTGGAGCGGGTTCTGGAGTGGACTCACTAACTGGAGTGGACTCACTGACTGGAACGGGCTCTGGAGTGGACTCACTAACTGGAGCGGGCTCTGGAGTGGACTCACTGACTGGAGTGGACTCACTGACTGGAACGGGCTCTGGAGTGGACTCACTAACTGGAGCGGACTTTGGAATGGACTCACTAACTGGAGCGGGCTCTGGAGTGGACTCACTGACTAGAGTGGACTCACTGCCTGGAACGGGCTCTGGAGTGGACTCACTAACTGGAGCGGACTCTGGAGTGGACTCACTAACTGGAGCGGACTCACTGACTGAAGCGGGCTCTGGAGTGGACTCACTGGCTGGAGCGGGCTCTGGAGTGGACTCACTGGCTGGAGCGGACTCTGGAGTGGACTCACTGACTGGAGCGGACTCACTGACTGAAGCGGGCTCTGGAGTGGACTCACTGGCTAGAGCGGGCTCTGGAGCGGACTCACTGGCTGGAGCGGGCTCTGGAGCGGACTCACTGGCTGGAGCGGGCTCTGGAGCGGACTCACTGGCTGGAGTGGACTCTCTAACTAAAGCGGGCTCTGGAGTGGACTCACTGGCTGGAGCGGGCTCTGGAGCGGACTCACTGGCTGGAGCGGGCTCTGGAGAGGACTCACTGGCTGGAGCGGGCTCTGGAGAGGACTCACTGGCTGGAGCGGGCTCTGGAGAGGACTCACTGGCTGGAGTGGACTCTCTAACTAAAGCGGGCTCTGGAGTGGACTCACTGGCTGGAGCGGGCTCTGGAGTGGACTCACTGGCTGGAGCGGGCTCTGGAGCGGACTCACTGGCTGGAGCGGGCTCTGGAGAGGACTCACTGGCTGGAGCGGGCTCTGGAGAGGACTCACTGGCTGGAGCGGGCTCATTGACTGGAGCGGCCTCCGGGCCTTGACGTCCGAAGGAAGCCTTCTTCCTTCTCCTCCTCCTCCCTCTACCGGGGTGAAGCTGAGGCTCAGTGCCCACCTCCCCTGTGACTTCAGAGACGGATTCATGATCTGGAGCATGCACACTGCCTGGTTGACTTGGTGAGGCCCAATCTACCCGATGGCGGAGATAGGCGGCGAACCTCCAAAAATCCAAGTCCTGTAGCCCTTCCATCTCACACTGAGGTAGAGGATCATCAATGCAGCCATTAAAAATCTCCTTCAGCGCTGCATCGTTGTACCTCAGCCCCACCGCCATCGTCCAAAAGACCGTGGCGAAGCATCCTACCTCTTCTCCCTCCTGGCGTAGAGCCATCACTGCCCCAAGCAGTGCCATACGCTCCCTGCAAGTGCCTGCCAGAATGGTCCTCATGCTGCTGGATCTTAATAGGGTGGTTCGTTCTGTCACGGTGCACACAAGAACAAGATGGTAAGATCCAAGTGCAGCGATGTTTATTACAGGAAACTCCAAGCATGTAATCCAGAAACACAGGCAAAGGTTAAACTCCACAAAAATAGTCCAATACAAAAAGCCAGAGAAACAAAAAAGTGCACGTAACAAAAATACAACGAACCACAACCAAGGACAGACACAACTCAGTATAAATAGACAGACACTAATAACATAATACAGAACAGCTGAGTGCAATAAACGAGGTTAATGAGTCCAGGGAAGTGTCTTATGGGAAATGTAGTGAATGCATGGGTGGAAATGAGAGTCCGGGATGGAGTGCCCTCTAGTGGCTGATAGGGCACTCACACTATAGATCGTGACAAAATCTTTCCAGATTTTTTTCCACAAAGTTTTCTGCTTCAGTAGTGGTGTTGATTTATGTTGTTTCTAGATTGTCAGAGTGATCAGATAAAATAAGTGCAAAATGCTTTAAAAAAAATTCAACTTTATCACAAAAAATGTTTTGGCTGTGGAACAAAATGAACAGCTAACATCATTTCAATAATCATATTGTTACAGACAGAAGGGTCAGAAACAACAGGAATGCAAGTAGATGGTATTTATTGACTGACAGCAGGTAAACAGTGAAGCAGGTGAGTAAATGGTAGATCTAGTCCTTGACAAGTGATAACGGGAATACTGATGCTGTCCTTTGTCTTGCAGGGTTGTGGATCGTGGATGGTTGCAGTGCTGGAAGGGCGAATGGAGACGGTAGGTAAACTCACACACAGACGATATCACAGGAAGACAGGGGAAACACGCTGGAGTGGAATCAGAGGGGTATTGCACAAAAGTCGAATTAAGAAAGCCAGGATAACAGAACAGTCGCGGCTTGACCTAGTTTAATCAGTGCATCCTGGCTTAATCCGTTGCACGTTTGCTGAGCCAGGATGAGAACGCGCGGATATGTCAAGCCAGGTGTATATAGTTTGGATAAATGCACGTTCACGGCATTCTTAAAAAGATCACGAAATCGATCACAGAATCACCGATGCAAAAATGGACAAAACCCGTGCGGCATACTTTTCGCCTAATGAGCAACAGCTTCTTATGGAAACGTATGAAGAAGTGAAACCTATTATATGTATAAAAAAAAAAAAAAAAAAAGGCAATACAGCTGCTGTAATAAAGCAAAGAGAGAATGCCTGGCAAACAATAGCGGACCGATTGAATGCGTAAGTAGTCCAAATAACCAGTGCTCCACAATTACAATCCAAGGAGTTTCTTGTCATTTTCAAAAATAATTGGGTAACACTTTAGAATACTGTATCGTACTTACTGCATAACTAATAAGGAATTACTGCAGAATTAATCGGTAGTTCTTCATTAACACTCAAGTAACTACTATTAACTACTAAGGAATATGTGTTAACTAATCAGTATGTCATAGCGTTTTTTAATTGTGTTAAGTAACTATTAGTTAATCAGTAACTAATCAATTCAGTCATGCCTCTTGAAGAACTACGGTTAAGTAACTACTAATTCAGCTTCAGGAGGAATAACTATTAAGACCAACTGATTCTTCTTTACTACTAATGTTAGATGATTTACTTAGATTTATGCCTACTGTACTGATATATATATATATATATATATATATATATATATATATATATATATATATATATATATATATATATGCTCTGCAAATAATCCCATACGGTAAAAAAATATATTTTATCTGGCCAAAATATATTTTAAATATATGGTAAATATATGTAACAAACAGTGAAGTTCAATGAAATATATTTTTGAAACTGAAAATATATTTTGTTTCAACCTTCATATACTTAAAATATATTTAAACATGTATTTCAGGGGCAGGAAAAATATATTTATATATAAAAATATATTTCAGGGCACAAGAAAATACATTTCCAATCTTACAGTCGACAATGCAAATGTGCGTGGAAGAAAGCCTTGCGAACAAAACTGTCCATTATGTTTGAAGAATTATAAACACTTACAGAAAAACATGAATTTCCACATATTTTCCACATTGACACTTTGTTCACATATCTTCCCAAAAAATACAGATCTGTGTAATAGTGATCATGGCACCTCACAAATGTGTGTTTTAGTCTATTACTTATTAATTAATTCATTTATTTATTAATTTAATTGTAATTTATTGTCAGTGTAATATAGCGTTTAGATCCACATCAAATACAAATAAATAGATTAATAAAATCGCTAGATGTACGATGTCAACTGTGACGTAATTTGAATGGGAAACCACTAGCAGCGCTCACGGACTTTTGGAGTACTGCGCATGCGCCTCATTTTGAACTGTAACGGTCATCAGTCAACCGGGAGTTCTCGGAGTAAAAGGTAAGAGCTAACGTTATAACTTTATTTTTAGTCGTCATTTTTCACATATGTAATGTTCATTGCTACTGTGAATGTATACCCAGATAGCACACATACATGTGGCCGACGTCGGCCGCAGAGCGGAACGTCGGCCTCATATCTGTAACATCTAATAAGGATCGGCCAGGCATAGGCGCGTGTCTTCAGTCAAAGCTCTATCTCCAGCTCGTCGGCTTTGAGTCGGATCACGACTGCAGGCCGATATGCCGCGCTTTTCTGCGCGTGACCATTCATCTCTGCAACCGACGAGAGAAATGGCGACTCCGGCGACATCTGTGATTTTCAGGTAAGTTTTCACTTTAAGTAAATTAGAAAAATCTTTTTATAATTCTGTGACACTTAAAAGTTACTAAGGCACTCGGTTTACTACAGGCAGTTTGTAATCTCAATTTCCCGGAGGCGAAGGGCAGATGAGCAGCGGAATGCGAGGTTAGCCCAGCTTGTTTAGTTCAGAAAAGTTTTTGTAAGTAGCCAAATTATCTGAACATATCCCGTCCTCTGCAAAATAAACGGATCAAGTCATTAAACTGGTAATGTTAGATGTTTAAAATGCTGCGTGACTTTGATTTGAACGTTCAAACACTGGAGAAGTTACCATGGTAACGGTGAACCGCAGTAACGGACAAGCTGCAAAATCTCCGTCTCTCGCTGTTGCTTTCTCTGCTTTCGGGTGAGTTTAGTCCCTAAAATCACATAAATAATATAAAACTGTTCTGGATACGTTTCTTACCTGTAATTGACACGCTTCTGTCGAATATTTACTTTATTGAAATAGTTTATTTTCTTCGGAAAAAGTCCGTTAGCATAACTCAGAACTGTTTGGCTAATATACTGAGCTCTTATGAAAGTTTGCGTTTTTAATCACATCTTTATGTTCAGAAGAGAGGCTTTGATAGTTTTGCTAAGGTTTTGTTGGTAATCTGTCAATGGGTAATTGAAAGTGAGCTAATTTATATAAACTGCTATATGACATCACTTACAGGAAGCGCGAAAATCAAATGAAACTAAATGAAATGATCTCTCATGGTAAACAAAATACCTCGATTACATTTAATGTTTAATCATTTAATACCAATCACATTGAAGAAAAAATGTTCTGTGATTTCAGGAGTGAACAAATCTACAACACCGGAGGGGGAAGAGCTGCTGACAGGAGTAACTTTAAGAAACTCAGGTGAACTGAGAAAGCTCATTAAATAACTTCATACGCATTTTTTCCACAAAGGGTAACACTTTAGTATGGGGAACAATTCTCACTTTAAACTAGTTGCTTATTAGCTTGCATATTGGCTGTTATTACAGATATCAATGCCTTATTCTGCATGACCTTATTCTACAACATCCCTAAATCCCACCTGATATCCACCCTTAAATGCTGTAACTACCTTACGGTCTATTAATAAGCAGTATATTAAGAGTTTGAGGCAAGAGTTAATAGTAAATATGTTTCCCATTCCAAAGTGTTGCCCCACAAAATATTTTGCCTATATCACCATGCATGTTATTTTCTTTTGCAAAATTATTTTTTAATATTACAGTTTGTAAGGTTCTGACATCCAAACGTAAGTAACACAATATATATATAAAATATATAAAATGAAGTAAGCCTAAAACAAATTTTGTTAATACATTTTTGTTTATATATTCTGTTTATTCTACTTTCTCTTACCTGCATTTCACCTTTGCTGTAGCTGGTTTGATTCTAATGAACCTGACATTATATAGGCTCTGTGATAAACTGTTTATGTTTCTAGATTCTTCCATGCTGATGGCCTGCACTCCTGTCCAAGAAAATCTTAGGCTAAAAACCATATAACCAGTAAGCAAATCCTCAAACATACACTACTGTTCAAAAGTTTGGGGTCTGTAAGATTTTTGTTTGTTTTTGGAAAAAAAAAAAAAAAATCACATTTTAAAATCATTAAAGGGTTAGTAGTTCACTCAAAAATGAAAATAACGTAATTAATTACTCACCCTCATGTCGTTCCACACCCGCAAGATCTTCATTAATCTTCAGAACACAAATTAAGATATTTTTGTTGAAATCCAATGGCTCAGTGAGGCCTGCATAGACAGCAATGACATTTCCTCTTTCAAGATCCATTAATGTACTAAAAACATATTTAAAACAGTTCATGTGAGTACAGTGGTTCAATATTAATATTATAAAGCGACGAGAATATTTTTGGTGTGCCAAAAAACAAAATAACGACTTATATAGTGATGGCCGATTTCAAAACACTGCTTCAGGAAGCTTCGGAGCGTTATGAATCAGCGTATCGAATCATGTTTCGGATCGTGTCAAACTGCTGAAATCACGTGACTTTGTCGCTTCGAACGTTGATTTGATACGCTGATTCATAATACTCCGATGCTGTCTGAAGCAGTGTTTTGAAATCAGCCATCACTATATAAGTCGTTATTTTGTTTTTTTTGTCGCACCAAAAATATTCTCGTCACTTTATAATATTAATATTGAACCACTGTACTCACATGAACTGTTTTAAATATGTTTTTAGTACATTAATGGATCTTGAAAGAGGAAATGTCATTGCTGGCTATGCAGGCCTCACAGAGCCATCGGATTTCAACAAAAATATCTTAATTTGTGTTCAGAAGATGAATGAAGGTCTTACGGGTGTGGAACGACATGAGGGTGAGTAATAAATGACAGAATTTTTATTTTTGGATGAACTAACCCTTTAACCCCTGGTTGTTTCAGTGAGAGTGTCTGTGAAAAAAGCCCTTAGCATAAAATAATCAGCGAATTGAGATGAGGTGACAAATAATGTTTTAGTGGTTGTAGTTATGATAAACTATTATGATAACAGGATGTTATGGTCATTAATATATTTTCTCTAGGTCTTTTTTGAGTTATTTATTTATATGTATTTTTTACTGATACATTCTTAAATACATTTTACTAAATATTTGGTAACTCTTTACAAGAAGTTTCATTTGTTAAACATTAGTTAATGTATTAACTAACATGAACTAACTATGAGCAATACATTTGTTGCTGTATTTACTAATCTTTGTTAATGTTAGTTAATGAAAATACAGTTGTTAATTGTTTGTTCATGTTAGTTCACAGTGCTTTAACTAATGTTAACAAGATTTTAATAATGTATTAGTATCTAATGTTAACTAATGGACCTTATTGTAAAGTGTTACCAAATACTTAAATACTTTAAATGCTGACTGGTTCAGGGGGTCGACAACTTTAGGCATTCAAGTTATTTTTCACATAAATCTGGTCAGCTTACACACTGCTCATACTCAGCCTCTACAATGTTTGAATTAAATCACCAATACAATATCAGGGAGTAAAGATGTCATTAGAGTTCTTACAATTATGGCTGTGCTCTTGTTACCAGATGAGATATAATCGCCAGCGTTTGGCGCTGAGATTCTTCAGGATGTGGCCTTGATGCCATGAAGATGGTGAGTTTCCCCAATAGCTGCCACTACTGAGATCAAGAGACTGGTCACAACTTCAATCTGTATTAGTCTATTTTGATAGGTATATATGTAATGTGTCTTTTCTTTTTCATTACAGCCCATCACTGACAGGCTTTCCTGTGTAAACCATCATATTTATCCAAATGAGGTTTGTAAATGCATGAATTCTTTATATTTTACATTAATCATTAATTTTGAATAAAAATTACTTATAGAAGAAAATGTGACAAGGCCTCTCACAAAATGCCATATTAAAGGAATATTCAGAGTGCAAGTCAAAACTGCTTCTTTTGGGCAATATTATGCTACAAATATCGTCTATTGAGCTAAAGTTAAATTGAACCTGGAATGGTGATTTATGTTACCAGATGCGATACTTAGTAATGGGCATGTACAATGGATTTTGAACTCTACTATTTTTATTGCAGGGTCTCTGGGATCCCCAGCTGAAGGCATGAAAACATCAGATCTTGGCCTGGACAGATGTACCAACAGTACACCACACCGACCTCTGCTTTTGCATGGATGGCTGATTACTACCATGTTCTGAGAGGGTATTACTATAGCAAAACTGAGCACCTGTGACACTGGGATTTCTAGTTGTAAAGAATAATCACACAATGTTTTTTAGACATTGCAAACCTTTCTCTCTCTTTCTCTCTTACAAACAACACAACAGTTAAACCTTTTCAAATTCTTTTCTGGTGGTGCACAAGTCCTATTCTACGAAACAGAAATTAAGATATTCATATGCTCACATTTAGGCTGCGGACACATTACTTTGAGCATGTGAAATTTCTTCGGACACTGTAACTGGTGTGATATGATGTCTGCAGAGTCTTATTATAAACATGAATTCAACATTTAACAAATAGTATTCAAAATATAAAAATATACAGACTACTCGACTTTACTACTTTTTTTTTTTTTTAATTTAGCCATTAGGTCACACCTTCTTGTAGCGATTTTGTACTCTTTACACATAGTCGTGTGATGTGAATTTGCAGGTCAGAGTTCCAAACCAAACTTTTTGCAGTGACTTTACTGAAATATTCTCTACAGATTCCACTGTCACAGGAGCTCAGTTTTGCTACAATAATACTATATATTATACAGCACATGCATAATTTGAGACAATATCCTGATTAAATTTCCAGTCTCATTTTACCAATGACAAACCACGTCTATCTTATTAACTACTGTTCCTTTTGTGTATAATCAATATATAAACAAGTGATATTTAATTGTTAACGAGGGATTGGCTGGACCCTGCTGACCTAATCAGTATTTCTCGTCCAATGGTCATACTTTAATTTTCCGGTTTCTCTAATATTGCATCCTTCTCATGGGCATTTAATGACTTTTCAGTGTGGGTTAAACCTCTTTTTTGACCCATAATATGTTTTTTTTTTTTTTAAAGAAAATAAAAATAGTTTTGTCTATGCTATTGAAATTGTGGGTTACATCTTTGTCACCTTTTTCACCCAAGGAGTTTACATTCCTGGCAATACAAGAGCGAGGAACTTACATTTTAATTACAAAGGAAAACCAATTCATCTGCTATATTCTTCTGTCCTCCGTTTTCAAGGGTAAGATTTCTTTATAAACCATCTACTCACCCATATGTCTTATTTTTGTGGAACACAAAAGGAGAGAGTCACAGTCTCAGTCACCATTAGAAAAGAAACGGATAGTGAATTATGACTGAGACTGTCAGTCTCTTGATGTTCTGCCTTACATTTCCTTTTGTGCTCCAATAAAAATAACATGTACAAAAGAACATGACCAGTTTTGTTCATGAGTAAATATTTAACTTGAGACTGTTAAGCCTGTAATTTTCATGTAATCCTCTGTATTTGAATGTAAATGCCTTCTCTATTAGTCATATTGACGGTTTGTATAGGAGGATGTATGCTCTAAACATGCAGGCTATATGTAACTGTATTTTGTAAATATTAAAACAATGTTAACTGAATGTCATGTGTGATTATTACATAAGCATGCTCATTTATCTATTAGTATTAAGTATTTGAGATTTTTAAAAACGAAAATGTGTTAACTGTGTAAAACTTTAGCCCAACTGAAAACAGCATCGTTTCAGTATAAGGTAAGCAAACGATCCGCGTCGATTTTCCGTTAGTTTTGAATGGCGTGTGTGACGTTGGTCTTTGATGTCGTGAGAAACATCGATTCTAGGTTGATTCTGTGTCAATGTGCTATCTCGGTGTAGCCTGAAAGGTTCAGCCTAAATAAATAAAGGCCATATAAAGCCCCTGCACAGCGGCCAGTATTTACAGCTTTGCATCGTCCACGCATCGGCCAGAGAGCATTCGCGATCAGAGGCCGACGTCTCGGCGACATTTTCCCGATGAGCAAACGCTCCGTGAGCTACGTCCCGGCGATAGAACTTTGTCCATCGAGACAACATCGGCCCGACGTATGTGTGTTATCTGGGTAATGTTTTATTGTCAAGGTTTTTTTTAACTTTATTTGTCAAATTAATGCCCCGTTTGTTTATTTGCTCACATGAGACGCATTTGATATTTTCAGATTTCCGTTTTAAAGTTAGTTGTTTTTAATTTGGACACTAGTGAAAACTAACGTTACACACAAAAAATGTTTAATATTTTTTTTAAATTTCAGCTGTAGAGTGTTTGGGAGACCGTGCTGCCTGCTGTTGTCGATCTATGATGCTCCTGTCACTGATAGTGGAGCCTGTAATGTAAGTTTTTTTTTTTTTGCTAAATTTAATGTTTTACTAAACTTGTTAATTAGGCACACGTTATTTGCTCGTTATTAAAGTTCAGGCATATGCTGGTTTGGCATTAATGGCATTTCATACGCTCAATTTTTCTACTACTATTATTATTATTATTATTAATATAGCCTTACTATAATATAATTTTTATTCACTTTCTGCTGAATGACAAGCTGTTTTCGATTATCCAGTTGAGCCAGTGATTCAGTAAGTTGCTTGTAACAGAAGATGCTTATTTGTCACGACTTACAGGTTTACATGTGTCATTCATTACTGTAAAAAAATCTACTTTTTATTTTCAGTAGCAGAAGCAGAGACGGTTTGTGCAACAGCAACAAGGTGAGAATGATGAGACACTTTTTAATTAAGCACTGTTAAGCAAATTATATTATTTTATTTGTGTAATTTATGAATTGATATGTTCTCTGCACTTGTGTTAATATCTGTTTCTGTCTGGAACAGGTGCGGGTCCAAACCCATCTGTCAAGACGTTTGTCCACTTGCTGTCCGCCCCACCATCCCAACGATTGTGCTGGAGAACCACAAGTCACAGGTACAGGATAATGTTCATAGTCAAGTCATCTTCATTTCTGTGGCACTTTATACAAAACAGCTTCACAGTAATAAACATGAAATAGTCAACATGACCCTAGTTGAAGTGAAACACTAGGTGTGTGTTAGAAAAATACTAATATTTTAAAGTCTGTACATCCAAATGATTCCTCAAGCTTTAAAACACATCACAAATTACAACATGTTGACTTTGAGCCCATATTGGACAGTTGGCAAATCTGTAATGTAACAAATTTAACATAACAGTATTTTTCCAAAAACACACCTATTGTTTCACTTCAGAAGAAGTTGATTAATCAACTGAGGTCATGTGGATTACCGTCATGTTCACTTTGGTTTTTGACCTTCTTGCGTGAACACACAGAGATGGATTATTTTTCTAAATATCTCTGTTTGTATTCCACAGAAAAAGAGAATGTCATAATCAACTGGAACAGCATGAGGGTAAGTATCCCTTTGTTAAGTTAGCTTAACTGAGTGACTTTGTGATATTCCACTATCCCTTCATTTGTAAAAGTGAAAATGCAATGCAGAAGTGTAAAGAAAGGCTAATTCGACCTCTCCTCAATCATCAGTTTCTTTACTGTACTGTCTAAAACTATGCCCATTAAATATCTTTAAAATCCAGTATACCTGTAATTGTTTTAGTTCCAATGTAAACAAAAATATCAGGAAATCCAAAACTAGTCAGAAGACAAAGTGCATGCCCTCTGTACCTGTACAGATGTTCAGTTATTGTGTTTTGTCTTTTGTATGAGTACAGTGGTAGAGACAGAGAAGAAGTGCCCTTGATGAGGAAACCATGGCAGCCATATATACGGTAAGTTAATACTTAGTGAAAGGAAAATTTACTAGAAACATTAAGTTAAAAAAATAACTGATTTTTGTCTCACAGTCAAGAAGAGATTTCCAAATGTGTCCAAAGAGGCTTTGAGGATTTGACGTGGGGAAACTGAGACTTCTTGAAAGCAAAAAAGTTATATTTGTTTGAATATTGTAATTTTTTGAACATTGTAAAGTATGTTCCTTGCTGATTATTATTCAAATGTTCATGTGTTATAGACAACAAATAAAAGTTTTTCAAATGTGACATGTGAATGTATTTTCTTGGGTTGAAATATATGTAGGGCAAAATATATTTTTAAATGCTTTTGTAAAATATATTTTGAAAATATATTTTTTAAAAATATACAAAAAATGGCCAAAAAATACATTTTAGGAAAATATATTTATATAAATATATTTGAAAATATATTTTTTAAAAATATACAAAAAATGGCCAAAAAATATATTTTTAGAAAATATATTTATATGTGAAAATATATTTATAGCGAATATATTTGGCCAATTTTTGTATATTTTGAAATATATTTAAAAATATATTTGAAAATATATTTTTTTACCGTATGGGATGTTAAATGTTAATGTTCGTTCATTTGCGCCACTGTATGTTTCTGTCGGTGGGTGCTATAATGTTGCACGTCTTGCATCACATGCAGGTCAAAGTTTGAGCGCACACATGTAATATCTCCCGTTTTGCAAGAGAAAAGGGACTGGGATTCCAACTGTCAGCGGAGAGGTACATCGCTCTCGCATTATAACAATGCGCTGGCGACACTTAAACTAAACACTGTAGATACCACATTAATGAACTGTAGAATTAGAAGAACATTCATTTATGGTTTTTAAACGAATGGTGAATTCTTCGTGTTTTTCCTCGTGCTCGACCATTTCCGTGGATGGCGCTTGAGAGTGTTAATTTTTTATTCAAGTGTTGTCTGCAACCAGAAAATCAAGATGGATCCGTGACCTGCCAATACCTCAGGTATGTTTATGGCCTTATATATATTTTGTGTCTGTTTTTACTCAAGATATTTCACATTACTATTATAAAGTGATGCCAAATGAGTTCTGTATTTAAGGCAATGATCATTACCACATCATGCTCAAAGAATTACTTCAAACCCACTGATAATTAATAAAGAATTACCACATCATTCTCAAGGAATTACTAAGAACCTGGAACAGTATTCTAAAGTGAAAACAATGGGAACCCATTGATAATTAATGAAGAATTACCACAACATTCTCAAGGAATTACTAAGAACCTGGAACAGTATTCTAAAGTGAAAATATCCTTGTGCATAAGTAATAAAGCCTAAAGTAGTACTAACATAAAAAATGTAATTTTACTTTAAAAGATGACACATTTTAAGAAAATTTACATTTATTGCAGTGTTAATAACATTTTCAAAAAAAAAAAAAATCTATTTCCATACAACAAAACAATGAAAAAAGTGAACACTAAAACAAGAAAACAATACCAAAATTTTACATCAGATTACTAGGAACTTACCAAATATAACAACAGAAGACAGCAAATATGTGTATGCCTAAACTTCAGGCAAAGGTCAATAAGCATGCCATTCTTCTTTTTTTCCTCGATGATGCTTCGAAGTGGCTCCCTTGTGCACATTTCTTTGCACTGTTTGGCAAACTCTGACAGTTTCTGGCCTCTGTGGAACTTTTCACGCAATGTCTTGTAGGCTTCAGCATCACAATACTCCAGCTCTGCTATCGCTGCCATATCCACAACCGTTTTTCGATCCACCCCACACTTGTGGTACGACACATTGATGTCCTAAGACACGAAACGATCGGTTTTTGTGAGAAACCGAACGGTATTTATATTATTTTTTAACTCTAATACACCACTATGTCCAACTGCCTTCATCCTCCATGTTAATAAGGTCAGATCACATTCTGATTATGGAAGTGATGTCGCGCACGTAGACTTCAACGTGTGCTAGAGATCACTTCCGTCATCAGATCACTTTATTAATTATCAGTGGGTTTGAAGTAATTCTTTGAGCATGATGTGGTAATGATCATTGCCTTAAATACAGAACTCATTTGGCATCACTTTATAATAGTAATGTGAAATATCTTGAGTAAAAACAGACACAAAATATATATAAGGCCATAAACATACCTGAGGTATTGGCAGGTCACGGATCCATCTTGATTTTCTGGTTGCAGACAACACTTGAATAAAAAATTAACACTCTCAAGCGCCATCCACGGAAATGGTCGAGCACGAGGAAAAACACGAAGAATTCACCATTCGTTTAAAAACCATAAATGAATGTTCTTCTAATTCTACAGTTCATTAATGTGGTATCTACAGTGTTTAGTTTAAGTGTCGCCAGCGCATTGTTATAATGCGAGAGCGATGTACGTCTCCGCTGACAGTTGGAATCCCAGTCCCTTTTCTCTTGCAAAACGGGAGATATTACAAAACTACAAACAATGTGTGTTTATTAAATCATAGGCTTTGCATGTCCTGTCAAAAATATCAATACAAGTATTGAATATGGCAGAGGGAAGCCACATCTACAGCAGCGGAGTGCACTTCTGCCGATGATGAGACCGTGTCGCTGGACTCCAGAAGGCTCGAGGTATCATGTCAATTTTGTGGAAATAGACACATTTTTTAAGTTCACAATAGATAAGAAGTCAGGGAAGTGGTACTAATAAAATATATTATTTGTTACAGGATCCTGACATTGGGCAGCCTGATAAGCAGCCTGGTAACATAGTGAGTATTGCCTACAGTAAATTTACATTATGCAAAAATTCTGCAATGCTAACTAAAAGGTGTTCACAGAGTTCACAAACTGTCAGATATCTCTACACAACGCATCTTAAGAGACAGATCGAGCTGACAGAAGTCAAGATTGATGTGAACAAAAGAAAGCTGCAGGACATGGACCTTGAGATGCAAATTAAACGAAAGACACTGAGGAAACTAGAACTGGAAATCCAGAAACTAGAAAGAGAAGTAAGTGACTTCAGTTCATACTGTAACCATGACTGTAACACAATGTATTAATCATCATAATTTTTTCCAAGCTGACAAGTGATAACAGCAAAATAATAAAAGAAAAATATTCCAAAACCATTGTGGTCTTGTAACTTTTTTTTATGAATGTCAAGTACACTTTATAGTTATTGATCCAGTGAAGTGGATAACCACAGATAACCACAGTGTGTGCTACCGATGCCAAATAAAATGCATGTACACATGAAAAAGTTATATAGCCTACATTATCCTTTATTAAGGGATGGGCTAAATCAAAACTAAATTAACTGAAATAATTTGCAATGTATTGTTCTCTAACAAGTCTACCATTTCTGTTATCTGGGAATATGGCAGCATTGTCCCAATCAACATCCAAAGCAACTCTGGGAGCCCTTTCTTTTCTTAGGCTGGCAATATTGTGCAGCACTGTGCAGGCAACAGTCATGTCACATGCTCTGTCTGGGGAGACCCTCAGGTGGTGCAGGCACTGAAATCGTGATTTCAGGAGGCCGAAGGTCATTTCAATTCGAGCCCTGGTTTTGGCATGGGCATGGTTGTAAGCTTGCTGTGCTGGGGTTTGGGGGTCTGTAAGGGGAGTCATCAGAAATGTCTCACAGGCATAGCCTTTGTCCCCCAGCAGCACACCAGAGAACTCACCTGCGAATACAAAACATAATTCTTACAAGTACTGTACTCTTGATGTTCAAGGTGCTTAAAAAAAAATAGGGTGGCTTACCTAGAGAGAGTCTCTGGTAAATTCTACTGGCCTGAAAGATTCTGGAGTCATGTACTGAGCCAGGCCAGGCCTCTAAATTTGTGATAAGGCAGTCAGCATCACAGATCATCTGTAAAAATATATAGCCTATTAAGGCCATTTAATGCACAGAATAATTATGTAGCTGACAGTAACCATAACTCCTTCTTACCTGAACATTGATACTGTGGAAGGATTTCCTGTTAACATAATCTCCCTCATGTGCCCCTGAGGGGCGTTGGATACGAATATGGGTGCAATCCACTGTACCAATTACATTAGGAAAAGCTATAACACAAAATAATGAGTGTCATACTGTGACTGTGCTAATGTAACATTTTGTAGTAATCTGTTATTATTCGTGTTACCTGCAATCTTGTAGAACTCCTCCTTGATGTGGATGAATCTTCTGTGACCAGGGAAGGTGATAAATATGTGCACAAGAGATTTCATTGCCAGACTTACATTTCTTATTGTGCGGCAAATAGTGGCTTTATTGAGGTTTTCTGGATCACCAACAGAATACAGAAACATGCCACTTGCAAAGAATCGCAGTGCTACGCAGACCATCTGTGGGACAGTGAGAGCATGGCTCCGTGCTGTCCTGTGCTGTATGTTTGGACCCAGCAGCCTACACAAATATCTGATGCCATCACCTGAGAATCTGTACCTCTCAGTCAGATATTCGTCTGAAAAGGCCAATGGGTCTGCCCTATCTCGGAAGACTCTTTCATGCCTGAATGCTCGTCTGAGTATTAAAACTTCCTCATCAACTACATCATCCAACAAAGGGCAAGCCATTGGGAATAGGAAACACACAAATCTTTAGTCTATATATACTACATATTGACCTCGTTACAGACTTAATTGAAACCACATTTGCAACTTCATGAGCCATTTCTTATTATCTCATTAACTGCAATAAAATATAATCTATTGATATTTTTTTCTCATTCAACAGTACATTTCTACTCTATACTTGCATTTATAGATATACATAGTCTATATTCTATTTCTCATATTGTATAGTATAGTTCTTTTGCACTGTGTTGGCATTCATTGTGGACTGCAAAGTAATAATTGCTCAGGAAAATCTGCTTTCCTCACTGGGTGTATGACAATAAACACTTTAAATTTCAAATAATATATATATTCATCAAACCTCTGACAGTGAAATGAACAGCAGTTTTCAATAATAACTAAAATAACACTACACATACTTAGATGAATGACAGTATATCTAGTATTTTAATGCAGGACCATAAAGTGACTAAAACACATTAATATCTAGTAGGATTTAGGGAGGAACTAGCCGATAAATCACTAGGATTAATCTTAGCCTGGTGGTTAGCCTGCTCCGGAGCAGGCTAGCTGCAAAGTGTAAATCTCCATAGTAACTTAATGTAGATTAATTTACCCTCCCTTCATGCAACCAAGTCAGGGCTAAATTCAGCCAGGATAACTGGAAAATCCCAGCTTAATCCCTTATCTTGCTTTTGTGCAATACCCCCCAGGATGCATCTTGGAAGCTTTGGAGATCAACATGAATAGTCCTTAGTGTAAACAAGACCGGAAAACTGACTGAGGTGAGTGGAGTGCTTAATGCCGCATTCCAGGCAACCCGTAACTCGTCTTTTTCCAACCTTCTACCCGTGAAAGTGCACTGGAACCCGTGACTTCCCACCCGTGAACTCGTACTAGATCGATGTACTCCCAGTTACGGGTTCTGATGTCACATAGCCCGCGAAACAACAATGGCAGCCCCTACGGATGTGATGTTTATTGAAGTGCACGGTAAAATAAAGTAAAATAAAAGGTATAACAGCTTCTCTTACCTTATGTGCCGTTTTCCTCCTCTGTTTCCCTAAAATAAGCAAGGAGTAAGCACCTTTGGCGATAGAAATGATTGTTAATGAGCATAAGCCCCGTACAATCCGCCATGCTTGTGCATTCTGACTGCTTTGTGTACACTTTTTTTACACTGTTTGGCGTGACTTTCCTAGAACGCTACAAAGTCATGAGTCGTGATTTAAAGTCGTGACTTACAGGCTCAGAAACCTGCCTGGAACGCAGCATAAGTTTTAGTGGTGATGTGGTACTGATTAGGAACAGGTGTGTGATTACAGAGTGTGAGCAGGTGAATGACAGGAGGGATGATGAGAAATGGAGTCCAGGGAAGGTGAGACAGTGACAATCATCAGCACAGTCATGGCAATGGCAATTTATTAGTACAATTAAATACAACTTACATTGTCCAATGTGCTTTACAATAGCTAAAAACAGGAAAACACTAAAAGTAAAAAGCAATAAAACAGAATTGTTGAAAAATACCTTAAAATAGACTAGAATTAATGCTTCAGCATTATAATATAACAATAAAATACAATGTAAGGGTGCTTCAACATGTATTATGTGCTTTGTCAAACAAATATGTTTTAACTTAGATTTAAAAACAGATAAAGATGAAGCCAGTCTAATCAAAATGGGCAAATCATTCCAGAGCCAAGGACCAACTACAGAAAAGACGCAGTCCCCTCTACATTTTAACCTTGATTAGGGATAGACAGGAGTCTCTGATTAGATGACTAAGGTGATATTGTTGGATGGTGCTCAGTCAAAAGGGTAAAGAGGTAATGTGGAGTTATTCCATTTAGAGATTTATAAAAGAGAAGTAAAATGTTAAAATCCACTCTGTAGCGTACTAGTGTGACCGAGCGTTCGTGCAGGGTTCGCCTAAAATACTTGGAAATAAGAAAACAATAAACAACAGTCGTCCGAACTTTCTTTTACTTTATTCTCTGCCACACGTGTATATCCACCTGAAAAACCCGCGGCACTCCAGTACCCAAAAAGTGCGCATGCCCCAAACCTATATACGGCAAGCCCCGAGGGGAAAAATACTTTGCACACACAAATACACAACGAGCGCCAGAACATACAGAATTAATACATCATGACAGAATCAAATAAAATCTGTTACATACGTCCCCCCCTCACAAAATAAACGTCCCCGTTTATGTATCAGAATAACAACATTCACAGACATAAACAATAAACAGCTGTGAACAATGAAAGAGTACAAAGCACTTTTGTCTTTTCCCTTGTTCTCCCAGCAATAACATGCTCAGCAATAGAACAAATTCTCATTCACAGAGAAATGCAGCCCTTCAATACAAAACAAAATCATTTAAATGACTAGGAGGTCTACGAACCCTCCCAGTTCTACTCATGTCTGGTACAGACCCCTTAACTGAACACGGTGGGTCAGACAACACACTCAGATCCACCTGTGGAGGAACACACACCTCTCCACCAGAAACTCCTGACTCCAGGGAAAGAGACTCGGGCTGTGAGTCCTGAGCATTAGACAGTGTCCAGTTCTGTGACAGAGGAGACACAGGCAATGTGTAAGGCTGCAACCTATTATAGTGTACTACCTGCACCCTTTCACCAGAGTCAAAAGGATTTTCAATCCTGTAAGTCAGTCCTTGTTCCCCACCTGAGTCCATGACCTGTACAATTTTGTAAGGTCCCTTCCAGTGGGGTGCCAGCTTCATGCGGCTCTCCACTGGGTTGTGGAGCCACACCATGGCACCTACATCATAAGGCTGGTGACGTAAGCCAACATCATGGTATAGTTTTTGACGGTCGTGAGCTGCGTCACCGTGCATCCTTGCACTGCTAAAGGCAGAGTTCAGTTTAGTCAGCAACGAGGAAACAAACTCAGCATGAGATGCTGACATCTGAGAGTCAAGAGCACGAGTGGGTAACAGTACATCAGCAGGGACTCGTGCTTCCCGACCGTGGGTCAAGAAGTAAGGTGTGAAACGAGTGGTGGAGTGAGTCGTTGTGTTGTAAGCAAAAGCCACATGCTTCACATAATCATCCCATTCCCCTCTATAGGTCAAAAGAGTCTTAGCTAGTTGATCAATCAAAGTCCGATTAAAGCGCTCAACCATACCATCCGACTTCGGATTATAGGAAGTGGTGCGTGTCTTTTTAATGTTCAGCAGATGACAGAGATTCTGAACCACCTCTGCCTCAAACTGACGACCCTGGTCCGAATGTAATGTCTCTGGAACGCCGTGAATCAGAACATAGTCCTCAAACAGACAACGAGCCACTGTCTGTGCTGACTGATTATGCAAAGCATACAAATTGACAAATTTTGTGAAATAGTCCTCGACAACCAGCACATACCGGTTGCCTTTTGAAGTCACAGGCAACTCTAATATGTCCATAGCCACTCTCTCAAATGGCCGCACTGACTGGGACCCACCCATAGGTGCACATTGTGTTGGAATCGGACCGCGTCGTGTTTGACATGCTTTGCACTGCTCACACCAAGTTTTGATGTCCCTGTGCATGGAAGGCCAGTAACAAAATTGTCTCGCACGTTCCCACACACGTTCAGAAGAGAAATGGGCAGAAGCTGGGGCCCCATGCAGCTGCAAAAGAATATCTGATATTAAAGCAGAGGGAACAACCATTTGGACTACAGGGCTACTTGTGAGGGGACAGAAAACTGTGCGGCATAACAGTCCATCTCTGATAGAGAGACGGTTAAATTCCGTCCAAAGCTTCCGTAAACACTGAGAAGCCCCTTGTAATTTTCTCCTGGATGGTCTTTGAGATTGCATCACCCAACTCAAAACAGTCTCAATATCGGGGTCAGCCTGCTGCATTGCCCTAATATCTGATAAGCTGTGAGACAAAGCATTCACGGAAGACATACTGTCTGAATTGTCAAGTGAGTCCTCAACAGTCGCATCTCCTGCCGAATCAGTGACTTGAGATGAACATTGAATGTAGTCTTTTTGATTAGAACTCACCACATTCACTTCCAGTACCCCCACAACACTGGCCTCTGCCTCGCTAGGGCCAGGTGTATCAGGGCGGCGAGAAAGCGCATCAGCATTCTTGTGCTGTTTTCCATCTTTGTGCACAATGACCCAATTCAATGGATCAAGCTCCAGAATCCATCTCCCTCTTCTTCCTGTTGGATCATCATCAATGGACAAACGCCGAAGTGCTAAGAGTGGTCGATGGTCTGTGATAATGGTAAACGAGGCAAGTCCAATGTAATGCTTGAATTCCCTCACTGCCCACACAATAGCCCACAACTCACGATCGAATGTGGACCAACGTTTCTGAGTGGAATTCAATGCCCGGCTGCCGTACGCGACCACATGCTCGAGTCCATCTCTGTCCTGGGTGAGAACTGCACCAACGGCCAAGTTGGATGCATCAGTGTAGATTTTAAATGGCACGCTAAAGTCAGGCAATATTACCACAGGATCGGATGACAAAACATTCTTCAAAAGGTTAAATGATTTGTCGCACTCAGCTGTCCACAGAAAGGGCACGTTTTTCCCAACAAGTTGATTTAGTGGAGCAGCGAGTTTAGAGAAATCCTTGACGAAACGTCTGTAATAGGAACACAGTCCCACAAAGGCTCTCACCTCAGAAGGAGAACGGGGAATAGGCCAGTTTAAGACTTTCTCCGTGTTCTTTGGATCAGGCTGAAGACCTTTTTGAGAAACGACATGGCCCAGAAAGACCACGTGATCTCTGGCAAAGTGACATTTGCTTGGATTCAGTCTCAAACCAGCAGATTGGATTCTCAAAAACACCTCTTTCAGACTTGACAGGTGCTCTTCAAATGTTTTGCTATAAATCAAAATGTCATCGAGATATACCATGCAGATGTGCCACGGGAGCCCCCTGAGGACCAGCTCCATCAAACCAAGCGGCAACCTCCCCCTTTCTCTCGTGAAGCCAATACGGAAGTAACTTAAACTGCGATTCATCGACTGGCCGCTAGGGACAGGCTCCAAAAGAGAGCAGAATCTCATAGAGTCCCATGTTAAATTGGCCAAGTTTATAGCAGAAAAAAACATGTTTACAAGTTGGTACAAATTGTGGTTTTGGTCTATACTGCTATTTTTGCCCTTCATGACAACTCTGAGGGGGGTGAATTTTTTTATAACTTATCCGTTTAAATTATATTAAGCCTTAAAAGTTCTGCATAATTAAGGGCGTGGTCACTTGAGTGACAGGTAGAGTGCGCTGCTGTCTGAGCCGTCATGTTACCTCAGCTGCCGCTGAATTTGGCATCTCAGCCGTTTTTGTGCTTTTTTTCTCGATTATTTTATACAATTATAAAATATGGCTTGCTGCATAATATTCGAGACTGATGTGTGTCTGTGTAGATGTGCATGCATGCGGAAGAGACAGAACACACGTTGTTGGATCGTGGCTGAAAGTTTTGATTGCGAGATTTAACGTTACTACAATGACAAAACCAGGAGGATATACAACTCTGACAGCACTGCTTGGATATTATAACTAAAACTGCTGCACTATTTTGAAAAAAATATACTTTGGACACGGGCTCATTTGTTTGTTAGATACGATCGCTGCTCAGATTGCATCCTTTCTTGAAGAACGATGACAGAGAGCAGATCATTCAGAATAAATGTGAAATGGTTTTTTTTTTGTTGTTTTGCAATGGACATTTATATTTTACCCAAGTGCCAGATTGGATTCATCTCGCGATCTCTATTATAAAGGTATGAAGTCCCATTTGATGTTCCATGTTGTTATTTGCACACCCAACACAAATTACTGGTGTTGGAGCATCTATATCTTAAAAAAACACCGTAAATTGACAGTAAACCTTTATAACTTTCTGATGTTAAAACTTATCTTTATTAATAATTTAGATAGTATCTAGATAGATAGATCCTTTGCTTGCTAACGTGGTCACGTCGAGCTAGGTGGGCGTGGTTTCAGCAACCAATCACATCAGCTCAAACCACCTCCCCGCCTCTTTGCCCATTTTCAGTTATCCGGGAGTGACGTGCGGTGACGCGCAGCTAAGATGGCCGCGTCCTCATTTTCGCTTCAAAACTGCTGTTCAGAACTCTATGGGTGACGTCACGGACGCTACGTCCATATTTTTTTACAGTCTATGCATCAAACGTTGAAATGTGGCGGGGGCGTTGGATAGGCCCATCGGCATGGACCGCCACTGATAGAGGCCCTGTCCTGTCGTAAAGGCTGTCTTTTCACGGTCCTCCTCAGCAACTTCCACCTGCCAGTAACCGTTAGAGAAATCTAGTGTGCTGAACCACACTGCGCCTGCTAACGCGTCCAGTGTGTCATCCACACAGGGTAGAGGATGAGAGTCTTTAATAGTTACACTGTTTAAGCGTCTGTAGTCTACACAAAAACGCCATGTGCCACACTTCTTTTTCACCAAAACAACTGGTGACGCCCAGGGACTACAGCTCTCCTCAATGACGCCATCCGCTAACAGGCCAGCCACTTGTTTCTCTATTTCAGCACGTTTTTCAGGGGATGCACGATATGCACGCTGTTTGATGGGAGTCTGCTCACCAGTTCTAATGTGATGTTTCACTAGCGTACATCTACCAGAATTCCGTTTGGAGGAGCTGAAGATGTCATTGAATTCCAACAGCAATGCTGAAAGCGCAGCTCTCTCAGATTCAGAAATAGGTGACTCATCCAGCGACACTGGAGGCGTCACACCAGAAATGGTTGCTGTAGTTATATCAGCTGGAACATGAAACAGCTGAACATCAGAGTCATCAACTGAGTAAAACTCGCCCAGGTGCATACCTTGTTTCAATGAAATGTCCTGTCCAGTAGGATTCAAAATCCGAGCTTTGGTCAGTCCATTGTGAACCGTGGCCACTGTGTGAGCAACCACTGGGCCGGAAGAATCTGCCACATTGGGTTCCAGATAGCCAACAAAGTCACTCGCCAAATGGGCTGCATTGGGTGAACACACTTTAACTGCCACAACTGACTCACTGAGGGGTGGTAAGTTCATAGCAGTGGCCAGCGACACGTTACAGCACATCGGAATGAAATCTTTGCTGGTAAGGAGAGGAACTGAAATGTCCCACAGTTGTAGCTTAGCATGGCTGAGATCCATCCAAGCTTTTTTTTTTTTTCACAGAAAATCCCAGCCCAGCAACACAGTCTGTGTGGTTTCTCTTAGCACATGAAATACATGCTGCCACAACTCAGCACCCAGCTGAAATGTTATAGTGATGGTGCCCAGTGTATCTAGCATTTGCCCATTCACAGCACGGGCTGACACATAGTCTTTTTTCAGTGGACGATTACGAAGTGTTGGAACTGACATACGGAAGACTGCACTTATGAGAGATACACTGGAACCGGAGTCGACTAACATCTGCACCTCCACACCTTCAATCACTCCTCTCACATATGACACTAGCACATTCCGACCAGCATCCCCAATCACATTAATGTCTTTTGAAATGGGGTCACTATCATCAACATTGTCCATTTCAGGGCCCACAGGCAGCATAGCTGGTGTTTGGGCCGCAACATCAGCTAAAATCCGTTTCCCGGCCCATTGCGGCGCTCTGCTCCGCCAGGAGACATGAAACGCACACCCCGCTTTCTGGAGTCATTCTCATAGCTGTTCCATCTGCGAGGACTGGGGCTAGGGCTGCGTTTAGCAGGGGATCGAGCAGAGTATGAGTCTTTATAACTACGATCATCCATACCTGATGTGTGCTCATCATGCTGTTGGAAATATTTTCTCTCAGGTGAACGACACCTCCGCGCGGCAAAGACACGTGACTGGCATCCACGACCCCCGCAGACACACTGGCACATTCCACTAGACTGAGAGCGATCTCCACTCCACTCATCCATAGCTCTAGGACTCGCTCTTGCTTTCAGTCTTTGGTTTTCGTCACCCAAGCGCATCAGTTCCATCCTCATGTCTCTCATTTCTTCTGTTAATCTATCAATTGCTCTGTATAACCCTCCATTATCAGTCACAGAGTGAACAGCAGCCACTGCTCCTCCATCATTATTACCGTAGGCAGCATTAACAGGCATGTAATCAGTCTTTATCAAGTCTCTGGCATTTTCACACCGACCTGCGATTATCACTGCCTCCTCCAAATCAGTTGCTCCTTGTTCATGACATT
Source organism: Ancherythroculter nigrocauda (assembly GCA_036281575.1). Taxonomy (NCBI): domain Eukaryota; kingdom Metazoa; phylum Chordata; class Actinopteri; order Cypriniformes; family Xenocyprididae; genus Ancherythroculter; species Ancherythroculter nigrocauda. The sequence goes on from VTFQ01000006.1 coordinate 3,452,694, forward strand.
TAGCCCTGAGCACAGGATCCAGACCAGCCAAGAAACGACGAAACTTTTCTTCTCTTTGGGCCTTGTCGCCATACTCGGGAAAAGCCTCGTCCACTAATCTGCTGATCTCTGCCGCATACACTTCCAAACTTTCGCGCGGGGCACGAGGGCGGGCTGATAAACTGGCTCGGAAGCGATCCATAAACTGCCTCTGCCCGAAAGCCTCTTTTAGTCTTTCCTTCACAGTTTTATAATCACCCTGAACAGTAGCAGGAAGACTGTCCCACAAAAGAAACGCCGCGCCGGCCAAACGTGTCGGCAGAATCCTCACCAGCTCATAATTAACTGACGCAGCGCCGTCTCCCTCTGTGATCGCTCTGACGGCGACCTCAAACTGCCGCGTCCAGCACAGAAAGCTCTGCTTCTCATCACCGGAGAACGGCGGCGGTAGCTCGATTTTCACGTGTCTGTTGATCTTGTCGCGGTCCCGTCTCGAATAAAAATCATTCTCGTCTTTAAACCACATGATGGCCGCGTTGAACCCGTGCGTGTTAACTTGGCTAAGAACTTGTAACTGCAAACTAACTAGTTAAACACACGCCGTAACACTGAGCCACGTAAAGCAAATAAAACAAAACAAAACCGCTGCCACCAATGTGACCGAGCGTTCGTGCAGGGTTCGCCTAAAATACTTGGAAATAAGAAAACAATAAACGACAGTTGTCCGAACTTTCTTTTACTGTATTCTCTGCCACACATGTATATCCACCTGAAAAACCCGCGGCACTCCAGTACCCAAAAAGTGCGCATGCCCCAAACCTATATACGGCAAGCCCCGAGGGGAAAAATACTTTGCACACACAAATACACAACGAGCGCCAGAACATACAGAATTAATACATCATGACAGAATCAAATAAAATCTGTTACACTAGTAACAAGTGTAGGGAACGTAAAATAGGAGTGATATGGGAAAGTGTGAACGAGTACTAGTCAGGTGAAATCATTCATTCTGACTGGATTATAAGAGCATAGTGATTGCTATAAAAGGAGTGAAGAAGTGTTTTCAATCATTGTGTTCTTGTGTTAGCAATGGTTTCCAAAGAAAGACATGTAGCCATCATCACTTTCCAAATAGCCTCACATGCAAGAAAATTGCTGCAAAGATTATTGCACCTGAAAGAACCATTTATCGGATCATGAAGAACTTCCAGGAGAGAGACTGAACCTCAGTGAAGAAGGCTTCAGGACATCCCAGCACCAGGACCATCAGCTACAGAATCGAGTCTCCACCAGTGGAAAGGTACTCAATGTTGGCAGCAGGTCGTGTGATGAATTTGACACACACTGGGGTCAAGACTTTTGGACAACACTACCATGAGTCCTGTGTCGAGCCAACAGTAAATCATCAGAGTCAACACTGTAAATATTCACTCTCTGCATATATTGAATGTTTACATTTACATTTAGTCATTTAGCAGACGCTTTTCTCCAAAGTGACTTACAAATGAGAACAGTAGAATCAATCAAATCAACATGAGAACAACAGTATGTAAGTGCTGTGTGAAGTCACAGTTTTGTCAGTAAAGTACTCGTAGCAAGGATTTTTTTTTTAATAAATACACAAAGATGGAAAAAGAAAAAAAAAAAAAACTAAGATAGATAAAAAGTGCTAGTATTATTGGGTCAAGTGCTGACGAAAAAAATATATCTTTAGCAGTTTTTTTGAAAATGGCCGTCAGATCATCTGGTTGGGATGAGAGGTAGAGTTGTGTGTCATCAGCATAACAGTGATAGGAGAAACCATGTTCCTGAATGACAGATCCTAGTGATGACATGTAGATGGAGAAGACAAGTGGTCCAAGCACTGAGCCCTGAGGTACTCCAGTAGCAAGATGATGTGACTTAGGCCCCGTCCACATGGAGACACGTTTCTGTGAATACGCACAAATTTTTTATCGGATAGGCATTTCGTCCACAGGGATCCGGCGTTTTCGAAAGGTGAAATCGCTATTTTTTGAAACCGGGTCCCAGAGTGGATAAATTTGAAAATGCCGTCTTTGCGTTTTCGTGTAGACGGGGCAATCCGTATATTTTCTGAAACGATGATGTCATCATCCCAAGTGTCGACCCTAGTCAGACACGCTAACACCACAAAACAGCACCAACAACAGTAATAGCAGACTCTACACGCTTGCGTTCGTGCTGCAGAAGCTACTGAGACAAAATAAAGTGTTATTTCTAAGCTTTGCTGTAGTTTGTATTCAGCGCACAAGGTTTATGCGCATACTCCAAGTCTTCTTCGCTGCTTTAAGTATATTTCTGCGGCAGAATTACAGTGCCACATAATGGTCTGGCATGTGTACTACATCATTTTGAGTCATTTCAGTGGTTTCATGTGGACACAGATATTTTTTGAGTCGAGGAAAAAAAAAGATCGGTTTAGGGTAAGCTCCGGCTTCGTGTGGACACAGCCTTAGACAGCTCACCCCTCCAAGATAACTCAAAGGTAAGACTTGAACCACTGGAGTGCGGTTCCTGAGATGCCCTTTGACATGAGTGTTGACAGGAAAATCTGCTGGTTAACGGTGTCAAAAGTATGAGGTTCCATTTGTGTCAAAATTATGTCGACATGCTGTCCGTCTATGCTATGTGTCGTCTCCGCTTACTCCTGTCATCGGTCCTTGTCGTTTGACTTTGTCGTCTTGCGTGTCAATGCTGCATGTGTCATGACTATGTGTCGTCTTCCATGTCGTTGCTATGCGTCGTTTCCCTCTGTCGTTACTGTGTCGTTGCTATGCGTCGTTACTATGTGTCGTCTTCCATGTCGTTACTATGCGTCGTTACACTCTGTCATTACTGTGTCGTCTTCCATGTCGTTACTATGTGTCGTCTTCCATGTCGTTGCTATGCGTCGTTACCCTGTGTCTTACTATGTGTCGTCTTCCATGTCGTTACTATGCGTCGTTACCCTGTGTCTTACTATGTGTCGTCTTCCACGTCGTTGCTATGCGTCGTTTCCCTCCCTTTTGTAAAATGGTAAGTTTTATTTTATACTGTACACAGGGCCGGCGCAAGCTCCAATGCCGCTCTAGGCAGAGCACGATCGTGCCGCCTCCACCTCACATTCAAAATTAGGGATCCTTAAGATGCATGTAAAAAAAAAATTTATCTATGAAATTACACTAAAATAAAAACGTGCAAGCATGTTTTCAGAGTTTTTTTTTTCATTCTGCAAAAAGGTGAAAAAGGTACACAATGCAACAGCTGCATATACTTTCTGTTTTATAGGCTAATAGATAGTGTACAAAATAAAACTAAACATATGCACACAACTTTTTAGCTCACAAAACTGGAGGTTTCGATTTTTTCTTGACATACACATTTACACACCTACATTTCAGAAGCGTGCGCGTCGGGCTTTCGCAGCGACAAACGCTTTGATTGCATCCTCGAGTTTAACTTGTACTTCAGAGATCATTTTTATCAGTTTAAGCTTTGAGAAACTGCGTTCTCCAGAGCTCACAGTGACGGGGAGAGTGAGAAGCACTCTCAATGCTACAAAAACATTTGGAAAAATTTATTCCATCCCTTTTCACAGATGAATTTAAGCGCATCCAGTGGTTTAGATCCAGCAACCAGGCGTCTGCCCAAAACAGTCAACTCTTCAAACAATTCCGACGCATAGCAACGACATGGAAGACGACACATAGCAACGACATGGAAGACGACACATAGTAACGACATGGAAGACGACACAGTAATGACAGAGGGTAACGACGCATAGTAACGACATGGAAGACGACACATAGTAACGAAGCATAGCAACGACATGGAAGACGACACATAGTAACGACGCATAGCAACGACATGGAAGACGACACATAGTAACGACAGAGGGTAACGACGCATAGCAACGACACAGTAACGACAGAGGGAAACGATGCATAGCAACGACATGGAAGACGACACATAGTCATAACAAATGCAGCATTGACACGCAAGACGACAAAGTCAAACGACAAGGACCGATGACATATAGCATAGACGGACAGCATGTCGACATAATTTTGACACAAATGGAACCTCATACGAAAGCAGATCCAGCAAGATGAGTACTGATGACTTTGAAGTTGCTCTTTCCAGAATGTTTTTGCCAATAAAATAGTGATGATTGATCCTTGAGCTTTATTCATATTTTTATCATTATCATTATTTTATTACCATTACTGGAATTTCTTTCTGTCATTGCTTTTATTGTGTGTTTTGGCAATATCATGTCAATAAAGTACATTCATACTGAAAATGTAAACACATAGTCATCTAAAACATGTATATTATATAATTACACCAGTAGATGGTGACCAATGACTGAATATGATGATCTGATTCAGCTGGAGGAGCACATCCTTCCTCTGACATCAAATCAGTGTCCAAATGACAATAATTTATGGCTCTATGACATAAAAATGACAAGTTATGCACTGAATGAACATTCAGTGGTCATCTCGAATCTGCTTTTCTCTAGTATGTATTGTAGGAACTGTGGACGAACCAGACAAAGTAATCATTCAGATGATTCTTTCAAAACATAATTCCAGAAACCCTCAGAGAATCTAATCTTTGGCTCCAGTCCGTCTACAGAACAACCCCTGCTTGGTACTTTTATGGCTCCAGCCACGTTTACATGTACACTTTTTTGTCATTCCGATTAAAATCATTCCAATTGAAAGATTTGATGGACTGTTTACATGAGACACTATCTAATCCGATATGTGTTTACATGTACCGGCGCTTTCAATCGGAATGACTTGTGACATGCGCACATTAGCCCATGTCCTGTTTGCCGCCTTTTATTCCTGTCAACATGGAGTTCATTACTTCTTATGTGTGTTATTTTTGTGTAAAGTGTTGCTCTTAATCAAGCAACAGCATGAATTTGTGGGCATTTTACTGCTGGAAGGACTGAGGAAAAGACGGGTGCAGGAAGCTGACCTTTTGGCGGCTGTGCATCTCTAAGGAGCATCTCAATACTACCCTTCCCTCCTCTGAAAAACAGAAGCGTGTGGATGAAGGTCCGGAGTAAGGACTGGTGGGAGCGGGTTGTATTGCTGGAGTTTAGTGACCTGGGGCCTGTTGCACAAAAGTAGAATTAAGACATCCGGGATAAATGACTCAGCTGAGCTCAATAAAGCCAAAACATGTGCGTCCAGGCTTAATTGGTTGCACAAAGACCAAGCCAGGATGAGCAGACACGGATTCATTAAGCCAGGTGAAACCAATCCTGGATAGGTGCGCGCTCACGGCTCACTCAAATAGACCCCGCCACAGATCACAGATTAACTGATTTACCATGGCAACTAGAGCCGCGTACTTTTCCCTGTCGGAAGCACAAATCCTCATGGAGGCATACGAGGAGGTAAAAGATATAATTAAGAAGAAAGGCAACACCGCCACAGTGATAAAGCAAAGAGAAAAAGCGTGGCAAAGTATTGCAGACCGCCTGAATGCGTAAGTAGTGCACAATTACACACTCACCGCTCCGCTGAAACATCACAATTACAAATCAAATATTTAATTCACATCTCCAAAAACGCAGTTGTACTGTAATTATGAAACGGTTAAATTTTTTATTGAAATGCACTGCATATATGAGTGAAATTGTGTAACGTAACTCCATCACACTGTATAAAGCTATGATATATTATTATTAAAGCCTTACATTATTATTTTACGTTACTACGCTCAGTACGGTTTAATCTTAGCCGTTGTACTCTGCTTATTATGTTGTCCACCGGTTTTTTTTTGTGTTTCCCCTGCTTTTATTAATGTAAAGCAGCTTTGACAGAATGAAACAATTGTGAAAAGTGCTATATAAATAAAATTTTCTTGAATACATAGATGAGCTATAATAATAATCACTTTAATTTATATAGCGCCTTTCAAAGGACCCAAGGTTGGTTGCTCACTGCACTGCAAAAATGTCTTTCTTACTTAGTATTTTTGTCTTGTTTTCAGTCAAAAAAAAATATCTAAAAAAATCTTAAATATTTTCTAGAGCAAAATAACCTAGGAAAATAAGCAAAAAACTCTGCCAGTGAAACAAGAGAACTTTTCTAAAAGTAAGTGTTTATGGAAAAAGTAAACTTATTTCAAGAGAATTTTTCTTATTATATTGACAGATATTTAAATTTTTTGCTTGTTTTAAGCACACATTTACTTGAAGTTTATATTTTTGGTCTAAACCTATACTTATTTTGCTAGGTCATTTAGAAAATCAAGAAAATACATCTTTAGTGTTTTTTTTTTTTTTTATATATTTTTACTGAAAACAATACAAAAATACCAAGTCATTTTTGTCAGTGTGACTCCATTAAATGTTCTTGTGATAAAGAATGTGTGTGTGTGTGTGTGTGTGTGTGTGCGTGTGATGTAGATTAAACATGAACGGGCCAAAACGGACATGGCAGCAGGTCAAAATCAAATACAAGAACATTCTGCAGAATGGTATGGTCCCTGACTAATATTTAACAAAGCACAAGCATATATTGTACCCAGAAGGTGCCTGCTCACACATTGTCTGTACTGTTTTAGCAGTGAAAAAGAATACCCACAGACAAGGCACGGGTGGTGGGTCACCAAAGGCTGACCTTACCCCAGCAGAGGACATGGCCTTGGAGCTAAATAAAGGCAGGCCCGTCTTAGAGGGGATCCCTGGGGGGAAAGAGACGAGCATAGGTTCCTCCCAAGATGCCACCCGCTTCATTCAAGGTATGTCCTTCCATCTCTACATGGAATACAACCACATTCATATTGAATCAATTTGGACTGTCTGACTTTGGTTTACCTATTGCCTTGCAGTGTCTGGCAGCACTGTGTTCCTGTTAGAGCCACCAGCACAAGCACCAGACGATGCTGATCCAGTGAGTACTCCATCAAAGGCATACTGTAGGCCTGGCATGTCTTGTCTACTAGCTTCAATATGAATCCGATTAAATGTGATAGGGTGAAAGCCCCAGTGCAGCAGCAACAGCACATGATGGAGACGATGATGAGGAGGAGACCATCTCTGTGGATTCCAGAAGGCATGAGGTATCATGTTAAGACTGTGAAAGTACTATTTACTCTACAATGGTGAGGAGTCCTCATCAAAATCAAAAAATCTAATTTCTTTTACAGGACCCAGATGCTATACAGTGGGAAAACCAGCCTGGCAACATAGTGTGTATTAATAAAAGGACACCACATCCTGCCAAATTCCAGCTGCGCTAATTGTATTGTGTTCACAGAGCTCACAAGCTATCAGAAAGTTGTATGGCAACCACCTCCGGCGCCAAATAGAACTGGCAGACATAGACATTCAGTACAAGAAGAAAAAGATAGAAAATCTTGCACTGGAGTCCGAAATAAAAAAGAGGACAATTAGGAAACTGGACCTTGAAATAAAAAAACTTGAGAGGGAGGTGAGATATGCCTTCAATGTACACTGTATGCTAACTGTAACACAAATGTATTAATCATTATTTTTCTTTCCTCCCCCAGCTCCAAGAAGATGACACAGCTCAAAATAAAAATTCGGTATATTCTCGTAAAGTCAAGTGAGCCATGACATATGAGCTCTTATTGTGAGCACACAGGACGGTGGCATCTTTCTAAGGTATTTTTTATTTTCACAGCAATCAGTACAACCAAGTCATCGTTATAAGGCACCGGCCTCTTTTGCCCACCCCCCCAGCACCAGGTGTGGCCACTAGCCTATATGAAGGCCCAAAATTGTGTGTTCCTTTCTGCTCTGACAATGGCATGCCCATTCTTGCGAGATGTGGTGGATGAAGAAGCACTTGTGCTGAGGAGAGCCTTCAGGCAAGAAAGGGTCTTCAGGGACCGGTTGGACCCACTGGCCTTCCCTGATGACCATCTATATGAAAGATACAGGTTTTCTGCAGATGGCATCAGGTATCTATGCAGACTACTGGGTCCCAGGATTAAGCACCGCACTGCACGGAGCCATGCACTGAGTGTGGAGCAAATGGTTTGTGTGGCCTTGCGCTTTTTTGCTAGTGGAGCCTTCCTGTACTCAGTGGGGGATGCAGAACAGCTGAACAAGGCCACAATTTGCCGCACAATAAGGAGTGTGTGTCTGGCTATCAAAGCATTAGCAGATGTCTTCATCTCCTTCCCTGGCCACAGAAGACTCTGTGACATGAAAGAGGAGTTCTATAGGATTGCAGGTAAGAGGATCTACAAATTACAGGACAACTGTTAACACATAGTAGGATACTCATTACTTTGTGTGACAGGTTTCCCCAATGTCATTGGTGCAGTGGACTGCACACACATAAGGATAAAAGCCCCCTCAGGTGCCCATGAGGCCGATTTTGTGAATAGGAAATCCTTTCACAGCATTAATGTTCAGGTGAACATAACTTTTTGATATTGTCCATTGACGAACACTCTGCATTGCCAATGATGTGCATTGATTGGTGTAATATTCCTCATCTTATGATTTCAGATGGTCTGCAATGCTGACTGTGTGATCAGCAATGTTGTGGCAAAATGGCCTGGCTCAGTCCATGACTCCAGAATCTTTCGGGCCTCTGAAATCTATCAGTGCCTATCACAAGGTAAGCCACACAACCCCTATTTATAACCATCATGGCTGTGTCAAGAATATCACTGTGTTTATGAGGTAGTAATGATGAGATTTTGTGTTGACAGGTGAATTCTCTGGTGTGTTGCTGGGAGACAGGGGGTATGGCTGCCAGCCTTTTCTCCTGACACCTTTCACAGACCCCCAGGAAGCACAGCAGGCCTACAACCATGCCCATGCCAGGACCAGGGCCAGAGTTGAAATGACCTTTGGCCTCCTGAAGGCACGCTTTCACTGCCTTCACAAATTAAGGGTCAACCCTGTTAGGGCATGTGATATTACTGTGGCTTGTGCTGTCCTCCACAATGTGGCCTGCCTGAGGAAGGAGAGGGCCCCCAGAGTGCCACCAGCCATGGACTGGGACAATCCGGCAATCTTCCCTGATGACGACAGTGGTCGGCTGCTGAGGGACCAATATGTGTTGAATTATTTTAGTTAGTATGTGTGCTTTCAATTTAGGTAAAAAATGTCCTGCTGTGGCAGAGGAAATAGGGTTTTTTTGGGTTGTTTTTTTTACGAATTTGGCCTCTTATGATGTTTGTGCGGTATACTGTGTGTAATACAAGGCTGCAGGGAGGCTACTGCATCCATTCATTTGTCTGTTCAGTTGATGTGTATGGATTTGTCCTGCATTTATTTTAGTGTGCAGACATGCAGGGTGTGTTATATACAGACCTTTGAATGTGTATGTATCATTTTGTATAATATGCTTTGATTCTGTGCTTTCCATCTTGTAGAGTCACTGTGACTTCAGTTTCGAAAGGAGCTGATAGTTTACCTGCTTTGTTTTGTCCTTATTCAATAAAGGAACATAATGTTACACATTGTGTTTTTATATTCATATGGAATGTGTATTTGTTTATATGACAGAGTACTAGGGCCCCACTGAGGAAAAAGGATGAAGTCATAAATTTATGAGGCTGGTTCTTTCTGCAGAAAAGCAACATATTCTTTTTACAGTTTTGATAGTTATGACAATGTGATACTTCATATTCTGGCACATCAGCATGTCTTTGTTTATGAAACCATACTGAAGTACAATTTCACGAAATGCCCCACATCTGTCATTTTAACAACTGTCCTCCTTTAAAACAACTGGTTACAATATTATGACTTGTCTTTTTTTTCCCTCTGTGGCCCTAATATTCTATCATTTTATATATAGCCTTATAGTCTATTGGAAACTGTAAATTATCTAATGATAGCAACATCATCATTTATCCAAAATGATTGAAATTAATGATCACAAACGTTTAAATAATGACAGTGGGTCTAGTTATATGTGATAACAATGTATAGTGAGCAGTGAAATAACTATTGGTTTCCATTTGTTGCGACTGCTGACTGACATTAGGGATGAGATTAAATAGATCCTGGAATTTAGCCTGGTCTGGAGCAGGCTAGCTCCACAGAATAAATCTCCATGGTAATTTATACCATAACATATCCTCCTGCCCCTATCCAGCTTTAGTGCAACCGGATTAGGGATCAATTGAGCCAGGATCACCAAGATATCCTGGCTTAATCCCTTATCCTACTTTTGTGCAACAGGCCCCTGGAATGTAAACTAAACTTTCGCATGAGTCGCCGGTCATTCACACGTTTGTGTGGACTGGTAGAGGGATTTATGTCCCCAGAAAGAGAGACCGTCATCCAATTCCATTAATTATGCGTGTCACGGTTGTTTTATACAAACTCGAAAGCTGTGCGGAATACCGTGTTGTGGCAAATCAACTGAGTGTTCACAAGAGCACAGTACAAAAGTTTGTGTATATCTTCTGCAAGGGAATGATGAACAATCCAATACGAGATCTGATACGGATGCCAGATGAAGAGAAGGCATCCGACATCACACGGAGATTTGAGAAAGCGCATTTTGTCCCTCAAGTAATGGGTCTTATAGACGGCACCCACATCCCTATCCTCCTATCATCTGATGGTTATAAAGATTTCGTCAACAGAAAAGGCTGGCCTTCATATGTTCTGCATATATCTCACAATAAGAGGTTAAACAGTTTTAGCTCATTATGTAAGGGTAGAAAAGAAACATTTTATGCCAACAAATGAGTCTGGGTTATTTTAACGAAAGATTTTGAGGGGTGACTACAAATGGAAACATTTTTCTGTACAGTTAAAGTTATAACAAGTTATGTTTCATTTTTTACAAAAGTTAAAGTTTGAAGGCAACTTTGAGGGACTCGACATGGAGGCAAGATAGGATCCAAATGCTGGAAGTTTAATAAATATCAGCAACCAAATCCAATACAACAGGCAGAGACGTAGTCAATAAAACAGTGACAAGTAATCAGTCCAAACTGGCAACCACAGCAAAAACGATATCCAAAAGGCAAAAATCCAATAAAGCAGGCACAATGGTCAGTAACAAGAAGGCAATGAAACAGACAATAGGTAATGCTTGGTAAGGCAGTCAATAACTGGCAATACTTCACAAAGTAGCAGTGGAAATGCATGTGTATTTATACAGGAGTGTAACAGGAAGTAACCAACGAGCAAGAGTCCAAGTTAGTATTCAGGAGAGGGCTCCCTCCGGTGGCTGGATGAATGAGTACCAGCCTCCTCCATTACAGCAACATTCTTGCAAAATTTTTTTTTAGTAAACTAATTCAGGTTTAGAGCATACACACAACTGAAGAATAATTTTGCCTTTCTCTTTTTGGTGTCTTAAGAACATAGAAGGAGAAGAAGTCAGGCTTCAAATTGTTGGTGACCCTGTCTACCCCCTCTTAGACTGGCCAATGAAAGGCTTGATCAACTCTCCTAATTTGACCCCAGCACAAGAGTCATTCAGTGTGTACCTTAGCTCAGTCCAAGTGGGCATTGAAATGGCTTTTGGTATCTGTAGTAAAGTTCAAAGTTCGTGGGGAAGGAAGAGGACAAGGGTCGGCTTTTGACTGCTGACTGAGCTTTATTTAGTAAAATGAAAAATGTCCAACAAAAAGTCTGCGCACCGCACAACAACGAAAATAAACAATCCACAACAGGGCTTCACTCCAGAACGGTATAAACAATCCACAACAGGGCTTCACTCCAGAACGGTATAAACAATCCACGATAGGGCTTCTCTCCAGTGTTGTCGTGCTCAGTGTCTCAGCCAGCAGTCCCTCTCTCTCTCCCACACTCCTGCTTCTCCTGGCGTTTTATCCTGTCTCCGCGCCAATTACTGGAATGAGAAACAGGTGTTTGTAATTTACATTTAACCCGCTCGCTTACCACGCGTCTCCCGACACTCTCTCCAGTTGCAGACCTCGCTGAACCACGCCCCCCTCGCCACATACCCCCACCGCCCGACTCAGGCCGGGGAGCCATCCGGCCTGCAGCCCCCCCCCCCCCCCCCCATTTCTGGAGAGGAAATCGGCCACAGCCATCTGAACACCCGGCCTGTGGACCACCTTGAACTTAAAAGGCTGTAAAGCTAGATACCAACGGGTGATCCGCGCGTTGGTATCCTTCATGCGGTGGAGCCACTGCAGGGGAGCATGGTCCGAACAGAGGGTGAATTCCCGTCCCAGGAGATAATAACGGAGGGTGAGGACGGCCCACCTAATGGCAAGACATTCTTTTTCTACGGTGCTGTACTTAGCTTCTCTCTTGGAGAGCTTACGGCTAATGTACAGCACCGGCCGTTCCTCCCCCTCTATCTCCTGGGACAGGACAGCACCCAGCCCCCTGTCCGACGCGTCAGTCTGCAACAAAAAGGGGAGAGAAAAATCAGGAGAATGAAGCAGTGGCCCGCCACATAGAGCAGCCTTCACTTGGGTAAAGGCCTGCTGGCACAGCTCCGTCCACTGGACCGTATCTGGTGCATCCTTTTTAGTTAGATCAGTCAACGAGCTGGTGAGGGCCGAATAATTAGGTACAAACCTTCTATAATATCCCGCCAGCCCGAGGAACTGTCTAACCTCCTTTTTGGTCTTGGGGCGCGGACAAGTCGCAATTGCTGCGGTCTTATCAATTTGGGGACGCACCTGTCCATGCCCCAAGTGGAAGCCCAGATACCTTACTTCCACGCGCCCAATTGCACACTTCTTCGGGTTGGCCGTGAGCCCAGCTCCCCTCAGCGATCTCAGGACGGCCCTCAAATGCTGCATATGCCGCTGCCAGTCATTACTGAAGATAATAATATCATCCAGATAGGCAGCAGCATATGCACCATGGGGCCGCAAAATTTTATCCATGAGCCGCTGAAAGGTAGCCGGTGCCCCGAACAGCCCGAACGGAAGTGTAACAAATTGGTGCAACCCAAACGGCGTCGTGAAAGCTGTCTTTTCTTTGGATAATGGCGACAAGGGGATCTGCCAATATCCCTTTGTTAAGTCCAGTGTCGAATAAAATCGAGCCGTACCGAGCCGGTCAAGCAGTTCGTCCACCCGTGGCATTGGATACGCGTCGAATTTCGACACTGCATTCACCTTGCGATAGTCCACACAGAACCGAACTGAGCCGTCCGTTTTGGGAACCAAAACTATCGGGCTCGCCCAGTTACTGCTGGACTCTTCTATTACTCCCATTTCAAGCATTGCCCCTAATTCTGCCTGAACTACCTTTTTTTTGTGTTCAGGCAACCTATACGGCCGGCTGCGAACCACCACGCCCGGCTCTGTCTCGATGTGGTGCTGAATGAGGTCAGTACGGCCCGGTAGGGGAGAAAACACGTCAGCAAACTCTGCTTGTAACTTAGATAAATCAGTGAGCTGGGAGGGCGAGAGGTGATCTCCCCCTGAAGCCAGAGCGAAGGATTGTTTTTTGACATTCGCCTCTGGCCCGAGATCATCCTCCCCGCTAATCACCGTCGCCAGCATCACTGATTCCGCCTCATTCCATTTTTTAAGGAGGTTGAGGTGGTAAATTTGACGTGCTCCTCTCCTATCCGACCGTATTACCTCATAATCGAGATCCCCAATTTGCCGTGTAACCTCAAACGGTCCTTGCCACTTTGCCAATAATTTTGAGCTTGAAGTCGGAAGCAATACAAGCACTTTATCTCCCGGTGAAAATTTGCGTAAGTTAGTTCCCCTGTCATACAGTTGGCTCTGTTTGTGTTGGGCTTGTAACAAATTCTCCATAGATAGCCGCCCCAGAGTGTGGAGTTTTGCTCTCAAGTCCATCACATACTGAATTTCATTTTTAGCCTGAGACGGTCCGTCCTCCCAAGTCTCTCTTAGGACATCCAGCACCCCGCGGGGCTGGCGTCCAAAGAGAAGCTCGAAGGGGGAAAACCCCGTGGAGGCTTGCGGGACTTCTCGTACTGCGAATAACAGGGGTTCTAGCCACTTATCCCAATTTTTGGCGTCTTCCTTAACGAACTTACGAACCATGGATTTAAGCGTGCGGTTAAAACGTTCGACCAGCCCGTCCGTTTGTGGGTGAAAGACGCTGGTACGAATCGATTTAACGCCCAACAATTCGTAAAGTTCGCGTAACGTGCGTGACATAAACGCCGTGCCCTGATCAGTGAGGATTTCTTTCGGAATCCCCACTCGGGAGATTAAACTAAACAGTGCGTCCGCAACACTCTTAGCGGAAATATTGCGGAGAGCCACTGCTTCAGGGTATCTCGTTGCATAATCCACAATGACTAATGCAAAGCGATGCCCCCTTGCTGATCGCTCTAATGGCCCGATGAGGTCCATACCAATTCTTTCGAAGGGGACCTGCATTAATGGGAGGGGGCGCAAAGGCGCTTTTGGAGCGGCCGGTGGATTCACCAACTGACATTCACGACAAGACGCACACCACCTGCGCACGTTCTCGTGAATGCCCGGCCAAAAGAATCGGGTCATGAGGCGATTTAGTGTTGCCGTTTGTCCTAAGTGACCAGCCATTGGATTAGAATGAGCCGCGTGGAAAAGCATTTCCCTGCGGCTCTTTGGAACTAATAACTGAGTTGTATCCTCCTTTGTCTGAGTGTCTTGGGTCACTCGATACAACCTATCCTTTATGATCGCAAAATACGGATAATTCAGTGGACGTCCAGGCTGGAGAGGCTGACCATCGATAGTGCTGACCTTTTCAAAAGCGTGTTTTAACGTCTCATCCTGAGACTGCTCCAGGGGGAAGTCATCGCGGTCCGAAAGAATTAGTCTCCCGATTTCGCTCTGTTCCCCTGAGGCAGTACTCACTGGTCCCTGGTCAGTCTCCCCCACCTGCACGCGCACATCCTTACCCGGCAAATTTTATTCCAAGAGGCATCCGAGCACAAACAACCCAATAATTTATTAAACGCAGGCCAATTCGTCCCCAAAATTATCGGATGCCGGAGGTGCGGGTTAACTGCCACCTCAACATTATGCTTTTGTCCCCTAAATTGGATAATGACTGGCACTATAGGATAGTTCACCACATCCCCGTGCACACACCGAACCCTAACCATGCGGCTTGTATCCAATGCCCCAGATGAAATCAGGCTTTGATGCACCGAGGTTTGGTTACATCCTGAGTCCACCAAAGCCTGATAGGTACCCCCCTTGATACTCACAGGAATTTGGTACCCGCCAGCTTGACCAGGGGCGGCCTGTGGAACGTCCGGGACCCGGATCAACGTCCCAACCTCCATAATCGGACACCTGTCCACGAAATGCTCCGGGTCCCCGCAACGCCAACAGGCCGGCCCAGACCTGCCCGCCGCTCTCGTGGCAGGGAGAGGGTTAAAGGGTTGGCGCGGAGAGAGGGGAGAAGCAGGAGTGGGGTCCAGCCCGGCCGCAGATGGTCCCGCCCCCCTGGGCGGGACCCGAGGTCCAGAAAAGAATCCCTGTTCAGTCCCGCCCCGCCCCCGGGGCGGGACACGAGGAGGGCCGGGCGGACGAGACCTGGGGAGAGGGACAGGCTTAGAGAGAGAGGAGGATGGAAGAGAAGGAGAGAGAGAGGCAGATGGAAGGGGCTCGCCGACCCCTGGGCACGCCACCATGTGGTCCTCCGCGAGGTGGATGGCCGAGTCCAGCGACGTGGGACGGTGGCACTGGACCCACTCGGCTGTTCTTTTGGGCAGCCGAGTTATGAACTGCTCCAGTACCACCAGATCGATGACTTGCTCCACGTCGCCTCCCTCGGCCAGGAGCCATTTGCGGCAGGAGTCCCGGAGCTGTTGGGCCATCACGAAGGGCCGACCGGACTCGCCTAACTCCAGTGAGCGGAACCGTTGGCGATGCTGTTCTGGTGTCCGGCCGACCCGCTGAAGTATGGCCCTCTTCAGGTCGTCGAAGACCAGGAGGTTCTGTACAGGCAGCTGCTGCGCTGCCACCTGCGACTCACCCGAGAGCAGGGGGATGAGTCGCATGGGCCACTGATCCCGGGGCCAACCTGAAACCTCCGCGGACTTCTCGAAAAGGTCCAGGAAGGCCTCCGGGTCATCCAGCGGGCCCATTTTGTTGAGGGGGAGATGGGTGGGCGCAGCCAGCTGTCCGGTGGTCTCCGTACGAACCTCCCGGTCGATCCAGCTCCGGAACCTCTCGCGGTCTTCCTGCTGGACCTGAAGGATGGCTTGGAAACGCCGTTCCTGATCCGAGCGGAGGTCCAGCAGGGCTTGATGTTGGTCTTGGTGTAAGACCGCGAGGGATGTAATGATGTCCGCAAACGGCACGGCGGAGGGCGTTTGCATGGCGGCGGCTCCCTTCTTCCTTCCCGGGTTTCGGCACCAGTGTAGTAAAGTTCAAAGTTCGTGGGGAAGGAAGAGGACAAGGGTCGGCTTTTGACTGCTGACTGAGCTTTATTTAGTAAAATGAAAAATGTCCAACAAAAAGTCTGCGCACCGCACAACAACGAAAATAAACAATCCACAACAGGGCTTCACTCCAGAACGGTATAAACAATCCACAACAGGGCTTCACTCCAGAACGGTATAAACAATCCACGATAGGGCTTCTCTCCAGTGTTGTCGTGCTCAGTGTCTCAGCCAGCAGTCCCTCTCTCTCTCCCACACTCCTGCTTCTCCTGGCGTTTTATCCTGTCTCCGCGCCAATTACTGGAATGAGAAACAGGTGTTTGTAATTTACATTTAACCCGCTCGCTTACCACGCGTCTCCCGACACTCTCTCCAGTTGCAGACCTCGCTGAACCACGCCCCCCTCGCCACAGTATCCTTAAGTCAAGATGGAAGGTGCTTCTTAAGAGGAGTGACTTCCTCTTCACATTCACACCAGCTATGATTGCTACCTGTTGTGCCTTACACAATTTCTGCCGAAAAGAAGCAGATTTCTGTAACAGCAATGGTCTGGGTGGAGGAACTCAATGACGACACAGTAAAGTCAGCCAGTGCACTACCAGGAAACTGCAATGGAGGCTCTAACTAGATACATGGCCAAACACCTTCTGCTTCATAAAGGGCACCTTTATTAACATATGTATGAAACACACCACATATAACACTTAGGCACATGTTTAATGAAATTCAGAAATCTTCCATACAAAACAAAAAGGAACAAAAAAGTGGCAGTGCTGTTTAATGCAGTAACATTAAGGCATATGTGAAATTACATTCAAAATATTTCTGAATCTCAAATCTTAAGTTTTTAAACAAAACAAAAATAGACAAAAAGTGACAAAGCAGTTTAATGCGGTACAAAATAATCTTTCATGGAAGTATTCTTTTAACAAAACTGTGCCTACTAGTACAAAATTTGGCATCAGAGAGCCTGTACTAGAAACAACAATCTATGTCTGCATTTGTGTGTATGGTTGAGGTGGAATGTGTGATTGTGTGTGTAGGCTATATGTGCACTTGGAAGCAGTTATATTCGCACATTCGGATATCCGTATTCAATAGCCTTGTTCACACTACATTGGACATTCACAAGTAAATATGCCATTAAAACAATACTTGCCTATTTTGATCGACTGTGAAAAATGTTGTAAGTTGACAATCGTTGGTTGTCAATATCATGTCGCTGCTTAAAATTCGTAAACATTAATTTATTGCACATTTATTGGAAAGTTTGAATTTATCAGAAGTCCGAATGTGCGAATATAAAACCAACTTTACTGAAGTTATATGTGCTTGTATGTTCATGCATGTGTGTTTGTGAGCAAATGTGTGTGTGTGAGTATGCATGGCTGTATGATTTTATGTGTTTTTGCATGTATGAATGTCAATGCATTAAGGCAAATGTAACAATGAACAATGAAACTCAGAAAAACGTGAAAAATGTCATGCTGTTTGAAAGGCTTATTGTAGCTGTGTTGTTTCACCTCGGCCCCTTCAGTTGTTGTATCAGTTAGCATGTTAGCATGTGGATATATTTTATCCAACAATGTTACCCTATCAGTCATATATTTGTAATAACATGCAGTCTTATTAAAAAGGTGCCGCTCTCCCGGCGCACTCTTAAAATCACGAGGAAACTGAGGTAAATTAATTTACAGTTTTTCATCAGTTACATCAGTTAGTGTGCACTGAAACACTAATTATAAATTTGTAATGTTACATTAAACAATCAATCATCAAACTGTCTCTGTTGTATATTAACATCATTGCATGCATTTAAACGTGTTTTTCACTTATATTTCACGTCTCTACTTAAATGTGAATTTTATGTAGTATACATTTCTTTGCAATTTTGTGACCAGGGCTTTTATTTTGGTGTGGTGTTGTGACGTCATAAGGCTGCGCCACGCTATGCTGGGTCTGTCAAGTATAGGTCTCTGCGGAACAAAAGAGGGGCGTCTCCCAATTTTGGGGTGTTTTCTAACTGAGAGAGGTGTTTATAACGATCCAACCAAAAAAGTACGGAAGCCGGGATATGCGTTTTTTTTTAAGTATGAAAGGCCATTCATTATTATTTTATTTTTTTCTTGTTTTCTTATGATTACAACTACTTTTTTAATGTTGAGATCCCGAGAAACAATTATGTCGAGATAATGAAAAATAAATAAAATATTGCTGCATGCTTGACTTCCGTAACAGGGAAACTATGCGTTTTTCCCGAGTGCCTGCCTAGATATATTTTACTATAATGCATTCATTTATTTTGAAGAGTATGAACTATTTTTACAGGACCTGTAGCTTATAGCTCGAGAGGGCGAAATATATGATTTATGCAAGTTTTATTAGCCTACTCCGTTTTTTTAGTGCTAGTTATTTATTTATTTATTTTATTATTATTATTATTTTGCATAAACTAGCCTACGAATTATAATGACACGGGATGTAATTTTGTCACAATGGCTATATATTTTACATAGACAAATAGTCATTTGTCTGAACTTATCCAATCGGCGTCATTTGGTTGGACATGGGGTGTAAAAATACTATATTGATAGTAAATAGTGTTTTTGAACCAGTAAATATACTGTATATTATAGTATTTACAACACTTTGTTAATTATTGCTACAGCATAGGCTGTAGTACTTTAGTTTGTACTACAGTTAACTGCATGTATTGTAGTATAATATAGTTTAAAGAAAACGTACAGTATTGGGTAACGTAATTTGTTTATATTACTATAGTTGTTATATTACCACAGCAATAGCCTATAGAATTACCACAACAAATTAATTCAAGTATGGTTCAAAAACACTATAGTACTTACTATAAATTACTACAGTATTTTTTCACCTCACCTTTTTCACCTCAAATAGTTTCTTAAGGCTAGATCCTTCTTGTGCTACAAGTCTTGTTTAATAATTGATGCTCTTCATATGAATAACGCAGAAGAGCAGGCATGCGATCAACAGCCTATTTTATTTAATCTCTCGCATGCCAGATTTCACATGCATAATGTAAACCTTCGTCATAAAAGCTATATAATATTATATATATTATATAATATTAAAATGACATAACCACTGCACTATCAACAGACAAGCAGAGAGAATACGTAGGCTAGACAGTGCTTGTGATATAATTAACTTTAATTTTAAGTGTTTGTTTTTTATAGGCTATCAACCACAGAAACACATGACTGCCTCAGCGTATATTGTATAAGTATAAGCTTTATATGCATTAATAAGACTACTGACTTACTGACCTTGTGTAAACTTTAAAAAAAAAAAAAAAAAGTGTTAACCTGAAATGATGACTCTGAAGACTTTAAACTTTATAATCATTTTATTGACCACAGACTGTAGCCACAACCTAATTGCAAAACTAAATCAAGTGACTAACAGATACATCAAATAGAATAGCGAATGTTAGCTAATAATAGTTATCGCTAGAAGTGAGTGGAAGATTGCTTGGAGCTTTTTACAACGAGCTAGCAAGCATATTCACACAAAAGAAACATTAAACAACTGTTAAACAACTTAAACAATACACTTGCATTCATATACAATACATATCTCTTATTGTTTTTCCGGAAATATCCCACTCGATTTGAGCAAATCAGGTAAAGAGGTTGAAAAACACCTATTCCCGTGTGATAACAGCCCAAAGTTGGGAACCGCCCCTTTTTGTTCCACAGAGACCTCCTTCTCGGGTCTGTTGTGAATCGTCTGAAGAAAGGTTTGTGGATTTAAACATATTTTTCATACAGGTATTCATACAGAGGCTGCAGTTTCAGGAGCAATACTGTTTTAAAGCACTTATTCAATTATATATTTGTATTCATTTTCAGTAATGATTTATTGATTTAATTGTTTAAATGTAATTTCTACAATTATATTTTCTCCTAACTCTAAACCTTTGGTAGCCCTTAAAAATAAAAATATTTAACCTCATTTGTCATGCAAAATGATATTCAAGCTCAAACCTTTTTAATATTATGCAAAGCTCAAACAAGTGTATTTCATGACAAAGATTGTCAGTCACTGAGTATGTACGTATTTTGAATAATGTTTTATGGTTTGATTTTCATGTTTAGCTGCAAACACACTCCGTTATGATTGGCTGTGATTTATGATTGATTTGTCGTCTTGTAGCTTTGTATCGTCTGTTTGAATGAATAAATATTAATAAATCAATATTGTATAAACTATCAACATTACTTCTTAAGGAAAAATATTATGGTTTTTCTGTCTTCAGTTTGCAGTAAAGGATAATTGGGAGATAATTGATAAATTAATTTCATGATAACGATATATATCTCCATATACACTTTCCTTTTTAGTGTTTGTGATGCACACAGCACGTGTTAAAGCAAAACATTAAAGGTAGTAAGGATTAAACATCTCTTTTCATTACACAAACAATGAATGTCTATATAGCTTGGCTAAAAGTGTTAAACAGCTCTGGAAATATTTCAGGATACTGAAATATAATTAATATAAATAGTACAAATAATCAAATGTAAAAATCTGTAACAATTAAAAGACTAACACTAAAAAGAAAATGAGAAGGCAAAACCTTATAATTTACTGCTATAAAGATATTCAATCATTTAGACAAATTGCATTTATATTAAACAAGTTTTCTTTTTAAATCAAATTATAGGCATGTGGGTAGACAAAATGACCTCAAAAGTTGCTTATGGAAATCATAAATAAAAATTTCAAAATTAAAACAAATTTGATTTTGGTTTTTAGACACATTAGTTCTTAAAATAAAATAAAATCCAAACACCTTAAGAACATTATTTAATTGAACCTGAACTTTTTAAATTATTAGGCTAAATAACTAAAATCACTTAAACAGTTGCATATGGAAATCAAGCCTAATGTTATTTGAATAATTAAAGGTGCCCTAGAATTGAAAATTAAATTTACCTCGGCATATTTACATAATTAGAGTTCAGTACATGGAAATGACTTACAGTGAGTCTCAAACTCCATTGTTTCCTCCATGTTGCTAATGTACTGTTAAATGTGGTTAAAGTTACCATTGTTTCTTACTGTATTCACGGAGATCAGAGCCATGTCATTATTTTCATTTTTAAACACTTGCAGTCTGTATAATTCATAAACACAACTTCATTCTTTATAAGTGTGTAATGTTAGCTTTAGCCCCGTTAGCCACACATACTATCAAACTCATTCAGAATCAAATGTAAACATCCATATAATACATGCCATACTTACATGATCTGATATGCTGCATGATAAACACTTTGTAAAGATCCATTTTGAGAGTTATTTATACCAGTGCGCTGACTACTGAACTTGGGAGCTGATTGAGACACACCCAGATACTTACTTTGGATTTATTTTTCTTTGTGTTAATTATTCTCATCCTAAACATAACAAATTGTTCAAACACACAGGAAAACTCCTGAAGAAGCAGTTGAGATCTCGTGACACACTATTATAAAGATGGCGTTTATTAAAGAGGAGAGTGAAGACATAAAGATTGAAGAAGTGTTCAGTGTGAAACATGAAGATACTGAGCAACAAACAGGTTAGTTTTATTTGATCCTGGCCTTGGGGCCTGATGTTATAAGTATCGCTCACGCACAAAATGGGCATTAAAATGTGCGTATGCAATTTTCCACGCACATGTCAGGGTTTATAAGAAATAAAGTAGGTGTAAATACTGTATGTGCGCACCGTGCAGACACTTTAGATTAAAAAGTCAGGATGGACACCAATTCGCGCTTGAAGACAGGCTTTTATTCTGTTGACAACATTAAACAGCGGTGATCAGATTCGCAAATCACCCCCGTGCGTGTTCGCAGCCGTTCACTATCTCGGCTGGCGCGAATCTAAATTACCCTACCGGAACCAGTTCATTCTATGGGTGGAGTGTGCAGGTTGAGTGCAATTAAAGGGGCCATACATGAAAATGTGTAGCAAGTTGAAAAACCTTTTTAACCCTGTTACATGTACACCTTTAACCCTTAAATGCATGACTGTTTCATATTACATATTACATTATTATTTACATATTATTACATATTCGGGTCTTTAGCATCTAACACGAATAGATCTCTACCTGCCGCGATAATATAAAACTCCTCTGATATTAAAGTAACAATTAGGAAGAATAAAATAAAGCATATTTTGTAACCATTTGGAGCGTAGAAGGGCTCATTTTGAGCAGATGTTTTATGTCATCATCACTGTCCTTTTCAGAGCTCATTTCCCAGTACATTCAGCAAATTATAGCTTTGACAATATGTTTGAGATTGCGAACATGAGCCCATTCGCAATCTCAAAAAAACTACATGTTCAACATCTTCAAAATCAATATTTTGATACCAGATCAAAAGATCCAGATCCATCAAGTGACAGTGACACTAATATTTGATTGTTTTCAGTACTTGCGCTGCAATAAATCGCTGAGCTATTTCAAGTTTTGCTAATGATACTTCCTATTCTCTTGTTCTCTGTCTGAATAAAATGTCACTTTATCATTGTATATCAGACATTGCCATGTGGAATAAAGGTGAATTGCACTTATTCTGTCATAAAATATTAAATTATTGTTGTGCAGAAAAAAATATACATACACTTATACGCAACTCGGGTCATTGGTGACCCTATACAAATTTACAAAATATGAATGGGAAAACAGGCATTCTTTTATAATTTTATGATTTTTTTTTCTTGTTTTTTTTTTGTTATATTGTTTATAATTAATTGATTGAGGAATACTAAGAAAGTTGATGTCTATCTTTAAAAAATGAACGAGGAGGAGGGTAATGAATGACGTCCCGGGTCGATAAAGACGCAAGGTATGCATTTAAGGGTTAAACGCTCATGCTCCCCGCCCTCAAGCTCGCACCTCCCGTTATACATTGCATAAACAAGGTTCACACAACGAAGATTCACTCTGCCAAAGCAGATCGCTTGACAACATAGACAGTACAATGACGGACACTGAAGGACTCACTCAGTGATCAAACAGTCCATTGGATAGAAAGAATTTGAAGCAAATGTTAAGATAAGGACTTTTTATTTTTAGAGGAGATATAGGTTTGATTTTTAAAATGTTTTGTCAGTGATGTTCTGAGTCAGACAATTATTTGAATAGGTCTGATGACACAGTAGACTACTGTACAACCTCTGGTAATGGTAACCCCTTTCATGTTTTTCCCAATGTTATGAAAAATACCATTGTATTTGAAGGATAGAATTCGGAGGAAACGGTAAGATATCCACGTTTCATTTTTAAAATGTTTTGCCAGTGACGCGAGTCAGACAATTATTTACACTGCAAAAAGTAAGGTCTATCTGTTTCCATTAAAAATCTATAAATGTCCTAAAATATGTTTACCATATTGCCAAAAAGTATACATTTGATTAGTGCAATTCTGTTAACATACTATTTGGCCAGTGGAAATGATGAACTCTTCTCTGAAAATTTTCTTTAAAATGTATTTTATACAATTTTATTGATCTATTATAAAACACGGCATGGGTACTGGATGATTTTTAGCAATGTAATGTGGCAGCACATAGTCCATATCTCATATTTTCTTAATGTCTTTACCGTTAAACATGGTATCACGTGGATGGAAATATGCATTGAAATGATATGGAAGTGCTGTGACCAGTCCTGGTCAGTCCAGCACAGAACACATAGCAAGGTTTTTTTTATTTTTTATTTATTTTTAAGATGTAGAATAGTAAGTGTAAGTATTAATGGGTCAAATGTTGCCGAAAAAGTCTTCAGCAATCTCTTGAAAATAGCTAAAGACTTAACAGCTCGGGTTTATTCAGCCACTTCAAGGTGGTGTTCATCTTGAACAACTCTAACAAAAGGGTTCAAAGAGAAGCAGATTGTGACACTTTGGAACGCGTATGCTCTGGAATTTTGGAGATGATTGCTTAAGAGGGTCTATATCCCTGTGTAGCAATTTTAGTTCAAAATAAATATGATAATTAATCATAACTAGTTATAATTATGAATATTTGAATCAGTTAATAAAATGAACTTAATGTAATAACATTAATATTACAATTTATTAACCTGTTCGTCCAGTGAACACTCAGTGTTATTTGTTTATTAATTCTAAGAAATGTTCCTTTCCAGGTTATGGGAAACAACATTCTTATTGTAATTTTAACTTACTAGCAGCAATTTAATATGTCGTACGATACTTGTATTAGGCCTCTGCCTTTTTGAAGAGCGTCTGGATATATTGTTGCTGTAGGAAGTACTATGAATTCGGTCCGATGGTACTGTAGTAGGGGTGATCCTGAATAGTCGACGATTCGAAGCTTCGATATGTAGAGCCTGATTCAACTACCAATCTCACAGTCAAATCTTCGCAGAGGTGTTATAAGAAGAGATATCTGTCAATATCAATATCTGATTTTACATAGATGTACCGGTTCTCTGACAAGCTACGCAATATCGTGTTCATATCGCAGATGAATCGCCTTCGATAATGAACGCGATATTGCGTGGCTTGTCAGTGATCTACGGCTCTGTCTATTAAATGCCGCTCCATTTGAAAGCAGGTGATGGCGATTTAGCGGTAATCAGGGAACCGGCTTTACTGACAAAATGCGTGAGACAATCACATGCGATATATCCCCCAGCCCTACGTTGAACTTAATGATGACAATGATGATGATTTATAGTTCAGTGAGCTTCAAACAATAATCCAACCTGTTAACCATCCACCATGTGCTTCCCCACAAATGCTTCAGTCATTGAGTAGCGAATAATCCCAAAAGATCCACTATAAGGTTCTGTGTAGTAGACCCCCAGTGGAAATGCTCCTCACATCACTGTTGTACATATTAGTAGTATTTAACTACCAAATATAAAGAGTCATGATTGAGCTTGAAACAATTGTTTCTCAATCTGGACTCTACTGTGTTGGGGATACTGGAAGAGAAAACCATGCTTCCTTTTCACCAAACAGATCTCCCTTCCTCTACTACCTCACCTGGATTTAAGCTAGAGGAGGAGAGCACTTTGGGCCCCTAGCGGCCAGGAGTGGTACTGCAACCTTCTAAACCCATAGGAACAGAACTATGGACTGTTACATCGTAAACGTAGAATCGGACGCACTTTGATGTGGTAAAAGAAAAAAAACGTATGATGCAAGATGTGCCAACAGCTCATGTCCTACCGCTCAACAATGACAAACACTGCGGGCGGCGCACTTCTGCCAGCCAACATTAACAAGCTTACTAATGTTAGCTGACTAGCGCCCTATTTAACCCTTTAAGACCTGAAGGCTTTTTTAGAGTTTTTTTTTCTGAGCGACACACACAAAAGTAAAGACTCATAACTCCAAAACTCTAGCAAGGAGAGTCAAAAGGTAGGCATCATTTGATAGAAAACATTTTAAATTTTAAGAAAATATAAATTGCATTACATTTGGACATTTTCTTGCTGAGAAACAGCTGATAAAAGACAAAAAATATATATAATTTTTTAAAAATAATTTTTCTTTTTTTTTATTTGACATGGAATAACTCAGGAACACAATAAGATCGCTAAAAAATTCTTTTTTGGTTATGCTCTCCTATATGTGAGCTGCATCTGGTTCAGATTTCGTGGTGATAGCATAAAGAATAGTTTGAAAAATTGTTGTTCATTTTTTCCGCAGCCAGGTGGCGCCAACGGGCGGTAAAATCCGGTTTAGAGGTGCTTCTCAGCACTCGTTAGGAGTTTTTCAAAATGGTTAGATGCATTAAAAAGATGAGATTTAAAATGATATCTATTATGTGTTATTCCACGTTGGAAAACGAACATGGATGGGTCCGGGAACATTGGATACACACTGCATCCCGGAGAGATGAGAGACATGTTTTTAGCCAAGTATGTTAAATCATTCCGTGAGTAATATCTTGTGATCAACGCAATATATTATATTATATTATATGATTTTGGATTCATTTTAATCTTGACAATCTGCTTTAAATATTGATGTGCAATTTTCTATGATCTGTGCATTTTTCATGAAGTTATGAGCACGTGAAATACACATACTTGTATTCAGTTAGCGGCTGTGCTATTTTTGTTGTAAACGCATATTACTCAGACTCATTAGAGGGTGAAAACAACGCAACAGAAGCATGTTGGAGGCTTGATATGAAAGTTTAAAGTCTCTGGTTTTGTATGCAAAAAGAATTTTTGTGCTACCTATATGGATTCAATTTTTATTGGCTTTTAAAGAGGGACACGCAAATGGGAGCGCCGACGCTCCATCCGGTCTTAAGGGGTTAAAAAGACCCAAACGGACACAGGCAGATCGCGTGAAAGACTGTAATTTTTTTTTATCAGGTGGGGAAAAGTGATTTCAAAACATTCCAGCCGGTTCTAATTTGATTTTTGGATGCTGTGAATGTTTAGCTAAAAGACTGCCACTCCAGTTTAACATTTATTGTCTCTGCAAAAGACAAAGTTGACAATTCTGGCTATACTTTTGTTATTTTAATAATTTTAATTTTAATTTATTTATTGATCACTCTGGGTTATCTAATTTCACTATTTGTGTTTTGTGTTTTGAATATATATTCCCCTGTTAAAGCTTGCTTGCGCAGGCAATTTAGCCGATTTAATTTGATTTGGCAACATGTGAAATGCATATCTATCTGCAGTGTGGCCTTTCTGCAGTGTATATATATATATTTAAGGTTTATTAAACCAAAATGTTATTATTCATTGTCTTCCATATCTTTAAGAGTGTTCTGTACATCGTGGCTGTGAATGTTTATCCACATTGCCTTTAATTTGTTTAAAAAAAGATAAAATCATTGTCAGTTTCGTCTATCACTTGACAGGCAGTTTGGTCGCTTTATTAGAAAGTTGTTTCTCTGTGTTGTGTGTAAAAGAAAATAAAGGTTGTCTTAAGCCGCGGGTATAGGCTTCATTTTCCGTGTCCCGCTCCATCTCGTGCGCAGTTCAGCGCGTGAACCTTTCAAAGTCTGTGCGCACTATCTAGTGGACTGCTGTTTTTCAAGCTCCCCCCCCCCCAACATATATGAATTGACTATCAGTCGAATATAGGCAGTCTGATTCGAATCAGATTTGACTATATAAATCCATAGTCGGGGACACCCCTATCAGTGTTGCCAGACGTACGATAATTATCGTATTTGTACGATAATTTTGACCTCTGTACGATGTACGATCAATAATGAAAAAAATCCCATGATGTACGATAATTTCAGTATTTTGTGACACTTCAAATGATAATCGTCGTTATAAATCGGTTCATTGATCTAGCTGTGTGGATCCTCTACGTCATGAACGTTAACTTTGTTAGGCACGTCTTCCATCTCATCTCGGTTACGGTTTATAATTTCACCATCAGTAATTCAGGATTGCCTCCACCAAAAAAGTAAATGAGCAAATCAGAACACTGCGCGCCAAAACAGCACCGGTATGCGCGCTGGTGTGAACCACTATGTTTCTTCTCGCTGCGGTATATCTGCCACTGCAGCATTATTTCTCCCTGAGACCCGAGTTCGGTGCCGCGCCTTCCCGTTTTACTGGAAACTGGTGAGATCATCAATGACTGGAGGTAAGGATATTTTTGGTTTATAATGTTATGTAATCTACTAGTCATGTAATTTATTAAACATTTTAACTAGGCCGAGGTAATATGTTGTGTGTCTGTGTGTAACCTGCTATCAGTACGATTTAGCTACATCAAGTTCACATGTAAAGACCTAACGTTAGTGCTAGCTAGCAGATTAAATTATGGATGACTGTAGCTACATAGAAAAAGTTGTTAGGCTCGAAATTACAACCATTTTGGCCGCATGTGCTCGTGAAAAATGTAATCCGTCGATATATACGGTAACCTAAAAATATATTCAGGAGTAAGTTACTGCTAATTTGTGCGAGTGCAAATAATGGTTGTGGTGCTAACGTTACCTGTTTCATTTTGTAAGCCGTCAGTAAAAGAGGTAGAACACGCCAATGCTGATAGTTAGGATGTTTTATTAATATTAATTAGGGCTGGGGGAATTAACGCGTTAATCTTTGCGATTAATTTGAAATGTTTAACGCGTTAAAAAAAACGCATTTAACGCAGCACTTTTTTTGCCTCGTTTTAATGATTTCCTGTTGCGGCTGCTATTGAAAAGCCGAAAATATGTATATCTTATTTAGTATTATATAGCAATATATTAATAGAATAAATACCGGTACTTTGCTTGTTTCATTAATGGATGAATCACTGTTTTTTGAACGAATCTCTTGAATGATTCAATAACAAATACATTTAAGTCACTTGTCGCCACCTAGCGGTGTAACAATGCAATCGATATAATTGTTCTTTCATGCTCCATGTTACTTTCAAAAGGTGCTTTTCTCTATTTTGATTGCTTCTGTAGACAGAGAGAAGAGGATGGAGGCAAAGCAGAAGAGGCAGGTGGAGTATGGCTGCAGTGCTACATGTGAAAGTGCAGAGAAGGCCAAGACCACTGCTCTGGCCGAAGAGAGGCAGACACGTCTCAAACATGTTGATAAGAAAATTAATGCAGCCAGACGCAAGGCCCTGGATACGTTGCAGGAGGTGGCCAGGAAGAAGAGGAAGTTGGAGTAAAGCAAGAAGATAGTTCAATGAGAGTTTATGTTTCGGAATAAAAAATGAAATTGAATATTACAAATTAGCGTCTGTGTATTTTGATTTTCAGAATTTCATTTTAGTCTGTGCCTATGGGGTGGGCTGGGGATGGCAGGGGTTGGTGGCAATGTAAGTATCTGGATATTTGCCGCTGGGCGGGGGCTTCGATTACCTCTCTCTTTTTTGACCATACATGTGTTTGCACCCCTGTTTGTGGTCTTTTCTCCCGATATAATTTACGATATATCCCATTAATAATTCACTGGAATGCAAGAAGAATCTCTCGTTTTTCTCCTCAAAGCCTCACGTCTCTTTCCAGGTTTGTTTCACAGGTAAATACAATTTATTTTCTGTAAAAATGATGGAAATCACTTTGAAATAGTATCACGCAATGCTGAAGTTTATGAACATTTTTATTAAGGCAACTTATATTATATAATATAGATATAGTTATATTTAACTCGTACGTTATTGCTGTGGAAAGAATCACACTTTTTCATGGTCTTTTGAAAGTACCTTGTTGATACTTTTACACTTTTAAATGTCCTTTCAGTGTTCGTTGGCTGAAGGGCGAGTAGATAATGTCATCGCATTTTACCCAGTTTAAAAATAAAACGCATTACTGCGTTCCTAGACCGAGTCTATCACTGACAAAGCGTCATGGGGCATTGGAATAAGGTGAATAGCTTTACAGAGATAGAGGGAACATAATTTTGGCTGTACAGCAGCTAAAATAGTGTGATTATCCAGCTTATGTTAGTTCAGTATTGATTCTTTCCGTTGTAAAAATAAATAGTTATTAATTTAGTTCATTTACCTACACTAAAAAGTCGTACGATAATTTTGTTCCAAATACGATAATTTTGAGCTTCTGGTACGATAATTTGACATTTCCAATCTGGCAACACTGACCCCTATACTGAAGTAGCAATAACAAACTTGCATGGTTAGTTTGAATCTTGTAGTAAGAAAGAGTTCTTTCACTCTTCTGCAGGAGCACATGGCTGGGATTGCGGGTTTAGGATTACAGGCCTGGCAGGCCCTTAGGCCTTGGCCTAAAGAGGTCACCCTACAGGGTGTCAGTCTGTCCAAAGAAGCAAGATAGGGAGGAGGAGAACTGTGCGCTGGCTTTTAGCCTCTGGTATTGGATATTCCCCCTCTGGGTCAGTCGACCAATGATACATGAGCTCCTGACAGGAAAGTTAACAATCATTGTGTTTCTAGCAGGGGATCTGCACATTAACTGGTTAAGTTGTTTTGGAGAAACTATTAAAGATTCTTGTAATACTGATATGTTGCACAGGTATCAACATACCCTATACAAAAACATTCAAATCTTCAAAATACAAACTCATAGACACCAAACTTGGTATAGATCACACAGCTAATATAACCCTCAAAATGGCTCTTTACAAAGTGTTTGTCATGCAGCATATCAGATCATGTAAGTATGGTATTTATTTGGATGTTTACATTTGATTCTGAAAGAGTTTCATAGTAGCATAGTATGCGTGGCTAACGGGGCTAAAGCTAACTTTAAACACTGTTGGAGAGATTTATAAAGAATGAAATTGTTTTTATGAATTATACAGACTGCAAGTGTTTAATAATGAAAATAACGACGTCTTTTGCTCCGTGAATACAGTAAGAAACAATGGTAACTTTAACCACATTTAGCAACATGCTAACAAACATTTAGAAAGACAATTTACAAATATCACTAAAAATATTAATTATTAAAATATTAATAAAAGCCAGTTAATACTGGCTTGTCTAATGCCT
Source organism: Ancherythroculter nigrocauda (assembly GCA_036281575.1). Classification (NCBI taxonomy): domain Eukaryota; kingdom Metazoa; phylum Chordata; class Actinopteri; order Cypriniformes; family Xenocyprididae; genus Ancherythroculter; species Ancherythroculter nigrocauda. The sequence goes on from VTFQ01000006.1 coordinate 3,483,466, forward strand.
TGAACATGAGCTGGCATATGCAAAAGTTGGGGGCGTGCATATTAAAGGGCACCTATTATGCCCCTTTTTACAATATGTAATATTGGTCTTGGGTGTCCCCAGAATGTATTTGTGAAGTTTCAGCACAAAATACCCCACAGTTAATTTATTATAACCATTTGAAAATGTCATTTTTGGGGCCTGTTTTAAAAAGAGCTGTTTTGGTGTGTACCACCTTAAATATAAATGAGCTGCATATCCCCGCCCTGCCTTTGGATGAGGGCGTAACTTGCATACCTAAACAGTCGGTAGAAGCAGAATGGCTGAGAATGAGAGACCCGCTGTTTTGTATGGCATTCAGCCGTACATGTTTGAACCGGAATCAGACCCAGATGATGAAGAGACTCCGGCAGAAGAAACACAACTGAGAATGGAGCAGGACGTCTCTGAATGGTTATTTGATACAGTTATGTACTTATAGAGTTTTAATCGCGTCCCCTTTGCAATTATGGATGTGCAACACACACACACACACACACTGTGATAACATTCGCGCAATTTTTTGAAACTACAAACACAAATACTGTGATAACGTTTGCTAAGTATGTTAGATACACACTATACAAACAAGGTTTAAATTATATACACAGACATTCTACGACGACGACAACAACTTTAGACGCATTTGTTATTGAATTGGCTGACATCGACTGAAATGACTAACGTTATTTGCTCAAAAAACATTAAATACACTTACTTCTTCTGGAGGTGACGTTGGATCGCGAACAGTAGGCAACGATCCACACTTGGGGATTAACTTTGAGCAAGACCTGCTTTGAATTGACCCTCGTTCTCAAAACAGTCAGTCAAAAAAATTATTCGCGCAAACATAAACGTATTTTGGAATTTTGAGTGGCGCCTTTCCTTCGTGAATAAAATCCATCCACTGCGTTTTCAGTGGCTCTGATGTCGGAAGTAAGTGAAAACTACTATGTTCATTATTACATCCCACAACAGCACACTTATGTTTCTTAGGAGACATTACCGGCTGTCGTTGAAACAATGGAGGATGGTTGACAGATCACCGACGGCGGGGTCTATGCCAAAACCAGATTGTCAATCAAACCACGTGGGTGGGGCTTAGCGCAATTCTACGTCACAGTGAGAGCAATCTTAGAACAGGGCGTTCTGAGACAGTGCTTATGAATTATTGAGATTGTAAAAAAAACACTGGGTGGATTTTTCTCATTCTAGGGTGGTTTTGCTCACACACTGCCAACACACATTTATGGTCAAACACCATGTAAAAGTGAATTTTGCATAATAGGTGCCCTTTAATGATCCCGACTGTTACGTAACAGTCTATGTTATGTTGAGATTCGCCTGTTCTTCAGAGGACTTTTGCACAAATCAAATTCACATAAGAAGGAGAAAACAATGGTGTTTGAGACTCACTGTATGTCATTTCCATGTACTGAACTATAATTATTTAACTATGCTGAGGTAAATTCAATTTTCAATTCTAGGGCACCTTTAACACTCACCACATCAACATCAGTTTCCAACCAGATTAACATTAATTAAAATAAAATTTCCAGCCTGAATAGAGCCCCTCCATTTGAGCCGCCCACGACAACTGACCTATGGCCTCTTTAGCTAAATTCTGCCCTTTTGTCAGCTTTGGCATTGGACAAGCAAGTTCTCAATTGATGCATCTTTCCTAGAGTTTGGGCCTAATGACAGTAAAGTCCTCTTTAGACAATGAAGGGTTTTTTTTGTGCCTAAGGTGCTTTCCACGATCTTACGAGCACAAGTCATAAGGCTCACTATTCTCCCTTCCATTGTGGTCTGGGCCCTTAGGACATTTAGCCAGTTCTGGCAGTCAGAGCAGCTATTTGTGTGCTCTGGAGTCCATTCAAAGGGTCTGCTAGTTACAAAGCAGGGATTCTCTCATTTGAATAGTGGACGTAATAGAGCTGGCTTGGGCTTGCAGTGCCCTGCAGGGATAACAGGAACGAGTATTGGTTAACTTGCTGTGCAACTATGCTTGCACACGTGTCAGTGCTAGAATGGAAATGCAATGGAAATCAGTGTGGCTTGAATAGGCAGTCGACCATGTCTGTTTTGTCAGGCTGAAATGCCATTTGTTTGTGCAGGTGCACAGACATTAATCAATGAGGCTTTAGTATTAAGATAAAAACTTATTTTTTTCCCCATAAGCATCAGTAGCTGACATAATACTTGTTCCTGTTATAGTCAGGGAACCAACGTTTCAGTACGAACCAGAACATTTTAATTGTTTTAAATCAAATTTATGCAGTTTTGCCTACAAGGTAAACATATATTTTTAATAGAAACAGATCTACTTATTTTTTGACTCAGCACATCACTAACAAAACAACTTAAAAAATAAAAAACAAATATTATCTAAAAAATAAAGTCCATACTGTAACGAAGCGGGACTCAAGGTAAGATCCATTTGCAGCTTTATTGAAGTTAGAGTGATCATACAGGCAGGGTCAGACAGGAGCAAACAGGAATCTCAAGGAACAGGCAGAATCGTGGTCAGAATACAGGCAGTGGTCAAAGGCAGGCAGATATCAATCACGGAACAGGATAACAAGGCAAGGGTCAAAGGCAGGAACAGGAACAGACAGGGAAACAGGATAACGCTTGGAATTGACACACAGGGTAATCAAGACTTCGCCATGAGGTGGTGTGAGTGAAAGTCCTTTTATAGTCCTGGTAATGAGCTGCAGCTGGGTGTGGTGATTAGTGTGGAGTGTGTGAATGTGACTGGCAGAGAGGATGATGGGGAATGTAGTCCGGGAAGAGACAGGAACAGACGGTGATCATAACACATATATTAACCATCTACTATCTTTAAATTACTTTAATTAATTAATTAATTTAAATTAATTAATTTTTTTTCATAATATTGGAAAGACCACAAAAGGGGTTATAATCAGGCTTCTGTCTGTGTAAACCTGAATTTCTCCCTCTTACTTTTGATCTGATTGAATAAAAATGCATCTTAATACAAGGTAAAAAATCGGTACTTGGTTGATTTAGATGTGTTGCTTTGTGCCAATAAACTAGGGTTAACTTGTATTTGTTTCTGTTTTGCTTTAGACCTAATGCAGCTGAAACAGGAGAGTCAAGAACTGAAGGAATTTTAAGTGAAAAATCATTATAAGAAAGATCATGATTTCAGAACTGGAGAAAAATCTTTTAATTGCTCTATTAGAAAGAAGGTTTCCTCAGGAAAGAGACGTCTGAATACAAAAACTATTAGAGACTTTACCTGTCAACAGTGTGGAAATACTTTCAGTCAAAAACGAAACCTTGAAAACCACATGAGAGTTCACACTGGAGAGAAGCCTTACACCTGCCAACAGTGTGGAAAGAGTTTCACTCAAAAATCAAGCCTTAATGTCCACATGAAAGTTCACACTGGAGAAAACCCATTCACCTGCCAACATTGTGGAAATACTTTCAGTCAAAAAAAAAACTTTAATGTCCACATGAGAATTCACACTGGGGAGAAGCCTTACACCTGCCATCAGTGTGGAAAGAGTTTCACTCAAAAATCAAGCCTTAATGTCCACATGAGAATTCATACTGGAGAAAACCCATTCACCTGCCAACAGTGTGGACAGAGTTTCAGTCGAAAACAAAACTTCAGTGTCCACATGAGAGTTCACACTGGAGAACTCTCTGCAATCTGTGTGGGAAGAGCTTCTCACGAAAAGGAAATCTACAGGTTCACATGAGATTTCACACAGTAGAGAAGTTGTTCACTTGATCAGTGTGGAAAGAGCTTCACAGACAGTAAATGCCTTAGGAAACATGAAATAACTCACACCAGAGAGAAGCTTCACATGTGCCATCACTGTGGAATGACATGCATAAGCAATGCAAGACTGGATTCACATAAGAAGTCTGGCCTGGCCCATCACGGTTCTTGTTGTGGCAAATTCGATGTCTCTGTGTCCCTTCAGTTCTGGTCTCGAAATAAAACTCACAGAGTCGAAGTTCCAGGTCTCAGAAGTATTTAACTTTATTGTCAAGCATCAAAATGAGATGCCAGCTCCTCATCTGAATCTCTCTTAGCTGGGTCACATTTTTATAAATTTTTCTTATCTGTTACAGTGTGAGATCCACCCCTACAGTTATTTTCCATGATCTCATTTACGGGGGCTCTCCTCCCACACCTCTTTCCCATGTACTCCCCGACGTTTCTACCATAGTCATTTCACTAATATAATTGCAGGTGTTGCTTATGTAAGAGACATTTTTCTTAGTAAGGGTGACCACCTTCTAGAGCCCTGCGCGGGACTGGTTTCCTTAACCCGCACCTGCCCGCTCCTGCTGAATATCTGACCAGGACCGCCCGCTCCCCGCAACGCGCGTGCTCCACTCCCGCCCGCGCCCGCAATGGTTGTGTCCACTCCCACCCGCGGACTTTCTCTCAGAGCTTGTAAAAAACAGGCCTAAACAAATACTCTCAGACTAAATTCATTCAAGTTAACATGCAGAATAACAGACTTTAAACATGATTGCGTTTAAATAAGATGAAGTAGCCGCAAAACCAGCGCACCACACGTGATAAAAACATTGTTTTTTTTTATTAGCGTTATAAAACATTAACCGTTAAAACAAATCCACAACAAGCGGCACCTCAGTTTTTAAATGCAGTTTACTGCATAGCCTATACTCACTGAACGATTAACTAAAAAGCAGTTTAAATAACAGTTTAAAGGTGCCCTAAAACTTTTTTTAAAAAGATGTAATATAAGTCTAAGGTGTTCCCTGAATGTGTCTGTGAAGTTTCAGTTCAAAATACCCCATAGATTTTTTTTAATTCATTTTTTTAACTGCCTATTTTGGGGCATCATTAAAAAATGAGCCGATTCAGGGCTACTGGGCCTTTAATTCTCCTGCTCCACGCCCACGGAGCTTGTGCTTGCCTTGAACAGTGCATAAACAAAGTTTACACAGCTAATATAACCCTCAAATGGATCTTTATGAAGTGTTCGTCATGCATGTGGCATGCATGCGTCGGATTATGTGAGTATTGTATACTGTTATATTGTTTACATTTGATTCTGAATGAATTTGAGGCTGTGCTCCGTGGCTAACAGCTAATGCTACACTGTTGGAGAGATTTATAAAGAATGAAGTTGTGTTTATGAATTATACAGTCTGCAAGTGTTTAAAAATGAAAATAGCGATGGCTCTTGTCTCCGTGAATACAGTAAGAAACGATGGTAACTTTAACCACATTTAACAGTACATTAGCAACATGCTAACGAAAACATTTAGAAAGACAATTTACAAATATCACTAAAAATATCATGATATCATGGATCATGTCAGTTATTATTGCTCCATCTGCCATTTTTCGCTGTTGTTCTTGCTTGCTTACCTAGTCTGTTGATTCACCTGTGCAGATCCAGACGTTAATACTGCCTTCCCTTGTCTAATGCCTTTCATAATGTTGGGAACATGGGCTGGCATATGCAAATATTGGGTGCGTACACCCCAACTGTTACGCAACAGTCGGTGTTATGTTGAGATTCGCCTGTTCTTCGGAGGTCTTTTAAACAAATGAGATTTATATAAGAAGGAGGAAACAATGGAGTTTGAGACTCACTGTATGTCATTTACATGTACTTGCTCATGTAATTCAATTTTTCATTCGAGGGCACCTTTAAGTAAATAAGCCAAAGGACAATACGAAATAACTTTAACTTATAAAATAAACACATAGGACTTACAAAGTAGACTAGATACTTTAAACAAATTAAATAAAAAACTAAATAAATAATATAAATAATGCCTTGCTTAACAGGCTATTGCAAAAAAGAAAATAATACTTATAAATAAATAAAAATAACGTGGCCTACTTAAACAAACGAATGATCACCGGGCTGCATTGCTTAATCCATATTAGCCTACTATGAAGGAAAAGTATATTGCTGACTGACTGCGGTCGCAGACTTGTGCATCTTTCTTCCATGATCCGCCCACACACACGAATGCCCTCTCTGACGGTGCACTAGATCGAGAATGCTCAAAATAAAACACGCAAATTTTAGAATTGTTTCCAAGTGTCTGACTGGTCTTGCTTTGCTTTTGTCAAGTAAAGAGCCGCTTTAATTTTCTTCTCAACTTCGTTTGTTGACTCCATCTCTAATACATGCCAAATCTTACCATTCCCCGCGGGTCTCCCGCAAAGTTTTCTGACCGCCCACTCCCGCCCGCAGCAAAGGTAAAACCGCTCGCTCCCGCGAGATTTGCGTCCCGTGGGAGCCCAAACCCAATGCAGCCCTCTACCACCTTTTAGCTACTGTATGTAGGAACCATGGACGAACCAGACAAATGAATCATTCAGATGATTCTTTCAAAACATAATTCCAGAAACCCAAACTCGGTCTACAGGAGAACCCTTGCCAATTTCTTTTGACACCCATGTTTCCTGACAAAAGGAGAGGTGACCAACTGAAGCTATTTGTGACTAACTTTACAGAAAAACCCACAAAGACTGTTTCTACAACTAAAACTGCTCCAAACAATTTGAAATGGACTTATCAAACATCTTTTAACTGCATACATTTTATATCAAGTCCACACATACTACCTGTAACCAGTTATGCTTTAGAACACCCATAATTCATGTAAATTTGATAACTTTGAATGGCTGAATGAAAGCATTTAGTGTACAGCTTTGGCCAATACTGATGCGGCATTCGGATGTAAACACAGAGGCCTTCACTGTGCTTACTGTGTCACCTGCATAAAGAGAATGACAGGGAAGACAGGAGATTGTTGAATAAAGAATACATTTTTGTTTTGTTTTTGCACACAAAATGTATTCTCCCCTTGGAAAAAAAAAACTTGCAATAGTTTTAGTTTTAGGGGGCTTTCACACTGGCAGTTTAGTTCAAAAGGGAGTGCGGTTCACATGAAAAATCGCTAATGTGAAAGCTGTCATGCAAACCCGGTCCTGAACCTGAGAGTACCCGAAGGAGGTGGCCTGAGTTCGGTTGCACTCAAACTGTGCTGCGGTTCTCATGAATGCAAAAGCAACTTACTCGGGTGCGCGCTTGTTCAGGAAGTACAGTAACCTCTGCATGTGTTTTTGCAGATTGTAATGTATTTACTGAAATAAAACACGATGATAGTGATGATAGTGTTGATGATTTATCTTGGATTAGAGTAGGAGTAAGCCTGCAGTGTATTCGTGTTTTGCGAGTGCAATCAGAGCGGCAAATGAATGGAAATCAGTTGTCTCCTCAAAATAGGCTGCTTGCAAGCAGCGGAAAACCGTCTACATGTGACACACATACAGTAAACTCAAGTGCTGTTTACTCAGCTGCACATAATAGCACCACATTAATAATAAAAAAAAAAAACAGTTTTCTGTCATGCTTCTTGCACGTCTGTGATGATTTATGATGAACGCAAACGCACCAGGGTTCGATAGAATCAATTTGAGTGTGAAACCAGACCACCGGGGGCACCGGGAACAATCGGCAAATGAGTTCAGTGTGAAAGCCTTCTTACTTGCCTTGAAATGCAGATCAAACTAAATAACTGCAATTTTGCTACAACAATGTACTGTAAAACGCACTGATTTATTCCCTGTAATTTAAAAAAGCTTATACACCAACCAGGCATACATTATGACCACCTTCCTAATATTGTGTTGGTCCCCATTTTGCTGCCAAAACAGCCCTGACCCGTCACGGCATGGACTCCTCTAGACCCCTGAAGGTATGCTGTGGTATCTGGACCAAGATGTTAGCAGCAGATCCTTTAAGTCCTGTAAGTTGTGAGGTGGAGCCTCCATGGATCAGACTTGTTTGTTCAGCACATCCCACAGATGCTCGATTGGATTGAGATCTGGGGAATTTGGAGGCCAAGTCAACACCTTAAACTCATTGTTGTGCTCCTCAAACCATTCCTGAACCATTTTTGCTTTGTGACAGGAGCATTATCCTGCTTAGGTAGATGCACTGTGTATTCTGTATTCTATACACAGTGTCCTTTCTATCAGAATGGAATCTGCCTTTCTCTAGTATGTATTGTAGGAACTGTGGACAAACCAGACAAATGAATCATTCAGATGATTCTTTCAAAACATAATTCCAGAAACCCTCAGAGAATCTAATTTTTGGCTCCAGTCCGTCTACAGAACAACCCCTGCTAGGTACTTTTATGACTCCAGCCACGTTTACATGTACACTTTTTTGTCACTCCGATTAAAATCATTCCAATTGAAAGATTTGATGGACTGTTTACATGAGACGTTATCTAATCTAATATGTGTTTACGTGTACCGGCGCTTTCAGTCAGAATGACTTGTGACATGCGCACATTAGCCCATGTCCTGTTTGCCGCCTTTTATTCCTGTCATCATGGAGTTCATTACTTCTTATGTATGCTATTTTTTTGTAAAGTGTTGCTCTTAATCAAGCAATAGCATGAATTTGTGGGCATTTTACTGTTGGAAGGACTGAGGAAAAGACGGGCACAGGAAGCTGACCTTTATGGCAGCTGTGCATCTCTAAGGAGGATCTCAATACTACCCCTCCCTCCTCTGAAAAACAGAAGCGTGTGGATGAAGGTCCGGAGTAAGGACTGGTGGGAGAGGCATTTTGTATTGCTGGAATTTAGTGACCTGGAATAGAAACTAAACTTTCGCATGAGTCGCCGGTCATTCACGCATTCACTCAGAAGAAGAGACCATCAGAAGTCCAATTGCCCTAATTATGCGTGTTGCGGTTGTTTTATACAAACTCAGAAGCTGTGCGGAATACCGTGTTGTCACAAATCAATTCAGTGTTCACGAGCACAGTAATTTTGTGTCGTTACATTCATAGGGACACAAATCTGTATGATGTAAAGCTGAGTTCAGACTGCACGATTTTAGCACCGATTTTGGCTTTGAGAAATCGCCGACAAATGCTCAATCACAGGCAAATCGGTGCTCGTTCACGTGAGTGACAATCACGCAGTGTGAATGAGCAGAGACGCGATCCGAGAGAATCACCGACGAGTCGCCGACACCCGTGAGATATTTGGCATGCTAAATATCTGGACCTGTCGGCGATTCAAAATCCTGCTGTGTGAAAAGTGTTCTGACTGAAAACAACATCGGCGATGACTGACAGCCAGTGAGAGAGCAAGATACAGAGCAGCGGGGAGTTCGGGGAGGAGTTATAGACCACAATATCAGCAAGCATGGTTTTGTACACATAAACATTACAATTCTATCAAACAGAAACAAAGCACAAACATTTGCTTGACCATCTGCAACAGCAGCACATTGAAAAGTTATGTATTTAGCTCCAACTGTCGTTGCAGAACACACAATCCTTGTTCCTTGTTCCTCCCCAAACATTTCCTCCTCCATATTCTTCTTTTATTTTTGTTGTTTTCGCTGCAAATCAGCGCACAGACAATTCGTATTTCAAGCTTCTTGCGGGCTACTATTTTTAATAATAATGGCCGTGTGTCTCAATCAGCTCCCTAGTTCAGTAGTCAGGGCAATGATCAGGGTATCAAGTCAAGTCAAGTCACCTTTATTTATATAGCGTTTTTTACAATGCAGATTGTATCAAAGCAGCTTTACATTGATAACTGGTACATAATTTTTGCTGCACAGCAGCTCTTCAAGAATAGTGTCAATGCAGGCAGAGCAAAGCACTGTTGAAAAAATGTCAAGAATACTTTTGAATATCAAATGTCAAGTGTCCCCAACTAAGCAAGCCAAAGGCGACAGCGGCAAGGAACCCAAACTCCAACAGGTGACATCAGGTGGCAATCAAGTGGCAAATAGGTGTTAAAATGGAGAAAAAAACCTTGGGAGAAACCAGGCTTAGTCGGGGGGCCAGTTCTCCTCTGGCGAACAGTGCTTTGTTATGAATCAGGTTGCTATCATATATCTGATAGGATCGCAACATTCAAAGTATTTATTTCAGTTCCATCCAGTTGAGGGTCGTATTCATCACGCCGGTATGGACAGTTTGTTGAGGAACTGTGCTACTGGCTGTCGTGTCGATGAGGCCTTCACAGTGGATGATCTAGTCGACTCGATCTCTGCTGATACTTCAGGGCTGCGTTGTGGTCGTGTCCAATTGAGGATCGTATTCATCACACCGGTATGGTCGGTTTGTTGAGGAACTGTGGCACTGGCTGTCGTGTTGATGTCTTCACAATGGATGATCTAGTCGACTCGATCTCTGATGATACTTCAGGGCTGTGTTGTGGTCGTGTCAAGGCGCAGGTCCTTGGTCTCAGCTGGATACGGCCCGGATCCGGTTGACTACGGTAAACCTCGGGATAAACAGAAAGACTAATATTAGCGTAGATGCCATTCTTCTTCTGATGTAACGAGTACATCTGGTGTTATAGGAAGTGTTCCCGGTTCCGGCTGACCTAATTTATGCAGCCTAATAATCCTTTAACGGATTTGAAAATATAAATTGATAATGTGTTATGTGTATGCCAGGTTAAAGAGATGTGTTTTTAGTCTAGATTTAAACTGACAGAGTGTGTCTGCATCCCGAACAATGCTAGGAAGATTGTTCCAGAGTTTAGGTGCCAAATAGGAGAAGGATCTACCGCCTGCGGTTGATTTTGATATTCTAGGTATTATCAGCTGGCCTGAATTCTGAGATCACAATAAACGTGAAGGACTATAATGCATTAAGAGCTCGCTCAGGTACTGGGGAGCTAAACCATTCAGTGCTTTGTAAGTAATTAGCAAGATTTTAAAATCTATACAATGTTTAACAGGAAGCCAATGCAGTGATGACAGAACTGGGCTAATATGGTCATACTTCCTAGTTCTAGTAAGAACTCTAGCTGCTGCATTTTGTACGAGCTGTAGTTTATTTATCAAGCGGGAGGAACAACCACCCAGTAGAGCGTTACAGTAATCTAGCCTTGAGGTCATGAACGCATGAACTAACTGTTCTGCATTTTTCATTGAGAGCATATGTCGTAGTTTAGATATATTTTTAAAATGGAAGAATGTGGTTTTGCAGATGCTAGTAACATGGCCTTCAAATGAAAGATTGGTATCAAAGAGCACACCCAGGTTCCTAACTGACGACGAAGACTTAACAGAGCAGCCATCAAGTGTTAGACAGTATTCTAGGTTACTGCGTGAAGTAGTTTTTGGTCCAAAAATTAGAATCTCTGTTTTTTCTGAATTTAGTAGTAGGAAATTACTGGTCATCCAGTTTTTTATATCAGCTATACATTCTGTTAATTTAGCGAATTGGTAAGTTTCGTCAGGGCGTGAAGAAATATAGAGCTGAGTATCATCAGTGTAACAATGAAAACTAACGCCATGCTTCCTAATGATATCTCCCAAGGGTAGCATGTACAGAGTGAAAAGCAACAGTCCTAGTACTGAGCCTTGCGGTACTCCATATTTAACTTGTGATTGATATGACATCTCATTGTTTACTACTACAAACTGATAACGGTCAGATAAGTATGATTTGAACCATGATAGTGCAATTCCACTAATGCCAACATAGTTTTCGAGTCTATTTAGAAGAATATTGTGATCAATAATGTCAAATGCAGCACTAAGATCCAGTAACACTAATAGAGAGATACAACCACGATCTGATGATAAGAGCAAATCATTAGTAACTCTAATGAGAGCAGTTTCAGTACTTTGGTACGGTCTAAATCCTGACTGGAAATCCTCACAGATACTATTTCTTTCTAAAAAGGAACATAGTTGTGATGAAACTGCCTTTTCTAGTATTTTTGATAGAAAAGTGAGATTTGAAATCGGCCTGTAATTGACTAATTCTCTAGGATCAAGTTGTGTATTTTTAATAAGAGGTTTAATAACAGCCAGCTTAAAAGTTTTTGGTACGTATCCTAGTGATAAAGATGAATGAACAATATTAAGAAGAGGATCTATGACCTCCAGAAGCATCTCTTTCAATAGCTTAGTCGGTATATGGTCTAACATACATGTTGTTAATTTTGATGATTTAACAAGTTTAGACAATTCTTCCTCTCCTAAAGCAGAAAATGAATTGAATTTTTCTTCAGGGACACTACAATGCACTGTCTGACACAATACTGTAGTAGACGGTTGCATGGTTATAATTTTCTCTCTAATATTATCAATCTTGCAAGTAAAGAAGTTCAAGTCAATACTGCTATGCTCTTTGGAAACATCAGAAGTTGAAGCTTTATTTCTTGTTAATTTAGCCACTGTATCAAATAAATACCTAGGGTTGTGTTTATTTTCTTCTAAAAGTTTTGAAAAATAGGCAGATCTAGCAGTTTTTAAGGCCTTTTGTACTCAATCATTTTCTCTCTCCACGAAATGCGAAATACTTCTATTTTTGTTTTCTTCCAGCTGCGCTCCATTTTTCTAGCTGCTGTTTTTAGGGCCTGAGTGTGCTCATTGTACCATGGTGTTGGATTAATTTCCTTAATCTTTTTTAAACGCAAAGGAGCAACTAAGTCTAGTGTGCTGGAAAAGACAGAGGCAATAGTTTCTGTTGCAACATCGAGGTCTTCTAAGCTGTCTGGTATGCTAAGGTGATGAAACTGATTAGGAAGATTATTTATAAAGCGATCTTTAGTGGTAGAAGTGATGGTTCTACCATATTTATGGCAGGGAGGCAGTTTAGCCTCATTGACTAAATGTAGTATACACGAGACTAGATAATGATCTGAGATGTCGTCACTCTGCTGCAGAATTTCAACGGCATCAATATTGATTCCATGTGACAATATTAGATCTAAAGTATGATTACGACAATGAGTGGGTCCTGACACGTTTTGTCTAACACCAATAGAGTTTAGAATGTCGGTAAATGCCAATCCCAATGAGTCTTTTTTATTATCTACATGGATATTAAAATCACCAACAACAAGGACTTTATCTGCAGCTAGTACTAATTCTGATAGAAAATCGGCAAATTCTTTGATAAAGTCTGTATGGTGTCCTGGTGGCCTGTATACAGTAGCCAGCACAAATGTCAACTTACATAATGTTACATAAAGCACCATCACTTCGAAGGAATTATATTTGAAAGACTTCTGGCTGATACTGTAAATATTACTATAAATTACAGCAACACCTCCCCCTTTGCCTTTCTGACGAGGATTGTGTCGATAATCATAACCTTGAGGACTAGACTCATTTAAAGTAATGTAATCGTCCGGTTTTAGCCAGGTTTCTGTCACAGCACATCTAGATTATTGTCTGTGATAATATCGTTTACAATAAGTGCTTTTGAAGAAAGTGATCTAATATTTAACAATCCAAGCTTTATCATTTGTTTATCATTATTATCTCTATTTTTTATTTGTTGAACATCAATTACATTTTTACCATTAAATGGGTTTGGAAGTTTTTTGTTTTTACTAATTCGGGGTACAGACACAGTCTCTATGTCAGGGATGAGCAACTTCAGTCCTGGAGGGCCACTGCCCAGCAGAGTTTAGCTCCAACCCTAATCAAACACACCTGAACCAGCTAATCAAGGTCTTCAGGATTAGTAGAAAGCTATAGGCAAGTGAGTTTTTATCAGGGATGGAGATAAACTCTGCAGGACACTGGCCCTCCAGGACCGGAGTTGCCCATCGCTGCTCTATGTGATAATATCTAGGTGTAAGAGTTTCTATGTATTGGGATTTATCTGACTTCTGTAACGTGAGGCAGCTAGCAGACGGTTGGTTTAGCCAGTATATCTGTATGTCCTGGGCCCCAGTTTGTCATGTTTCAGCTCTAAGACTATGTGCCATATTACTAGAGAGAAGAGCAGCACCATCCCGGGACGGATGAATACCATCTCTTTTCAACAGGTCAGGTCTGCCCCAAAAACTTTTCCAATTGTCTATGAAACCTATATTATTCTGCGGACACCACTTAGACAGCCAGCCATTGAGTGATGATAATCTGCTAACTATCTCATCACTCCGACGAACAAGAAGGGGACCAGAGCAAATTACTTCTCCTGACAATGTATTTGCGAGTTCACACACCTCTTTAATGTTAATTTTAGTGATCTCCGACTGGCGAAGTTGAATATCATTTGTGCCGACGTGAATAATAATTTTAGAATATTTACGATTAGCGGGAGCAAGGCGCATGATGGCAGCATAAAACAGTAGCTCCCGGTCACTGAATTCAAAAAGCCCTCATACTCGGAAATTTACTAATTCAAATACGAGAAATAAGCATAAAATGAGTGGGGAAAAGCCTAAAAAAGGATCTGTAAAACAAAAGACAGTGGAAGAGTGCAACGAGATGGTTAACGACGACGACAAGTCTTCACCGGAGAAAGATGGCGCAGAATTTAGCCAATTCAAGGAAGAGTTTAGGGAGGATATTAAAACTGAAGTCGAAAAGCTGAAAAGAGACATAAATCAGAGGCTGCAAGACATCGCCGAGGATATCCAGATGAGACGGAGGAACGAATCACTGGACTCGAATCTGAGAATCTTGAATTGAGAGACGCGCTACTTCATGCTCTGAAAGAACAAAAGATGATGCAAGGCAAGATCACAGATCTCGACGGCCGGTCGCGACGAAATAATATCCGAATCTATGGCATTAAGGAAGGAGCAGAGGGTGCTTCCATATTCAAGTTCATCGGAAGTAAATCCCCCAATATTATGGGATGCGGCCAAGGCGGTGCTAAGGGGTAAAATCATTTCCATTACCACAGCCCTTAAGAAGGCAAGAGAATTTCGTTTTAAAAGACTAGAGGATGAATTACAGTCTTTAACAGAACTACATGCAATTAGCAATGACTCCCAGATTCTGAAGCAGATTAAAGATATTAAAAATAAGATAAATGATATTTACAAGGAGGATATAGAGAAAAAATTAAAATTTCTAAAACAACCCTTCTATGAAACATAGATGTAGATCAAACAGGGTTTATTAGAGGACGGCAAACTCATGATAATATTAGAAGAACGCTGCACGTAATACAACAAATCCAAAAAGATCATACTAAAGCAATTTTAGTTAGCCTTGATGCGGAAAAGGCATTTGATTGTGTGAACTGGCTATATTTATTTCAGGTTCTATTGAGGTTTGGTTTCTCAGAAAATTCAGTTAGAAGCTTCCAATCCCTGTATTTTAGACCCGAAGCTAGGATTAAAATAAATGGGGGGCCTTACTAAAAGGATAAATTTGGAAAGGGAAACACGATGCCCTCTTTCTCCCTTATTATTTGCAATTTATTCACCTTATTTTTGACATAAACCCGGGCGCCGCCATCTTTGAGCTGTTCGGTGTAAGACTTCCGGTCAGACACTAAACCTATGGTAGCCGCATTGCGAGTGTGCCTTTTTGACTGGCCTATTATTATATATTATGGAATCTAGAAGGTCAGGTACACATTGTGCAGTCAGAGGTTGCCATAATAACTGGTACAAACGCTGTGCATTGCTTAAAAACGTTTGTTTTGACCATAATCCACAGACCAGAGCTGAATGCGGCTGTGGTGCACCATATGATCTGCATCAACCTCCGAAGGGGGAAGAAGCTCGTCGGCTTTGGTTAAAAGCTTTAAACTTAAAGCGACCGCCAAAACAACCGTATGTTTTCTCATTTCACTTTGTTGATGGAAGACCCACGGAAGATCATCCATTCCCTGAAAAGTGGTTGGGCTATGATGCTCCGGTAAAGACTCCGAGGCGACGTCTCGTCAGGACATATGCTCGAACAGGTAACTTACAGCATCTCGATTAAATGCATGGTTAAGCATTTCATGAACATTTATAATCGCTATTGTCTTTAGCTTTATCTCTGCATTTATTCATGGCATATAGATTAGGCATAAATGATTTAATTCTAGCATTACGCTATTGTTTCTGATAACAGGCTCAAACCACACAGTGCATTAAAAAGTTAATTTTGTATGAATTCAGGACGTTAGTTGTATTAGTAGTTATAGGAATTTATCGGTTTTATTAATTTGCATCAAATACATAAATGATAACCATCTACATGTATGTTTTGCTAAATTTAATGTGTTTTTTATTGACAAACAACATCAAGTAAACACGTTTTGTTTAATGCCACACGAGTTATTAGTCACATAAGATACCAAAGAACGAAGATGAAAAAAATCAATGACAAAAATTAAGTACTTTTAAAATATTATGTTTTCAGAGCTGGTCTGTTTCATGAATAAATACTCGACCGACTTTCCAACTATACAAGTACTGGTATGCCTCTGTGCTTTTGTAGTTTCGCATCGAAGACCCGTCAACTCCGAGCGACAACACAAAATAATTCATACGTTATGTCCGGCCACTTCTTCAGATCATCCTCCCACTTGATTATACGTCGCGGGTGTGGTAATTCCTTACCACATTGGTTTTTTTATCAAGTTTTGTGAATGCTCCCACGCCATTATCTTCTGCTGGCAGTCGACTGAAACAGATGTTGTGCACCTGAAAAGGAAATACGTCATCGCACTTACTTCCGCGTTCGAAAATAAGGTGAATATTGAGCCCTTGGCCCAGGCAATAAGAGAAAGTAATACTATCGGAGGGATTACTGTTAATAAAATAGAACATAAAATAGTGTTATATGCTGATGATGTCTTAATTTATCTTTCTAATCCAGACGTATCACTTCTTAAGTTATTTGATTCTCTTGAAGAGTATGGACGGTTTTCGGGGTATAAACTAAACATAAAGAAAACTCAAATGTTGTCATTTGATTTCAATCCAACAAAAAAACTTAGACAAAGATTAAATATTAATTGGAATCAAAAAACAATAAAGTATCTGGGTGTATGGTTAACTCAAGACTTGACAAAGTTATATAAAAAGAACTATAATATAATCGATAAAAAAATTAAAGAAGATCTTAAGCGCTGGTCTTCTCTACCACACCTAGATTTCAGTTCAAAAATTGAAAGTATAAAAATGAATGTACTCCCGAGACTGTTATATCTCTTCCAATCTCTCCCTGTGGAAATACCACCTAAGCAGTTTCAAGAATGGGATAAACAAATCTCGAGATTCATTTGGAATGGAAGCAAACCAAGAATTAGATATAAAACATTGCAACTGGATAAAAGCAAGGGTGGCATGTCACTTCCCAATTTGAAAGACTATTATTTTGCAGCCCAGCTGAGACCATTGGTTTGTTGGTGTGATTTAGGGGTGGAGACGAAGTGGAAAGAAATAGAAAATAAGTTTCAAGGGATACCAGTTCAAGCTCTAATAGGTAAAAAATCTAATTTTCAAAACCAAATCCAATATATTAACCCAATAACACAATTTACTTTAAAAATGTGGTTTACTATGGTAAAAGAACTTCATTTGCAGAAACAAATCCAGATTTTGAATTGGGTGGCATATAATCCAGATTTTAAACCAGGGACAATGGATCATAGGTTCACGCAATGGACCTATTTAGGAGTTTCTGCACTCTGTACAATTATAAACAATGGTAATATGGAAAGTTTTCAAACTTTAAAAGACAAGTTTGGCCTTGTAAATCAAGACCTATTTAGATATTTACAAGTCCGTCAGTATTATTTGAAGGAAATAAAGGACAATGCTGAGATTAATCAGATTATCATACAGGCATATAAGAAAGGTACAAATAAGACTATATCCAAATTATACAAAGCAATAAGTAACTCAAGGAATCATTCAATAGAATATATAAGACTAAAATGGGAAAAAGAGGTGGGTATTTCCTTACTACCTGATCAATGGAATAAAATATGTACCATTCCACATACCTCAACAAGCTCAAGAATTTGGCATGAGTTTTGTTGGAAAAATTTGACTCTTTTTTTTTTATCACACCAAGACTTAAGGAAATGCAAACAAGAAACTCTCATCCATGTTGGAGGAGCTGTGGGGCAGAAAAAGCCCATCATACACATATTTTTTGGCAATGTCCAAAGGTGAATGGTTTCTGGGAAGCAGTATGCTCCACTATCAATACTGTTTTTACTATACATATACCCAAATCATTCTCTATTTTATATCTGGGAAATACTCCAGATGAGGTAGGACAAGATGACAAATATTTGTTTAAGATTTTATTGGCAACAAGTAAAAAGGCAATAACCCGGAAATGGTATAAAGTAGACCCACCTACGAGAGAAGAGTGGCTTCAAATTATAACAGAACAGGTTAGAGAAATGGAAAAAATCACTCATGTACTTCGGCTGCAAATGCAAATCTTTGAGAGAAAATGGAGGAAATGGTTAACATGTCCATCTGTGGTTTAGACGATTGTATATGTAAACATTGCATATAAATGTTTTTGGACATAATGTCTTGGTGAGATGACTAGAAGTGTTATATGTACTTTATGACAATTTTCTGATGTTTTCTTTTTTTTCTTTTTTTCTTTTTTTACTGTTTTTCCTCTCCTTGAAATGTATATGATATGTAATGTTTGGCAACCTTTTTGTAATAATTTTTCTTTTTGTTTCCTTTTGTTTTTTTTTCGTTTTTTTTTTTTTTTCGTTCTATTTTTCCCTTTTGTGTTCTTGTATGTTCAATAACAAAATGCTAATAAAGAATAAGTAATTAAAAAAAAGAATATTTACGATTAGCATTAGCCAGCACTTTTAAATTTGCTTTGATGTCAGGTGCTCTGGCTCCCGGCAAACGTGACTATGGTGGCTGGTGTCTCTATTTTCACGTTCCGTGTAATAGAATCGCCAATAACTAGGGCACTTTCAACAGGATTCTCAGTGGGTGCATCACTGAGTGGGGAGAACCTGTTTGATGTTCTTACTGGAACGGAAGAGTGGTGTTTTCCGTGGCTAGGCCGCCTCACCGTTACCCAAGTGCCCTGCTGCGTGGGCTCTACAGCCGGAACCGAACAATGTACAGAGTTCACTAAGCTAGTCACATCCAAAACAGTATCTGAAGCCCCTGCATTCTTACTATCCTCGATTAAAGTTTGGATGCGTGTCTCTAATTCTGAGATTCTCTCTGTCAGCTTGACTATTTCCCTACATTTATGACATGTAAATCCCTCGTCGCTGACAGAGAGAGCTATACTGAACATTCATTGAGATGCTGAGGACAACTGAGGGACTCAAACTCAACTATTAAAAAAGGTTCAAACATTCACTGATGCCCCAGAAGGAAACACGATGCATTAAGAGTCGGGGGGTGAACCCCGACTCCACACCAAATAAACCAAAGGTATTTTATTTAACAGAATGGTAGAAGATACTGAAGTTAATGCTTCAGGAGGGGAAAAGGCCAAAACAATAAACAAAAAGTTCCCCCTGACTAGGGTTTTAAGAAGTAATTAAGACGAGAGGGACCGCGTTCATCACTTAGCAGCTTTATGGACTATGCATTGTTGTCTGTTGGTTCTCTGTTTACTGTGGGGGTCGCGGAGGAATGCGACACCATGGTGAATCACGTAATGGCCGCCACGCCAAGGAACACACACAAGATGGCGGCTACCATCACAACAACAACAGTTCATGTCTCCGCTGATCTTCCTGACCCACGGCACGCATATGCCGATCTACCAGAGCCATGTCACGTCTCCGCTGATCGCCCAGAGCCACGTCACGTCTCCGCTGATCGCCCAGAGTCACGTCATGTCTCCACTGATCGCCCAGAGCCACGTCACGTCTCCGCTGATCGCCCAGAGTCACGTCATGTCTCCACTGATCGCCCAGAGCAACGTCACATCTCGAGATCAGTCAGAAAGCGGAGAGGATTGCGTTCCAGTGTTGCTGATCCACCACTGACTTCAGCACGAGTGGCTGGCATTCCTAAGCATCCGCCGGCCGCTTCACTTTCAAGCCCGGTGGCCGCTTCGCACTCCAGCCAGCCGGCCGCTTCGCTCTCAAGCCAGCCGGTCGCTTCGCTCTCAAGCCAGCCGGTCGCTTCGCTCTCAAGCCCGGTAGCCGCTTTGCACTCAAGCCAGCCGGCCGCTTCGCTCTCAAGCCCGCCGGACGCTTCGCTCTCAAGCCCGGTGGACGCTTCACTCTCAAGCCCGCTGGACGCTTTGCACGTGAGCTCGCCGGTTGCAATGCACTCAAATTCACCAGTTGCAATGCACTCAAATTCGCCGGTTACAATGCACTCAAGTTTGCTGGTTGCAATGCACTCAAGTTTGCCGGTTGCAATGCACTCAAGTTGCCGGTTGCAACGCACTCAAATTCGCCAATTGCAACGCACTCAAATTTGCCGGTTGCAGCGCACTCAAGTTTGCTGGTTGCAACGCACTCAGATTCACCGGTTGCAACGCACTCAAGCACCCTGGACGCGATGGACAAGATGGCTGCTTTGCCAGTGCCCACGGGAAAGATGGCCGCCCCTTCGGTACTTATGGATGTAGGGGGAGTTCCAGCCATTGAGTCCGCTTCAGAACCTGCTTTAGCCAGTGAGTCTGCTCCAGAACCCGCTCCAACCGGTGAACCATTGTCTCATCCTCGGAAAAGGAGGTGGAGGAAGAAGGCTTCTTCCGTTCTTCCCCCTCTTACGTCCAAGCTCCTTGCTCTGCCAGCGCCGCGCAAGTTCCTTGCTCTGCCAGCAGCGCCCAAGCTTCTAGCCCTGCCAGCGCCGCCCAAGCTCCTAGCCCTGCCAGCGCCGCCCAAGTTCCTTGCTCTGCCAGCGCAACTCAAGAGTCTTGCCCTGCCGGCGCCACCCAAACGCCTTGCCCTGCCGACGCCACACGAACTCCGCTACAGACCCCGTTGAAATCCCCAATAACTTTTTTTTTTTGAGGGGGGGGGCAGTATACCTAAGGGTGGGGAGCTTGTGGGTGGGGACCGTGCCCAGCCACTGCCTCGTAGGGCCTTCAAACTGTTATGGCTGTCTATGGGTTATAAGTTACTGTGGTCACTTACAGACTCTGTCCCGCCATGGCCGCCCACGGCACCTGACCTGCCGTGGCTGCCCGAGCCACCTGACCTGCCGGTGTTCCTGGATTTGCATTGGAGACCCCGTTCCCATCTGCATCTCCAATGCACCCACCCCCCCCCATTCATGCCATTTACTCCGCGAGGACGCGCCTTCCGGAAGGGGGCGTTTTGTCATGATCACCGTCTGTTCCTGTCACTTCCGGACTACATTCCCCATAATCCTCTCTGCCAGTCACATGCACACACTCCACACTAATCACCACACCCAGCTGCAGCTTATTACCAGGACTATAAAGGACTTTCACACACACCACCTCACCGGCGAAGTCTTGTTTACCCTGTGTGTCAATTCCAAGCGTTATCCTGTTTTCCTGTCTGTTACTGTCTTTGACCCTTGCCTTGTTATCCTGTTCCGTGATTGATATCTGCCTGCCTTTGACCATTGCCTGTATTCTGACCACGATTCTGCCTGTTCCTTGTGATTCCTGTTTGCTCCTGTCTGACCCTGCCTGCTGCAAATGGATCTTTCCTTGAGTCCCGCTTTGTTACAATTAAGATCCAAGGGTTCCCAAACTTTTGAACGGGTTATTTTAATAAATTCAGCTCTTTTTTTGTCTTGTGGACTATATTTTAAACATCTTTTATGAAAATATCTTACTCAGGACAGTACTAAACAAAAAAATAACATGCATTTTGTATGATCTCTCTTGTTTTGTTAAAAATTTTCACAGATTCTGAAAGGGGTTCCCAAACTTTCGATCCCCACTGTACATTGGTGACCCCTTCACCTTGACAGGCTGGCTCAATTTCATTGAGAAACTCAATAAGATGTGCAGCATTATAGGAGCCAAGTAATGGCCTACGTCACCATCTTCAGAGATAGCTGCGCACATGGAGACGTTTCCTCCACGTTTTGGCGAGGTTAAAGCCTGCTTCATCAGCAAAAATGTACTTGTGATGGTTTACAACAGCGTCAAGCACCATAACACTCTAAAAAATATATTTTGGTTAGTTCTTTTTACAGTGTTTTTCCAATATACATATGACGTAAGTGATGCATCAAATAGTAACAGTAATACAATATATAGTGCTGTACCTGAATATACTCAGCCCTTAGTTGTTTCACCCGGTCATTGTTTCTCTCAAAATGCACCAGGTAAATGTTTCATTGATACCTGGTGCCTCTTTAAAAGGCGGGCTACTGTTGGTAGGCTGATGGATGCCACATTGGCAAAGGTGTCATTGTTCGCCTCAATTGCTTGCTTTATTTCTGACAGCTGTATATCATTCCTGGCCCTCACCATTTCCACCACTGCCAACTCTTGCTGGTCGGTCAGCACACGGCCACGGTCACCACTATGGGGTTTTCTGTCAATTCTAAGCATAGAACAGAGTATACTGTCAATAGATCATACTGTACAAATACTATAACATGTCTGATGAATTTACATGCATTACAATTTCCTGTGAATGTAATAGTATACATCCTCCACACTTACCAGTTGTCTTGGCGAAAGGTTCAAATCATAGAATTCACAGTTGATCTTTTTAGATTTGGATCAACTAATCTGGCACATGATCAACGATGATGGCCCATTAGAGACAACAGTTCTGCCTCCCCCTCTCTCATGACCAACCCTTTGATGGGCCCCATGCCCACCTCTTTGACCTCTCTGTTGGTGCCCATGCCCACCTCTCTGACCTCTCTGTTGGTGCCCATGCCCACCTCTTTGACCTCTCTGTTGGTGCCCATGCCCACCTCTCTGACCTCTCTGTTGGTGCCCATGCTCACCTCTCTGACCTCTCTGTTGGTGCCCATGCCCACCTCTTTGACCTCTCTGTTGCTGCCCATGCCCACCTCTTTGACCTCTCTGTTGGTGCCCATGCCCAAATCTCTGATCTCTCTGTTGGTGCCCATACCCACCTCTTTGACCTCTCTGTTGGTGCCCATGCCCACCTCTCTGTTGGTGCCCATGCCCACCTCTTTGACCTCTCTGACCTCTCTGTTGGTGCCCATGCCCACCTCTTTGACCTCTCTGTTGGTGCCCATGCCCACCTCTCTGACCTCTCTGTTGGTGCCCATTCCCACCTCTTTGACCTCTCTGTTGGTACTCATGCCCACCTCTCTGTTGGTGCCCATGCCCACCTCTCTGACCTCTCTGTTGGTGCCCATGCTCACCTCTTTGACCTCTCTGTTGGTGCCCATGCCCACCTCTCTGATCTCTCTGTTGGTACCCATGCCCACCTCTCTGACCTCTTGGTGCCCATGCCCACCTCTTTGACCTCTCTGTTGGTGCCCATGCCCACCTCTTTGACCTCTCTGTTAGTGCCCATGCCCACCTCTCTGACCTCTCTGTTGTTGCCCATGCCCACCTCTCTGACCTCTCTGTTGGTGCCCATGCCCACCTCTTTGACCTCTCTGTTGGTGCCCATGCCCACCTCTCTGACCTCTCTGTTGGTGCCCATGCCCACCTCTTTGACCTCTCTGTTGGTGCCCATGCCCACCTCTCTGACGGATCCCTTGTCCACGAGCTCTTCCTATTCCTTGCTGTCTATCCTGCTCCATGTTGAAAGTCATTGCCAGTGTTTACACCCCCACTTTTATATCTAATGACCAATTGTGGTTACCCCTATCTGACATCAATTAACAATAACGAGTATTCATCATGTGTGGTTAATTTACAGGTGCTGGTCATATAATTTGAATATCATCAAAAAGTTGATTTATTTCACTAATTCCATTCAAAAAGTGAAACTTGTATATTATATTCATTCATTACACACAGACTGATATATTTCAAATGTTTATTTCTTTTAATTTTTATGATTATAACTGACAACTAAGGAAAATCCCAAATTCAGTATCTCAGAAAATTAGAATATTACTTAAGACCAATACAAAGAAAGGATTTTTAGAAATCTTGGCCAACTGAAAAGTATGAACATGAAAAGTATGAACATGTACAGCACTCAATACTAAGTTGGGGCTCCTTTTGCCTTAATTACTGCAGCAATGCGACGTGGCATGGAGGCGATCAGTCTGTGGCACTGCTCAGGTGTTATGAGAGCCCAGGTTGCTCTGTTAGTGGCCTTTAGCTCTTCTGCATTGTTGGGTCTGGCATATAGCATCTCCTCTTCACAATACCCCATAGATTTTCTATGGGGTTAAGGTCAGGCGAGTTTGCTGGCCAATTAAAAACAGGGATACCATGGTCCTTAAACCAGGTACTGGTAGCTTTGGCACTGTGTGCAGGTGCCAAGTCCTGTTGGAAAATGAAATCTGCATCTCCATAAAGTTGGTCAGCAGCAGGAAGCATGAAGTGCTCTAAAACTTCCTGGTATACGGCTGCGTTGACCTTGGACCTCAGAAAACACAGTGGACCAACACCAGCAGATGACATGGCACCCCAAACCATCACTGACTGTGGAAACTTTACACTGGACCTCAAGCAACGTGGATTGTGTGCCTCTCCTCTCTTCCTCCAGACTCTGGGACCCTGATTTCCAAAGGAAATGCAAAATTTTCTTTCATCAGAGAACATAACTTTGGGCATAGGGATACATTCACAACGTGATTGGTCGGATTTATGACGTATTGCCTATTTTGAGCAGAACTTACCGAACATCCAAAACAATGCTGTGTGTTGAGGTAAATGCACTCGTTGTGTGTGTGTGTAGCCTGCATGTGAAGGTATTTTGGCCAGCTCGGAACTCGTGAAGAGCTTATAAAATGTGTAAAGTAGTCAAAACAGAGGTGGGAATCCATCCGTCACACACACACATGATCAGCTGTGTGGAAACGCGTCTCTGATGCCTGTCATGGGCAAACTCGCGACTATGACAAGACATGTTGCTGTTATGTTGTTTTGACACTAGGTGTCATTAAGGGGTTAGAAAGAAAAGAGGAACCAGTGTAGTAGTGCAGAGGTAGAGTGTATACATGGCTGTGCTGTTGCATGGAATTATTAAAAAAGGAATCCAACCTCATCTTACTTTCCTGTGTCTAATTCATCTGTGCACGACACAACATAATTGGCGACGACGATGCTGATTGCTCAAGATTAACAATTGAAGAAGGATGTCTACGGTAAATGCTCCATTTCCAAGCCCCTTCCTTCCATGCCTGGGGGAGCCAGCTATACCATTTACAACATGGGAAAAAATGTTTCACAACTATCTACTAGTAATCAATGCAGCCGGTGAGGAGTGGCCCCAAGCGAGAAAAAGAGCTCTTCTACTTCATTGTCTTGGAACTGAGGGGCAACGAATTTTCTACACACTGCCCGATACAGGTGACACACTTGACTCGGCAATTGCAGCTTTGCAGACATACTTTAACCCCAAAATCAACGTAGTTGCGGAGAGATACGCATTCCGCAAACGTACTCAAGCTCCCAGTTGTTACAACTCGCTCCCAGGAAGACGAAGAGGAATGTAGAAATCCAACAAGGTTTATTAACAAGGCTTAAAAGTAATCTAACAACGTAACAGTGTGCTACAAAACAGGTTTACTCAAGCTTTAACACAAACAATACCGGACAACCAAAGAGAGAAAAGGCAGGAACTTAAATACACAGCAAATGAGGGAACTAATAATGAACACCTGTGATTAAATGAATTACCATGACAACTAAAAGGTGGCGGGAAAACAGAACAAAGGAAGACGTGACATGAAAACAAACTAAAAGTCCATGAAACAAAGATAAATAAGGCATAACTGTAACACCAGTGAATCAGTACTACATTACGTTGCAGCTTTAAGAGACTTATGTGTTGGCTGGTTTCGTACAGCCTGTTCTTTATCTTCACCGAACTGGAAAACTCTCCTGCCTCTGTTCCTCATAAGATCTACAGTTTAGATAAAGTAACTAGAATTAGTAAAATATTTTCTAAATGTTGTATTGGATAACTTTAATAATTGATTCATAATTAGTTTAATTTAATTTTAAATTTAGTCACTTTTGATTTAAAATGTTTGTTTTCGTGAATTGTGGGGTCATTCCATAGGCGTAATGGTTTTTATACTGTACAAACTGTATTTTCTCTCCCCCTATACTACCCCTACCCCTAAACCCCTAAACCCCTAAACCCCAAGAAACTGCACACTTTTACTTTCTCACAAAAACTCATTCTGTATGATTTATAAGCCTTTTGAAAAATGCCGAAATTGAGTAATGTCCCCATAAGTCACCCTCTCATTGTAATACCTATATGTCACACCATGTCGTTATACACATTTGTGTCCTGATATGTCAGAAAACATGCACACACACAAAAATGAAAAAAGTAGATCATTTTGGCAGATTGATTATGTTTTAGCCTGTCAAAATAAAATATTATAGCAATACTTTTTTTAGCCTCAATATTGAAGTTGGCTGAAATCACATGGTCACATATGATGTTGAAATGCTGGAAAGGCATTATTATCTGAGATATAAAGTTTTACTTATGCATTCATATAAATCTATGAACTTATGGATAAAAAAATATATGTATTTTCCCCATGCAGAATCAGTATGCTTTGTGTTTTGTCTTAATAATTGCTTTACAATTGACATCCTGTTATAACACTTTTTTTTTTCTTTGTCATACCTTAAAAGTTCAGTCTAAAAATTTGCATATCTTGTGTTTTATGTGACATGTTGCAGATGAAATTCTTATTGTCTTCAAAACACAGCACAGAAATGTATAAACATCCAGAGAGACTTCCACTCTTTAGGTGATACAAACTTTTTGATTTCTTATTTTAACATCAGTACTATCAACCAAGAGTGTAATTGTGTTCATCCGAAAATATTTTGGGATGCATTAGTTAAAATTGGACTGAGCAATTTTCTGAACAGAAGTAAATCAATTTAAAGGAAATGTGTTAAAGAAAATGACACTTAATTTAGGCTAAGCATAAATACTACTGAATATACAAAACCATATTTGTAAGTCTAAAGTTTAAAGTATACAGTAAATCGTACAAAAAAAAAAAAAAAAAGGTCAATGACTGTCCGCTACGGCTGCCAAACAAAAACCTTAAAATATTCTAATTTAAATAAAGTGCAAAAAACTTGAACAGAATTTTTCTTTAAACTTTTATAAACAGTTATTTTACAGGTATTCCTTGTATTATTACAATAAAAAAACCTTCACTGGAAAATATAATCTTAAAGGCTAATCCAACAGCGTCATGCACACTTGGCTGGTACAACAACACCAAGAAAGCAGGAGAGGGAACTC